>CM050164.1:37884767-38204767 GCA_027410445.1 Discoglossus pictus
ACACAGGGGAGGGAGAGGAGGGGGGAAGATACACAGGTGAGGGAAATGGGGGGGAAACAAGTGAGACACGAGTGAGGGGGGGAAGAGACAGAGGGGGGACGGGGCCTGTGATGAGCGCCAAAGCATGGCTCCATAAAACTATTTTTTTTAAATATATATAGTGATCATACAAATAAATTGCTATAATTGTTTTAGATGAGGAATATCACCATGATTTGTATTCATATCTGTGTTATGGTACATGTGTATGCATTCAATATTGATTGATCTTTCGTAACCAAATAACATTTCTCAATTAGTTTAACTATTTTACTACTAGATGTACAGTGCCTTGCAAAAGTATTCACCCCCCCTTGACTTTTTAGCTATTTTGTTACATTACAGCCTTAAATTCATTGTTTTGTTAATCTGAATGTTATGTGATGGATCAGAACACAATAGTCTAAGTTGGTGAAGGGAAATGAAAAAAATGTTTACATAAAACTATTTTTTAGAAATAGAAAACAGAAAATTGGCATGTGCGTATGTATTCCGCCCAGAAGTCACATAATTAGTGAAATGATGTCCACCTGTGTGCAATCTAAGTGTCAAATGATCTGTCATTACATATACACACCTTTTTTGAAAGGCCCCAGAGGCTGCAACACCTAAACAAGAGGCACCACTAACCAAACACTGCCATGAACACCAAGGAACTCTACAAACAAGTAAGGGACAATGTTGTTGAGAAGAACAAGCCAAGTTAGGTTATAAAAAAATATCCAAATCTTTGATGATCCCCAGGAGCACCATCAAATGTATTATAACCAAATGGAAAGAACATGGCACAACAGCAAACCTGCCAAGAGACGGCCGTCCACCAAAATTCATGGACAGGGCAAGGAGGGCATTAATCAGAGAGGCAGCACAGAGACCTAAGGTAACCCTGGAGGAGCTGCAGTGTTCATCAGCAGAGACTGGAGTATCTGTACATAGGACGAGAATAAGCCGTACTCTCCATAGTGTTGGGCTTTATGACAGAGAGGCCAGAAGAAAGCCATTACTTTCAGCAAAAAACAAAATGGCACCTTCTGAGTTTTAGAAAAGGCATGTGGGAGACTCCCAAAATGTACGGAGGAAGGTGCTCTGGTCTTATGAGACTAAAATTTAACTTTTTGTCCATCAAAGAAAAAGCTATGTCTGGTGCAAACCCAACACATCACATCACCCAAAGAACACCATCCCCACAGTGAAACATGGTGGTGGCAGCATCATACTGTGGAAATGTTTTTCAGCAGCCAGGACTGGGAAACTGGTCAGAGTTGAGGGAAAGATGGATGGTGCTAAATACAGGGATATTCTTGAGCAATACCTGTATCACTCTGCGCGCGATTTGAGGCAAGGACAGAGGTTCACCTTCCAACAGGACAATGACCCCAAACACACTGCTAAAGCAACACTTGAGTGGTTTAAGGGGAAATATGTTGGAATGGCCTAGTCAAAGCCCTGGCTTCAATCCAATAGAAAATATGTGGTTAGACTTAAAGATTGCTGTTCACAAGCGCAAACCATCCAAATTGAAGGAGCTGGAGCAGTTTTGCAAGTAGGAATGGTCAAAAATCCCAGTGGTAAGATGTGGCAAGCTCATAGAGACTTATCCAAAGCGACTTGAGCTGTGATTGCCGCAAAAGGTGTGGGCAAATTATGCAAATCCTCAAACAATCCATGTTAATTCCAGGTTGTGAGGCAAGGAAACACGAAAAATGCCAAGGGGGTGAATACTTTTGCAAGGCACTGTATTTTTAATGTTATGGCACGTTACAGAAGGGGAGGAGTGAAGATGGGTGTGGAAATATGTCTGGAGACCCTGGCAGTTGTACTTGTACTGGGCCCCAGGACTGCTAATGACGCCCTGATTATTAATCTACCATTTTGGCTGCAGCTAATCTGCTTCTATAGATGGGAGGAGATTTTGGGTTTAGCAGAAGCTTTTATCTGCCCAGATAGGATGTGGCAGCCCAAATGCCAATGCTTTAAATAGGACTAATGGAAAGTGCACAGGTTAGAAGAACACACCCTCATGAGAAAGTAGCAAAAAGACTCAGCTCACAAAATAAAATAGAACCACACCATAAATATACCATAAATATACTTTGATACATCCTACTTTAGTCATTTAATACCAGAGTTATCATATTAGCAATAATCTTCTTAATTCAGGCCTGTTAAATATATTATAATTATTAAAGTGCTCCGATTTGTCATTAAGCCCTTTGCAAGACCTCCTTAGTACCATTAACTTGTGGTTAGATATTTGCAATTTGCAGGCTTGATGGAGTGGTTAGCTAGGGGAAATCGGGGCAATTGAATAGCGATTTGCGATTTTAACCTTGCAACAGTGAAAGATCAAAGGCTTGAAGGGCAATAACTTGCGATTTTTAAAATCGGTATAAATCGCAGCTTGGAGCCAGTAACTCGATCAGCGCCCGCAAACTGACGCCAGTTGAATAGCAAAATAACTTGCTGGCTCCATTTCCGAGCCCGGATCTCCCGAAAGCCTCAACTGAATGAGGCTCATATTGTGGTCTAACCATTTGAATGTGAAGATGCGAACACAGTCATGACAATCACAAATAATAAAGATAGAGTCATTCCTGTTCCTTTTTCTTTAATGTAGTGATCAATTTTATAGCTATGCACTGTACATAGTCAAATAAAAATTATACATTTCTTTAAAACCCATAGATATCAACGGTCAAAACAAATCTAATCGTTTAGTATCAACTCATCCATAAGCATCAACAGCCAACACAATCCATTAGTTTGGTACACTCACCTCAATGCATATCAACAGCCAAAATAAATCCAACAGTTCCGTACCAGCACCTCAATAGATCAACAGCCATAACAAATCTGATGGTTTTATTACTAGCACCTCCATTAATATCAACATCTAAAACAAATCCAATAGTTCAGGACCAGCACCTTCATGGATATCAACAGCCAAAACAAATCCAATAATTCAGTACCAGTATCTCCATAGGTATCAACATCTAAAACAAATCCAACAGCCACCACTCATCGCTTGCTTGGCTTTTAGCAGACACTTTTCTCAGCTATCTCTCCTCCTTATGCATTATGTCTACGTTTGTGTTCTTGAATAACTTGGGGGAGATGACCTAACTGCATTAAATGCATAATAACACTGGGCATGATACATTTTAAACACCAGATTAATTAATTATCAAAGTGTGGAACTAATTAGCATACTGTTCCACTAATAAGAATAATTCAAAGAGAAATAGTGATATATCTCAAAACCCTTTTTCATTTATGCAAAAATACTACTATATGTATAGTCAGTTTGTAATGCTCTTTAAATAAAACCCAGAATGTTAAACTTGGTTGTTTATAATGTCAGGTGGACCTGTAGCTTTTGTATCTAGGGCAAGTGATCAACCACTTTAAGAATTGTCCCTAAATCTCTCCATCAGTGGCTGCGGTCTAGTTACATTGTAAAAATCCAGCCCATTTTTGGATATTACAATAGTTTCTTAGATGTTATTAGTACCCTTTATTTATAAAGTGCCAAGATTGTTGGTACATCTTTTGCTGACTATTAATATTAATTGATGAAGATTTCCTGTAGTGGGATTGTTGTGTTCTATTAATTCCTATGGAAGTTACTGGTTTGAACATTGATGCAGTATTGTTTGTCCAACAGACAATGGAAATTAACAGAATTTACAGGCAACATAATGTTTTTTATGTGACAAAAATATAGCCTGATCATTATTAGCTTTGGTGTAAAAAGATATACAAATTCCAAAAGGTTATTAAACTCTGTCAAATACAATTAATTATTTTCAGAAATTAAAGTGTCTTGAAATATGGCTAGTATGAACAAAATGGTTCAGTGCAAATTACATTTGATTATTTTATTTATTGTAAACAGTGTAGAGGTCTGTAAAAAAAATGTGGTTCTATGTACCCTAAAATAATTTGTTATAACATTTAAAATAAATAAATAACATACTGTAATTAATTCTCCAACTTTTTTTAAGTATCGATGGTCAAATCCTTCCTGTATTTAATTTTGTGTATTATACAACTGAAATTAAAATAAGATATAATATAAAAATAATAATAAGAAGAATAAAAATGTAAATATGACTAAAAGATGCATGTGCTCATTTTTCAGTGAATACTCAATAGATAAAATTTTGAAAGGAAAATTACAAGATACCTTTAGGCAATTAAGATGTCATTATAGATCAATATTTATAATAATTCCTAACCTCAGGACAGCCTAGATAAAAATGGTGAGATTAACCACATGGTGCAGGGTATAAGCCTACTTGACATATACAATAGAATTCAAAACATCAGCCACAGAAATGAAATATATTCCTCGTTTTAATGTCATTAATGTAATGAGCAATCTGTGAGCCTCAGCAAATATTATACTGGATATCAGTCACCTCAAGTATTAATTATACTCTTAAGCAGATGCTACATCTACTGCTCATCTTTGAGACCAAGTGGGTTCTTTATCAAAGGCTTACCATTGTGTCATTTATATTCCCTATTTGGAAATTCAACAATCCTGGAAATAATGCTTCAACACAAAGACAGCACATCCAAAAAAATTCAAAACCCCCAGATATGATAATAAATAAAATAGATTCTTTATTATTCTTGATGGTCGGAGTAAAAATCTCCTATGGGAACTGACTTAATTTGATACTCAAATTTCATTTTTATGAGGGAATTCTGTCTTCTTACACCTGCGTCCTTCTTAAACTGATTTAATTTAATCAGACAGACTGCACTGGATTGCACTATCTATAATGAATTGTGTAATGTGTATTAAGTTACATTCAATGTCACTGCATATTCCCCAACAATATCTTACCACAGGACAAAGGAAAATCCTGTATATAGCATAATAATTGTAAGAATATTTTAAGACATATTTTAGGAATACTTTGAAGTTGTATCCATTATTCATTTTATTTATAGCCTTTTCACTTATCTTGAAAATAGTAATTTTTCCCTGAAAATTACATGCAGGGATTTACATATTGATTTGTAAACCTGTAAGAAAATCATTTCATTTATGAGGTTTTAAAATATTTAATTATTTTGAGATCTAAAGTATACATTTTTTTAGAACTATCAAACGTATCCAAAATATAGAATATGTAATTATTTATCTCTACTGTTTTTTTTTTATAGCTTTAACCTTTTTAAAGATCCAAAAAACTAAAATTGAACACTAATAAAATATAGGAACAGAGATATAAAAAACATAATTTATTGTACACCTTGCTAAGATATATAGGGTTACTGTAACTAAATACCTACAGCCCTATTAAATTCCCCCAATGTTAAAACTCGTAGCCAGTAACAGATACTGCTAGACTTACGGCTATTAAATTGGCCTCTTACAGCTACCCGCAAATGATCTAGGGGTTACAGATGGAAAAACCCTAGGGGCAGCCAAAATCGAAACTCCTTTGCCTCAAAGCTTTCGATCTGTCAAGTCGAAAATCGATATTAAATTGCTACAAATTCACTGGAGTTCAAACCCATAACCCGCAAATGGAGCCAAAAAGCCTACGGTACTAGAGAGGACCCGCAAGGGGGTTAAAGGCATATCCGTAGCACTTTAAGTGCAAATATACACACACTACTGTATTTTCAATTAAAGGGAAAGTGATGTTAGGTATTAAAATTAATAGCACAACATTCTCAAGCTTGCAAATCTGTAATATAAAATAGTTTTTTCCTGTTTAATTTCCGTCTTATATCGATCCTGGCAATGAGTTAATACATATAATGGAACTTGCATAAACTAGAATATCATATTTACTGATTTATTAATATTTCTATATTTCTGGAATACGGGTCCGATCGTAACTCGTAATTCAAACCCATAAGGGATTGAAATCCAACCTCCATTTTCAGTGACGTAATGATTACAATCTCTTTTACCATTGGCCTCCGTATAAACCCGTAACTATGGGTTTGACTTATTGATCATGCTCACGGCTGCACATGCAACTTGCGCAAGAAAGGTTTACGTTCACGATGTTGGATGTCGGCCACGTCTGTTGTGGGCTTGGCTAATTTAATTGCTCTGTAACTCTGCCGAATTTCAAGCCTGCAGGCTTTGCGGGTGTACTAGTGCCGCTACGGGCTTGGAATTTAATATGGCCCATAGTGTATTATCATTATGTCATAGTCATTTTAACTTACATTTTATAAAATACAATTTGATATATTTGATTCTATATTTAAAAAAATAGTGCCAAACTTGTTAAAGGAATTTCATATTTGTCCACTAATGATTCAAATTAGTATTACATTGGTACACTTAGCAACCTTAAGTTTCTGCTTATATTAATTATTATATATACTTTATATATACACACATTGTAACAGTTGTGCCGGCGCTACCTCGGTCCATGCGTTTAGTAAAAAATAGTTCAGAACACATCTAGAAAAATTCATCAAGTATTAAAAATGTTGTCATTGTTCCTTTATTTAATCTTAGTAGATTCATATAGATTCACATATTTTAAGCTGCCAAGTTCCAGCAGACAATAGCCAATATTTCTTTGAACAAACAGGGGAATCAGATTGTTTTCATGTCATATACAGTGGACCCTTAGTACTTTACACCCTCATAACTCGTTGATTTTGGTATTCAACGTGTCTTAGTGAGAAAATATTGGTTTGGTACTCAACGTTTTCTCTGTACTTGTCGCGATAAAAGAAAGTACTGTGGCTTAGTGTAGCGTGTGCTAAGAGCCCAAGAGCAGTATGTGCCTACAAGAATAAAACTGCAGCTTGTGCCTATGAGAATCAAAGTGCAGCCTATGTCTATAAAAATCAAAGTGCAGCCTGTGCCTATAGGAACCAAAGTGTAGCCTGTGCCTAAATGAGCCAAAGTGCAGCCTGTGCCTATAAGAACCAAAGTGTAGTCTGTGCCTATAAGAACCAAAGTCCACTGCTTATAAACACCGAAGTGTAGCTTGTGCTTACAAGAACCAAAGTGTAGATTGTGCTTACCAGGACCCAAGTGTAACCTGTGCTTACAATGACCCAAGTGTAGTTTGTGCTTATAAGAACCAAAGTGTAGCTTGTGCTTACATCATGAGTTCGAGGAAGGCTAGTACTACCTTTGTCAGGGAGTTTAGAGACTATGTAGAGGCTTTTACTCCCCAACAAGTATTCAACTGTGATGAGACAGGTTTATTTTGGGACAAAATGCCTAACAGAACTTACATCACTCAGGAAGAGAAGACATTGCCAGGGCATAAGCCGATGAAGGAAATCCATCTTCCCATTTGGCCTTCAAGTCCTCTCAGTATGGTTAAAATGTAGTTTAAATCTATTTTATTAGATATAACTATTGTTTTTTATTTATGTATGTTTAGTTTTAAGGTTTGGTATCCAGAAACAACACCAAAAAAATATTTGACATTTCAGGGGTTCAGAACGGATTATTTCAATTTACATTGATCCCTACGGGAAAAGCTGGTTTGGTACTCAAACTGCCGCCTGGAACAGATTAAGGTTGAGTTCCAGGGTACCACTGCAAAACTTAATTTATGGACCCACAAATTAAAAGAAGTATATTGATGTCTGAACTATCTGAGCCACTTGATGACGCTGAGAACCACAGAACTATGATGAACAATTGGCAAGCTCTATATCTGGATATGTTGTGTGACACATCTGGGATCTCAGTGGTAAAATCATCTAAGGGTCATATTAAGAGCATACAACGACAGCCAGGAGCTCTGTCCAAGGGAACCGGACCACTGGGACTATCCATTACAATGAATCTTTTAAACAAGTGTTTATAGCAGTAAAAATGTATCTTCATATAAAAAAAAGTAAAAAAAAAAGAACCTGATCCTTACTCTGCATCCATCTGCTGGTTATTACAATATTCCCTTTTTTGTAATCTATTTCCTCACTCAATATCAGAATAATAAACTACCCCTATATAAATCTACAATATTAATTAAAACTGCTGCAGTAGCCATACATTTCCAGTATTCCAGATTAATAATTAGAGTATTACAGCATAAGTGATACATTTTTATTGGACAAACATTTTATTTGGAATTATAAGCTCTTGAGAGTTACATCTCCCTTTATCAAGTCAGAAGCAATACTGGATTAGATGTTACATTTGCTACAGAATTAATACCATTTATTTTCAGTGAAACATACTCTGATTATTAATTTGTTTATTTATTTATTTATATATATACTGTATGTGGTTAAGTGACCTGGTTTGTGAAAAAAACATCCGTTGCTATGCCTAAAACTGTGAAATACAGTAAGCATATGCTTCAAAGGAGCCATGTTAAAAATGGTTTGGATTGACAGAATGAGGGTGCATTATGTGGCCTCATTTGCATGTCCCGTCCAGTTTTCCCAGACTGCAGTGCATATACTGTATTCCTGAGAACTTTGAGCAGGAAATACGTTTTTATCAACTTATTTTTAGACATTCAAATAGAGTCACTAATGTACTATTCCTTATTTGTACTATATATATATATATATATATATATATATATATATATATATATATATATATATATATATATATATATATATATATAGATAGATATATAGATAGATAGATAGATTGATAGATTTAGATTAAAATAACCAGAATAGAATATGTCACATCAATTTCTCTCTGTCCTTAGCACAGAACTTCTGGTCCTTTAAATTATTATATACTATATAATTTTGGATGTATGGCTTTTTAACTCATATGGCTCACTGCTGGTAGGTTAAGCCCTGTTTGTTCATAGTGGGTCTATTAGAGAAAGGTGACTACACAGTGTTATGCAGCTGGCAGCCATTGTGCCATGCAGATTATACAGTATACTCATTCATGTAATACACCCTCAGATATAGATCACAAATACACTTAAAAAAATACATATTTTAGATGTTACTTTTTTAATCGTTAAATTACTGATGGTCTTG
Organism: Discoglossus pictus; assembly: GCA_027410445.1. Lineage (NCBI taxonomy): Eukaryota > Metazoa > Chordata > Amphibia > Anura > Alytidae > Discoglossus > Discoglossus pictus. The sequence goes on from CM050164.1 coordinate 37,893,771, forward strand.
TCCATTTAAATTAAATGGAGATGGAGATGTATTTCTTATGTACATGAGGATGAATACGTATGGTGATATTTGTCTTGAAAAGACCCTAACCATTTGGAATCTATGCACTAATGTTATACTATATGCTACTCCCATACTACAGTTCTCCTCCCCTCACAAAATTACCTAGTAGATTCTGAGATTTTTTAATAACAACTAATTTTAATTATACTTATTTTTTTGTGTACTTTTCATTTATGTGAGAACCTGGACCTTTGCCTTGTCCCATTAATTCTAACTCCCTCGATAGCACCCCTTTGGTCCCCCCTCCTCCAAGATAACAGGAGAAAAAGAAACATGTCTGCCCTGAAGTCCTTTGGCCACTAGTAATATTATGAGGTTTAGTTTAACAGCTGCGTCTTTGAGCTGTTACAGTGACAGTCGGGAGAGTTTTAACTGGAAGATCAAGCAAGTGGGCCAGTTACATTTTCTAGTGGCAGTCAGTGACCGTAAAATATAATTGGTTTAAGTGGATAAAATCTATTGATAGAACTTTACAGGAAAGTCCCAGCTTCATAAAAGCTGTCAAGTAGCACATGACCCTTTTTAACTCTTTCGCTGCTGGGCAACCGGGAACAATTTACTATTTACAATAGCCAAGGCCATATTTATCACTGTTCACCTTACTTTATTTTCAGCTAAATACATTTTATCGGCAACGTAAGCCATTATTCTTACCATTGTACTACATGGTTGGTAGTTAATGGAAACATATACTGTTAATAGTACATCATCTTACCATAAAGACTTATATCTACACACCTCTCTATACACATACAATACCAGTACTTTTCACACATTTTAACAGCTAATTAACATCTAACGGCTACAAATTAAAGAACTACTGTAGTGCATTTAAAAGTAAAGCTCATACATTTATTTGTTGGACAGAGAATGTGTAAAACAGTAGGAAATGTAAAATAAATAAAAGTTAATATATTTTTTTCTTACATTAAATTGTTTGTTTTCCCCTTTAGCACCTACACCTTCCTGTGCTTTATCAGGGGTTGAGCCAGCTCTGACTGGGGACTAGACAATCATGGAGCTAAAAAGGAGGGCTATGATGCCACTTGCCTCACCCATGCCATTGATGTCACTCCAACTGCCGAAACAGAGATATTGAAGGAAACACTTCTTTGCAGCTGCCTTTTTGCCCCATCCAGTGACATCAACGACACACAATTTGTAGTAAAGAAACCTTCACTAAGCTTGCTCAGTCTGAAACAGAACCTAGACTGGTCAACGTTTTTTTTTTAGCTAGGCAAATCTGGCCTTGTTTCATCGTCACAGGGAGGTAGAGAGAAGCATCTCTGCTTGAGGAAAAAACTAAAAAGTAACAAACAAAATGTTTTTATTTTAAGTTGCATACCGTTTTAATAGTCTTGCCCAACAAACAAACATATTAGTTGCAAATGCACCACAGTGGCCCTTTAAAAGAACACTAAAGAATAGTAAAAACATCACAAGCTTTTTAAGTACGGTATGTAACAAAATAACATTAGCAGGCATAAAAGGAAAAAAACATAAAAGCATTTTTAAGGAAATCTTGTATGTATGTAGCGTAAAGGGGTAGGGTTGTCCTATGGGAATTTACTCTTCTAGTGAGTTCTATTGTCAAGAGTCAATTTTAGACGGAGGGTGCCTGATATTGTTCAAAATGTACATTTTACAGGCATTAAATGAAAAATTATCCTTGTAGCACTCATTTTCCATGAAAACATTAACTAATATAACATTTAACATTTTAAATGTATGATAAATTGGTGACTTCAGTGTCCCTTTATACACAGTAAGTAAATTGCATATAGTTAGTTAACTGTGGTATTGCGTTAACTGGAGAATTACTGAAATATCTCCCTCAGATTGTTTTCTAATATATTTAAAAGAAATGTATATTTGTGGACACCAAAACAGCCAATATGGATTTCTAGCATTTCTAGTGAACCCCTTGAAATTAATGGGATGATGGTCCCCGAGTTGACAAGAAAACAAAAAACAAGTCAAGAAAACAAAACGAGTGATCATAATAATTTAGTTATGAGATATAGTGATGGACTTTCTCCATTTTTCTCAATAGTTAAAGTAAACTACCAGCAAAGTCAGAAAAAAAATCAGTTTAATCAATATTTCACTTAACATGTTATCTTATATTTAATACATTACTGAAATGAAAGGATAACACAACTTACTCATGATTTATCCTTTCTGTTTTCTGCATGTGCAGTCCTTTTGCTATTGACAGTCCCCCATTTATAGCAAGACCTCCATCCTTTTAATACTGCAGTTCCAGATTTATCTGCCATATGGGCCCAACATGCGTGCAACTCTGTGTAAAAGGATCTGCTTGACTCACGGAAATGAAAACTACTCATGTCAGTAAATATAATTGTTATTTTTTTTTTTTAAAGCATAATTTATCTGAAAAGGTCCTAATGACTTTGTTAGGTATTTTAATTGCTTCATTTAGAAATTAATTGTATGTTATAAAAATTGTATGTTGTAGAAATTATAAAAGTATGTTAGCATTTTCCTTATCTCACTAGAATGTTTTAAGTGCGTGATCTGTAGAGTGTCTATGTATAAAACATCTGTATCCTGTTTCCTGTTTTTGCTTCAGATACTGCTGAGACAATGTATCTGAAGCAAACAGGGGTTTTTTTTAGATGGTGTTTTGCCGAGTAAACATTGTCTGAAAAGACAGTTGCTTGCAATTTTGTATTTAACCCTATTTCCAACTATGCTAATAAGTTGTGACGTGTTCTATGCTATATAAGAGACAGACTGTCTAAATAAAGAGCAGAGATTATCCTGATGACACTCTGATTTCTGTGCATTATTTATCTCTCATTATATCTAGGTGCCCAGATATAATTGACACACACAATCAGAATATAATTACTCACTAATCTGATCCTATCATTTTGGTCCTTCGAACGGTGGTTGTTTCCCTTATCATTCCTCGGACGAAGCAAAACTCCTTTTACCGTGCACGGGGGGGTAAGTCACTGTGGACTCCCTTACCTTGAGAAAGACCTCAGGCCTGATATATACGATCAGTTGGACCACAGAGGCAAGGTGTTTGTTTTTCCGGGGGATGACAAGGCACAGCTTACAGCGAACTGACAGTGAGTACCTGAATTTCTGTTGCATTTTGCATTTGTGTGTATGTTCTGTAGGTCCTTACCTTACGGTGATGTTAGGTAAAAGAGTTGTACAACTAGGTTTCTAGCCTAGTAATAGGTAGAAGGGTTGAAACTTACCCATAGGGAGGTAAAAGAGTCATTATCCTGAGGAAAAGACTATAAAATAAGTTCTCCGTACGTAACAATATTGAGAAAGCTTACCATGAAAAAGGGGTAAATGAGTCTGACTTTCACATGAGCTCTTGCAAGAAAATATGTATGTGTGTGCATGTTACCATTTTGTATGATTTAAATACCGGTACCGGGTGTATGTATGTTTGTGAGGGGTGTAACACGGATAACAGTTTCTTGGTTATTATATATACCTGTAAACATTCTGTATATTTCTGTGTACTTGTGAGTGTATGTATATATGTACATATGTATTCTTTCTCATTCTTTACTTGGTTATATAATGTTGAAATATTTTGTCTGCAGTTTCTGTGTATTCATAACTTCTTACTAAAATACTCTGTAAGATTGTGTGTATGAAGCACTGGGTGGGAGATATACAGATTATTTCTGGAAAATGTATAAAAGGTCTGTTGGTTGTTGTATGTATATGTAATGCTATGTATATTTCCATGTACCTGTGATATTATTTGTTGTGTATATCTATTAACTTTAATTGATACTATAGGAGTTCAAGATATATATATATATATGTGGGTATATACATATGTATATGTATATATATATGTATATGTATAGGTGGATAGGCTCTCAAGGGCATAAATGGCACTGCCAGGAGTGTGGTTTCTAGACCCTGCAGTTTTCAAGGTTATCTCTACAGACATGTTTAATATGCACAGGGTTTCTGGTGTGCATCTGTGACTTATGTCTGGTAAAAACACACTTATGTGTGGGAATTGTGAACACTGTATTCTAGAATTGTTTTCTTATGTGTATTTGTGTATATATATAAAGTTTCTGTGTCTTTGTACCTTTACTCAATGCTTTACCTTTGGGCAGGGAGGTGATTGATCTGTATTATGTGACGATGTGCAGGGTCTGGCCCACCCCCCACAGTCAGCATAGCAGACCACTCCCCTTTCTACTCCAATTTTCTCTGTGTGTGTGTGTTAGTTTTTTTATGTAAAATATGTCTGTCTGTAACCTTAAGGGAACATAGCAGAAGGGAGGAAGTGTGGTTGCTGTAAAGAGAGACAAAGGCATGTTATTATAACTCTTTTAAGTGATGACAATGCTCACCGCACCCACTGGATACACAGCATCTACTATACTATCTCTGCTGGAATCAGTGCCCTGTATCCACTACTTCTTGGCAATATTAATCCTTATTACAAGGAAGGTATAGGAGACGTTCAAACTTTATTGAGCTTTACTATATACAAAGAAGTATAGGAAAGGAAAAGTAAACGCAACGTTACTTAATTAAGGAAATCAACATAAAAATACTAAAAAGTAAATACATTTTCTATACTAAAAATAACAAATTGTTGAAGATGAAAACAAAAAGTTAAATGTGTATCACAATGACGGTGCCTACGGGGGGAGGGACATGTAATGTTAACCACCTCTCTCCTTCGGAAGAGGATATGTTTATGTGTACACAGAAAAGACTTCCACGACTGACCGCCCCTCCACCTCCTGGGCATATGGTCACTTATAGTGATGATGTAGAGGACGAATTTGATGATGCCCGCAAATACCTGCTTGCCGCCACCGCTCCAAATCCACCTCCTCCAACACCACCACCTTAGGGACGGCCCGCCAGAACCAGGCGGGCACCAGATCGTCAATACGGAGGTAAGGGAATAACATCTGTGCCATTTTATCCCTTAATTGAGGTTCCCAATCCTAGAGGGGGGAAATGTGTTGCCACCCACAAGGCTAGTATACCGAGCATGGACAGATGCAGATGTGAGGAGAGCTGTAGAAGGAGTCCCCCACCCAAATGACAATATGGGAATTTTCAGACTTAAGTTCCAGCGATTGCAGCAAAGTTTTAAATTAAATGGTGTGGAGGTTGTACGGTGTCTGAGGCAGATATTAGGGTCCGATTGGATCCTTAGTGAAGGTGACTGGAATCCACTAGGACCCAAGGGGGGAGCCATTGCAATATGGATCACAAGAACTGACCCAAAGAGTAGACACTCTAATAGGCAGAATAGCTGACAGACGCAGACTGGACTAAGATAAACGAGTGTGTACAGAAAGATGATGAAAGTGTGGAACAATATATGGGGAGGTTGCGGGTAGTATTTGACAGCCATAGCGGGGTAGCCAGACCTAACCCATATGATGATGCTGGACCATATGCTCAGCAGCTAAACAAATAAATGACTTTGTGATACAACACCAAATTACTTACAAAACATGTCCCCTTAGGGAAACCATAGAATATGCTAGACATGCAGAAGAGCAGTGTAAGAGAGCAAATGAAAAGAAACAGATAAAGCAAGATAGTAACCCAAAGGAGGTGTATTTGATGACTTCTGTTGATGGGAAAGCGCAACCTATAACTTCTACTTTCTTTTCTGGTGATGGTGGAAATAACCAAAAACGTGGAGGGAGAGGAGGTGGACGAGGTCGAGGTGGAAGCAGAGGACAAATTTTATGGAAATTGTTACGTATGTGGCAAGGCCGGCCACTTAGCACGTTCCTGCAGAAACAAAAAGTACCAGGAGGAAGAGGGAGCAGATGACGATGACCAGACTGACAAATGACTAGAACCAGGTTGTACCCTTCCTTTACTAATATTTGCTGAACAAGAATTGCATGAATCTGAATTGTATGAGTATGGTAATAATGATGCAAATTTGCCAGAAATAAATGATGTGTTGAATTTAGAATCATGTATAGACTTAATGGCTCTAGCAGAACAACCAGTCATTAAACTAGATGTAGAGGGGGTAATGATAACATTTTTATGCGATACAGGAGCCTGTAGGTCAGTATTGAGCGATGATGGCACATGGAGTATTTATACGTCATCACAAAACATACTGGTTAGGTCAGCAGCAGGACAGACAAATGGCGAACCTATATCATGCCCACTCACAGGGAGATTGTTCAATGGCCAAACATTTGAGCATCCTTTTATACTCTCCCCTAGATGCCCGATAAATCTCTTGGGTAGAGATCTGATGCTGAAATGTAACATTAGAGTGGTTCCCACAGAGAAAGGCATGAAAGCATACATGGGGGACATACCTGTCGATGTGAATGTAGTGCAGGGGATGGGTGAACCACATTACTTTTACACATTAGACATGGTGTCGAAAGGGCCGGCACAAGTATCCAGCACTTTGGTAGCCATGGCTAATGACCTAGCTCCATCTTCCAGTATAAAACAAAGCACAGGGTCATTACACTGCACTATGAAATTTGAAAGTACACCAGGGAGGGATGTGGACTATGAAAAACATTTTTCAAACACACCAATACCAGAATAACCTTGGATTACATATACTGGACAGAAAATGGGTATACAGGGGTGGGAGTAAAATTGAATGATCAAGACCAGTTACTCTATGCAGGACACACAGTGCCACACATCACTGGCTATGCCGGCTGGTGGAAGGTGGGTACAGGTAGGAGGGATGGTAGAAGAGGCTCAGACAGATAAAACACCATGGGAGTCCTTACCCTATGACCTCGGAGTGCAGTACTCACCGAGCACAAAAATATATCGGAAAATCCTAAACTGGGTAACAGAGACAAAGAAAGGAATACACTTACAGTCATCCAGGTGGGAGAAAGTTCTTCTGTTAGAGGAACCATGACACAACACACAGATACTGTTCACTCAGGAACAGGAGGTAGCATTAGAGAGCCTTCCGGACACCTTATGGTCCACAGGGCCCGCTGATGTAGGCCTTATAAAGGGGGTAGAGCCAGTAAAAATCACCCCAAAAAGTACTTTTCAGCCACATCAGAGACAGTATCCTCTAAAACCTGAAGCAGAGAAGGGCATAGAACCTATTATAAAAGTTTTGATTGAGAAAGGGATTATAATTGAATGCCCAGGATCCCCATGTAACACCCCACTTTACCCAGTCAGGAAGACAACCGGAGCTTGGAGATTAGTGCAGGATTTGCAAGCAGTAAATAAAGCTGTAATTTCCCGAGTACCCACGGTGCCAGATCCACATACACTCCTAAATGACATGCAGCCAGATAACACACATTCCTGGCAGAAGAGGGACATAAGGTTAGTCGGGATAAATTACAGCTCTGGAAAGCAGAAGTGAAGTACCTGGGATACCTAGTGAGCAGAAAGGGACGATCACTAGACCCAGTTAGGAAAAGGGCCATACTAGAAGCCCCTAAGCTGGTCACAAAGAGACAAGTTATGTCTTTCTTAGGGATGGTAAATTTCTGCAGGAGTTGGATTCCCAACTATGCAGAACTTACAGGGCCCATACAACACCTTATTTATGCACAATCAATGTCAGCTAATGAAAAGGTAGCGTGGACACATGAAGCTGAAGCAGCATTCATTCAGCTTAAGAACACAGTAGTGGGAACATCTGTATTGGGATTGCCAGATTACAGCAAGCCATTTGTACAAACTGTTGACTCAAGGGGAGGCTATATGACTTCTGTTGTGACTCAGAAACATGGCCTGCGAGACCGACCCTTGGCTTTTTACTCAACCAGGTTGGACCCTGTAGCCAGGGGACTTCCGGTTTGTGTACAGGCTGTAGTGGCGGCTTCCATGGCAGTTCTGGCGTCAGCAGCCTTAGTCCTGTTCCACCCTTTGACTCTAAGAGTACCACATGCTGTATCTGTCACTCTACTACAAAATAAGGTTTCATACCTTTCCCCTTCAAGACACTTATCATGCATGACTATACTTCTGTCACAACCACACTTGCACATAGAAAGGTGCACAACACTGAACCCATCAACGTTAGTTCCCATCCAGGAAGATGGTACACCACATGCATGTACTGAAATCATAGAAAAAGAAGTCTCACCAAGAGACGGCCTTAGAGATGTTGCATACACCGAGGCTACACTAACTCTGTTTGTAGATGGGTCATCAAGTAGAAACAAAGATGGTACAAATGCAACGGGATATGCAGTAGTAACACAAGAAGAAACTATAAGAGCAGGAAAACTTCCATCACATTTTTCAGCACAGGCAGCTGAGATCGTGGCCCTTACTGAAGCCTGTAAAATAGGAAAGGGACAAATAGTAAATATATACACCGACAGCCAATATGCATTCTCAACTGTGCACATATTTGCACAATTGTGGAAAAATAGAGGTATGGTCACATCTACTGGCAGGCAAGTCACTCATAAACAACTCCTTTTGCAGTTACTTGAAGCCATTCAACTGCCCTTGAAGATTGCGGTATGTAAATGTGTGGCTCATACCACGAACACAGACGCAATTTCAATAGGAAATGGCAGGGCAGATACAGCTGCAAAGCAAGCGGCTCAAACGGGAAACATACACATTTTTCTCTTACACAGCTACACATCTGTGTATTTAGTAAACCATATTGACAAGAGTATTCTACAGCAACTACAGGCAAATGCACCCTCACAGGAAAAAACATACTGGTTGAAGAAAGGGAGTAAACTAAATGCTGATAATATTTATGAGAGTATAGAAGGGAAACCAATTTTACCAAAATCGCTATTCAGATATGCAGCTATGTTGAGCCATGGAATTAGTCATGTCTCAAGAGGGAGTATGGTAGACATGGTCAGCAGAATATTTTCAGCCTATGGATTAAACACCTATTTTAAAAATTTTTGTGCAGGGTGCCTTGTTTGTGCACAACATACCCCTTCCAGACAATATGTATGGATTTCATTGAACTAACAAAGTGTGAAGGGAAGAAATATTGCCTAGTGATAATTGATGTATACTCTAGGTGGGTGGAAACGAAACCATGTGCACACCCTGACGCAATCACAGTGGCTAAAACCTTAGTGACACAAATAATTCCTAGGTTTGGTATACCAGAGAAAATATATAGCGATAATGGCACACATTTTGTGAACAGGATTATCAACCACTTGAGTAAAGCATTACACATAGAGTTGAAAAACCACTGTGCGTACCACCCACAGTCAGCTGGATTAGTGGAGAGAACTAATGGTACCATTAAAAATAAATTGAGGAAAACAATGGCAGCGACAGGAAAAAATTGGCTTTACTGTTTACCATTAGTCATGCTAAACATGCACATGCTTCCAGGCAGGAAGAAGTTAACCCCGTTTGAAATATTGTATGGGAGACCATTCCTACTACCAGAATTTAGACCATTTATCTCAGAAGATGAGAACATGAGTGAAAACTTAGCAGACTATATGAGAAAAATGTTAAGTAAGAAAGATATTACCTCCATCTCTCTCTCATCCACAGCAACAGCAGGGACCCTGCTTGGTACAACCAGGCCAGTGGGTCCTAATTAAAGTAATCAAGCGTAAAAATTGGGCATCGGCCAGGTGGGAAGGACCGTACCAAGTTCTGCTGTCAACACCCACTGCCTTGGAAGTTGCCGAACGAGCCACCTGGATACACCTGACTCACTGCAAGAGAGTAAAAGTGCCAGAGCTTGAGCCAGTTGATTCCTAAAAACCTGCTAGCTGACTCATTGCGAGTCAGGCTGGGCTACAAAGGGGGGGAAACTCGTCTCAAACCCAGTGAAGAACCGAATGGTGCGGGTTTTTGGGGTTCTCAACTGGCCCAAGAAAATGTCCTGGCACCTGTTCAAAAGACCTAACTGGTGTGGCCTAAGAATCTCACTGACATGCCTCATCTTGATAACTCTTTGCATAGTAGCACCCATAATCATATGGGAAGAAGTAACAAGACCCAGAGGCAACCAGACGCAATCTATTGGAGAGATGTGGATGAACAGAATGAGAAGAGACACGATGGAAGTCAATTTAACTGGCCAAGTGACCCTAGTGTTCAAGGAAGGGCAGATAGGAACCAACCAAATAGACCTATGTCAAGTACTAAGATGTGGACTTTCTGGAGGAGGACGTAGTGGAGGGGTGAGAAAAGCGCCAGTATATTTGTGTATAGCCTCTCTGTATGGAAATGAGAGATGTCCTAGCTGGAAACTGGCCGTATGGAATACAGGAGCTGACTGGGGTTACTCCCCACCTAATCACATGAAGTGCAAAAGTACAAAGAGACGCTTAAAGCTGACACGGGGTGTGGAGCCATCCTCTTGCAGCCAAAATCAGCTATGCAACCCCATCCGGATCACCCTCCAGGACCCACAAAAGTGTGATGAGGGGAGATATACTCTTGGAATTTACACCTCAGGCAGAGGTAACAACATGGAATATTTGCATATTCAGGTACTGCAAAAAGAGGAGCCCAGACAGACTATTGATACCATGCATCCGTGGATTGGTGAATAAGGTTGTTGACCAAGCAGTAACTCAACAATACCTAATAGAGACGATACCCCTCACTCAAGGAGAATCTGATTCTTATCTTGATCATGACATTGATGATGTATAAAAAAACAAGTGGATTAAGAGAAGCACCATGATGGTCCAGACCCCAACTCTTCACTAAAGAAAGGACTATGACCTGAACCTTGCCTTAAGACCTTGGTCTAATACATTTATAAGAGGAGGGATATGTTAGGTATTTTAATTGCTTCATTTAGAAATTAATTGTATGTTATAAAAATTGTATGTTGTAGAAATTATAAAAGTATGTTAGCATTTTCCTTATCTCACTAGAATGTTTTAAGTGCGTGATCTGTAGAGTGTCTATGTATAAAACATCTGTATCCTGTTTCCTGTTTTTGCTTCAGATACTGCTGAGACAATGTATCTGAAGCAAACAGGGGTTTTTTTTAGATGGTGTTTTGCCGAGTAAACATTGTCTGAAAAGACAGTTGCTTGCAATTTTGTATTTAACCCTATTTCCAACTATGCTAATAAGTTGTGACGTGTTCTATGCTATATAAGAGACAGACTGTCTAAATAAAGAGCAGAGATTATCCTGATGACACTCTGATTTCTGTGCATTATTTATCTCTCATTATATCTAGGTGCCCAGATATAATTGACACACACAATCAGAATATAATTACTCACTAATCTGATCCTATCAGACTTTATCTTATGCGATTCGATTATTTCTCAATTATAGTAGTGGTGATAAGGAAAAAGAGTATGTCCAGGTGATATAATAATAATAATAATAACAATAATTACTTTAATACTTAAAAATCTCTGTGGCTATTAATATTTATCCAACTGGACATTTTCTCTTACGTATCAACCCTCACTGTGAGAGCTAATTAATTAATTTAGTTAAAGGGGTTTACAGAAAAGGAGGATATTCTCGTGTATCTTATGCTTAAAATACCTAACTTTCATTCTTAATTATCTAACATTTCCCCTTAAAAATCTTAATAACAACTAACTGCAATTATATATAAATATATATATCTCTAAAAATAAGTTGATGAAAACGTATTTCCTGCTCAAATTTCTCAGAAATACAGTATATGCACTGCAGTCTGGGAAAACTGAGGCAACGTAATGCACCATCACTCTGTCAATCCAAACCATTTTAAACATGGCTCCTTTTAAGCATATGCTTACTGTATTTCACAGTTTTAGGCATAGCAACGGATGGATTTTTCACAAACCAGGTCACTTAACCACATACAGTACTGTTTCACGGTTACTGCCGATCCTCAGTATGGTGTGAGTGCCTGGTTTGTGTGGTGATTGTTGTAGAGAGTAGTTCTATATACACCCTCCCATAACTGATCCACTCCCGAAGACCTCTTCCCATAACAGCAAACCTTCCCAAGACCCTTACCCATTGTGACTCCAACCCAAGACTCCTTTCCTATATATAATTTTATATATATATATATATATATATATATATATATATATACCACATCACCCACCCCTCTTAGCATCCACCCCCATCTTGTCCTTGTCAGCAGCAATCCCCTCTCAGCATCCATCCCCGCACAACACCCAACCCCTCTCGGCACCCACCTCACGCGGCACCGATCCATATCTCCTTTGCTCCTTCCTCACAGAACCCATCCTACCTGTACTTTGCTGTTACTTTGCTCTCTTTCCTTTTTCCCTGGTACACATCTCCAGTGTGCTGATCTACTCCACACTGCACCTCTTCAGTAGAATTGCTCTTATTTAAACAGGTACACACCAATTTAAGACCGAGGAGGGTGTGTGCACAGGGGGGCCCAGGGGGGTGTGGTGTGTTGGGGCCATAGGGGGCCCCTACACTACAGAAAAAAATGAAATGCAATAAAATTATTATTTTTTAATTACACAGCACTGGGCCCCCCAGAGGAGGGCCCTGGTGCACCATGCCACCTGCACCACTGGTAGATCAGCCCCTGACTGTATATAATGCAGATGTGGAGCTACTGCTGTTGCAAAGCACTGGGGGCATACAACAATGTAAGGACCCTCTGATACTTGAAATAAAGGGGGGGTCTCCTAATTTATTAGGGGAGACAGGCAAATAATTATTTTAATTGAAAGGTTTTCTTATCTTTCTATCCACATATACAGTAGTTTGGGCTCTTCATGACCCCTAGATGCTCCTACCTTGTATAGAAGAGTTTCCAGGAGGGACTCTTCATCCACTATCTCCCCCTCTGATATATAGCTAAAAAAATAGAATTAATATATACATATAGTTGTATTCTATTTTATTATATGGTATAATATCAAGTTACACAGCATTTATTACACAGTGACTTACGTGCATAGAATACATGTATTAGTTTATACAGACTCTAGCAGTGTGTTGCAGCAGTGGACATAATGAACACATTTCTAATTGCTTTTACACAGATTGATTATCCAGTCAGGTTTTGTTTTCCAAATTTGCTACAATATGTGTTAATTGTGTATCCGGAGTGTGCATGTTATCTATTTATAGCATTTACTGTATTTACAATGAAAAATCTATAATTCATTACAATTTGATTTCCTTGCATTTTACTTTCTATTCTCTTTAGCTGCAGCACATTTATCTTGTGTTGTTGAATTTATAATGAAATTAAAGAGACCTGAAATGTATGAATACTGCTCCACATCATCAAACAGAGCATTGCAAACCAAACGAAAAAAGGATGATTTTTTTAAAATTGATGCATTATTTCACAGTTTTATAATATTTTATATAACCTAGTTAATCCTCATAGTTCTTATATATATATATATATATATATATATATATATATATATATATATATAAAGAATATAGAAAAAGTTTAGACTTAAACTTTTTCTATATTCTGGACCATCCCCCACCCTAGCCCCCCAATTGGAGCCCCATTCAATAGAGGTTTCGGAAGATCCGGAGGCCCGTAAGTGAGGTCACAAGCTACTTTGCTATTCAATTGATGTATTTTTGTGTGCTCCAAACTACTTTCGAGTTACGGGCTTGAAAAAATACTGATGGTTAACCTTGCAACTTACAGCCTCCAGAAGCCCTTGATCTTTCACTTTCGCAAGGCTAAAATCGCAAATCGCTATTCAATTGCTCAATTTCCGTGGCTCAGGGTTACCGGTTTAGGCACTAAAAATTAACCCTCGGGATTACCACTAGGAGGGTTAAACAATCAAATGGCCTACCTTAGAGGGCCGCTATAATGCTTTTAAATGTTAAGTTCATATTGTTGGGCTTGGACTATTAAAAACACTACGCAGTCTCAAACAAATATAAGTGAATCGTTTTTCTTACTTTTTAAATTGTCTGTTTTCCCTTAAGCAATACTGCTTATCTGCTCTTCCTTATGGCTTAACAGGGAATCTGGCCAGCTCTGGGGTGGACTGTCATGGAGCTTGGAAGTGGGCTGAGCTAAGATGTCAGTAGCCCTGCCCAGTTAGGTCATTAGCTCTACCTCTGCTGCCTACATGGAGGTATTGAAGGTAACAGCTCTATTGTAACCTGCTTGCAGCTGCCCCATTGGCCACGGCTTTGACCAATGATGGTCTTGGAACTGTCACAGCCCTGACTCCTCAACTGAGCATGTTCAGACCTTATTTTTCGTCCAGTGCACAGGAAGAGCTGGCCACAATGCGGGAGGAGTCAAGCAGGTCTGCTTGGGGAGAAACTTACAAATTCAAAAGTAGGAAAAAGACATTAACTTTTATTTATTTTGCATACTGTTTTTATTAGTCTATGCCCAACAAACAGACATATGAGCTTTGCTTGTAAATGCACTACAGTGGTCCTTTAACCCCAACTCAACAGGTATTGATGTAAAGGGACACTTAAAAATCCCTCTGTTTTTAAAGTTTAAAGTTTCCTTTTATTTAAACTACCCACCCCAATGCAAAGGGTGGGTCAGGAGTCTTAAAAACCTATGTGCATTATTTTTTTTTTAAAGTAGTCTTCTGGCATTTATTGTTAACCTCTAAATTCTTGATAAAGGCCTGATATAAGCCCACACACAGCTTATCTACAGCCCTGAATTCAAATCACTTAATTCAAAGAAGGTGCTCAGATAAAAGTATAAGCACTTCTATTATCACAAAATTTAGAAAAAAAATCTTAAAAATGTATATTGTCTGCACATAACTGAAATGCCTTCCATGACGTGCTATTGCTAGTGAAAAATGATGGGCTTGTTAAATTGTTCACAATAAATAGGTTCTTGTATAACTTCTCAAATTTCTGTCATGATCCACATGAAATATAGGTGGGCTTGAGAAATACTAGAATAGTGACTGCCTCATAAATTATTTTGATAAATTATGTTTATGTAGATGCGTATCCAGTTTCCTTGTTAGGTGTATCATATTCCAGTTATCCTTGAAGCACCTACATGCTGTAATCCAGCCTCTGGAGCTCGGCATACCAAGGAGAAAAGACACTTGTACAATACAACCAATATACCATTCACACTTGGGGAACCATGCTCCAAAAACATGTATGGTGAAACATTGACAGAGATTTATAATATCCAAGAATCAGCATGAGCTCATGACCCAGACAGGATCCATTTAGGCTTAGAAGGAAATAATGGACATGACGACTGAGTGGGAGAAAACACGGGCCACAGCTTTTATTAAAAAATGACCAAATAACATAACATAATTACTGTATATAATTTACATAACATTGCAAGGGGGAGGAGCCCGGCCACGGACAGTGACCTCACGCCTTGGGCCCTACCCAAGGCCCCAATGCTTATACTAAGCACGCCCTGTGAGGTAGCGCCATGCCCACTAAGGCCAGTGGGCCGGGCAACTCACCTCCCGCCCAACCAATCATACCAGAATATACAACAATAAGGCCACTTCTCCACTAACATTCCTTTGTTTTTTAACAATCTCTTTCCATTTTTTTTTAAATTCTTTTACAAGTTGATACATAACAATAAACAGCGTTAACACTAAGCCAAATAACAGGGTGCGAGGGTGGGATTTCTGCTGGAGACCGCGCTGCTACTGCCGAAGCCGCGAACACGGGTGGAAGTCCCGCCCCCCGATGCCACTCTATTGGCCAGCGCCTTGCAGGCTCCAGTGGGTCACGTGACGCTACGTGCTGACCCAGGGAGCCTGTGCAGCCTCCATGTCGGGCAATAACTCTACTGGGGCATATGCTTGTTGCAAATATAGTCTGCAGAGGGATTGGAAATCAGGCATTTAACTCTTCATAGTAATACGACTTTGTGTAGTTTGCATTGTGGTCTTTTAAAGCATGTTAGACAAATACATTAGTTCCATGTCACTTTAAAAGACCACCATAGTTTGTAAAATATAACAACATTAGCAGCAGTGGCAGAGCTAGAGCATGGAGGACCCTGGTGCAAAAAGGGGGGTTGTAAAAATGTTTGTGCACTCATCCCTTTAGGTACTAACTCACTTAGAGCCCCGCCCCAAGACCCCTTCCCATAACATCCCCCTTCTTAGGACCCCTTCCCATATCAGCATCTCTCCCCAAGACCCTTTTCCATAGATGTTCCCCTTCCCTTACCTCCTGCCTTTGTGAAGCACACATATACTATATCTACATAGCAGCCAGTCCCTCTCAGCAATCATCTTCATATAGCACCCAGTCCCTCCAAATATCCACCTCCACACAACACCCACCCCTTAACAGGATCCAACTCCACACAGCATTCAACCCCTCCTAACACCCACCTCACATAGTGCCCATCTTCTCTTAGCACCCACCTCACCGAACCCACCCCCTTGTACTTTGCTGTCATTCATCCCTTGCTCTCTCTCACATCTTCCCTGCAAAAATCCCCAGTGAGCTAAACTGCTCCACACTTCCACCTCTTGGAGCTTCAGTAGTAATGTTCTACAGAAAAATTAAATTAAATGCAAAAAAGAAAATCAGTTCTGGGCCCTGCGCAATGTCAGCCTCGCAATGCGAGGGTCGCATGCACAACTCGCAATTATCTCTCCCTCCCCCCTTTCTCCCTCCTTCGCTCCCCTCCATCCCTCTCTCTCAAATTAAAGGCTGTATTTATTTAATTTAAACTGTGTAAAGTGTTTTTCACAATATCAAGTCAAGGTCTTCAAAAGACAACAGTATAAATATGATATTGCAGTTGTACTTTAAAGGGTCAGTGTAGTTTTTTAATTATAGATTTTATTTTGTTTACTTTTAAAACATGCATTAAATTTACTATTTAAAGAAAATAAATTTCTTGTAGCTTTTATACTTACTAAACTTTTGTGTTTCAGGGACTAGCAGACCCGCTCTTCTATTAGATGTCCAGGGGGGTGGGAGAGGATCTGCTCAGGACTGAGTCCTAATGTTTTTCTGATTAGTCTAGCTTTGCTTGCTGTGACCATTGCAGAGAACGAGGCATATAAAGACTCATATTAGGACAGCACCCAAGCCAGATTATCTCCCATTCTCTGGACACCTGAAAACGGTAAAAGCTACACTGATTTTTTTTATATTTTATTCTTAATAAGTTATTGAAAAAACAAACGTAACACTATTATTTGAGCGTCACGGTTCTCATTTAAAGGTATATATACGTTTCCTGGGTTTCAAATGTTTGGTAAGAAACAGGCAGTGATTATCAGAAAAAATATGTGTTACATAGATAAGTTCAGTGTACTTACAAAGTTATTAGCAGGAAAGTAAATTCCAGTTTTGCACACCCACTGGGAGCTTACATAACCAAGTACACTGAGCAGAGAAGCCAGATACAGAGTTTGGGTGGGGTCTGAGCTCACAGCTGAATCAGAGCACAAGGATCGAGAGAAAGAGAGAGACTACATATTCCAGGCTGCTTTGCAACAGAGGAGCCCCAGAGTATGATACAAATGTATCAGCTAACCTCTGCTTTCTCTTGATTGGCCAAATTAATTATGAATTTTATCGTAATCTTAGCAGGGATTTTCGGGGGTGTCAAAAAAAATGTTTGCATACACTATTGATTCTCCTCTATCAGATGCATTAATAATCCAGGAAACATAGATATGGCTTTAAATACATGAGTTTTCCAATATGCTTCTGCACTAACAATCCAATAAGAAACCAATGGCACTTTAAAATTAAATTCATAAGAAATACAATTACTTTTTTATTTTTGTTCAACAGAGGGTCTAATTGAACATTCCCATTTACTGGTAAATTTCATTCATTTTATGATTTATTTTCAATAAAAGCCCTTAAGTATAATCCCTGTAGTTACAAAGTGGATTACATGTGATAGATATTGGTAATGCAGTTTAGCCTGTACCTATAATCCCAGTATGTATTTACACAACAGTAGTATAAATGGATATACTCAGACTGTTACTGTGTTTGTAGCGTTGATCCTTTTATCAATGTCTGACACATCACATTAATTGGTTCTGTCACAAATGGATCCCAATCCATCACAAAGTAGGAGCAAATTCTTATAGGTAATTGATTGTGACAACATCCCATTCTAACTCCTCTGGTGGGGAAATATTAGTTATAGGATTAATGCAATTACAAGCATATGTACCCAGTGAAATGGAAGTCATTTCTTTGCAGTAATTATTCACTGAATAAGGAAGGAAGTGATTAATTATTGTCTATGCGTTTATTCTCACTATTGTTCATTAGCTCCAGACTGACAGTGTAGACAAACTAGGCAAGTGCCAAGAATGATAGGCTGAAAGTGATAATTAAAAAAGGAATTATTTTTTAAATTAGTAATATTTTAATATATTCAACTGGACTACAAACATATATTAAAATCTGCATAAATATAAATAGTTGTAACTAAGTCATATTTTATTAATTAATTGTCTTCAGGTAAATAAAAAAAACTTTGACTTAAGATTAATAAACATTGTCTGCATCACAATAAATGTGTGCCATTGCAAATCTTGACTGTTATGTTTGCCTTACTATTTTGATTAAATGAACTAATAGCTTATAAGGGTGTGCTTCTACCTGTATCATCTCTGGGCAATCCATCATATGTCTTCATTGTCTTCGCCAATAGTGTGCTCTGGTTCACAGGTATGGAGCGAGACATCCCAGGACACTGAAATAGTCCAAATATTACTTTGGTAAAAGGACTTTTGTGGTGGAACCTCAAATAAAGTAATTGATCTATACAGCTCGATTCAGCCATTTAGAAAACATCATAAAATAATGAGTTTGAAAAGCTCCTTTTGTCAGCTACATAATTATATGTATAAAATGTCATATTAAAGTCAAAACTAAAGTCATGTATACATTACCAGCATCTAAACAATGAAGACATGCCTGCTCTAAACTTCAAGAGACTATCGGTACATAGCTACATATCTTAAAAGTAAGATTTTAATTCTGTATTAGTTTTTTACCATTATGTATTTTGTTCGGCGCCCATTTTTTCTCTCGCTTAGCAAATTTTGTAGTGTCTAAACTCTTTTATTTTGAGTGAAATGAAGGTGTAGGTTGCATTTTTGAGGTCCTGGATGCTACCTCTTGCTGTAGGTAAGCTTTTTATGTATGTGCTGTGTGTATGTATTGTGTTTTGAATTTTGTAATGTTTGCGAGTTGCGTCCGAGTGTTGAGAGGCCGTAATGTGTGTTAACGTGTGTTGTATGTTGTTTGCGTTGCTCGGAAAATTTAGCGAGTGTCGTAATTGGTGTGTCGTGTTGTTTGCGTTGCAACGTGAAGGCGCTCCATGCCAGCAACTGAGGCCCTCGCCCACTGCCCTCACTTCGCGAGGGCCTTTCTTTATCGGCCGAGGAATTGTTATGCTGATTGCACCTTGAAGGCCTGATTGTTGCTCTAACGGGCCCCTTCCTCCCTTTTTCCATAACTAATAATATCCAATCTCAACAACATTTCAACTTGTTAATGTAAACTGAGAATTTTTATAACTCTCTAAGCAACCTGAATCTAATAGGCCCTCCCTCTGAGGCCCTGACTAACCTATGTTTTAACTAAACTATTCTATGCCTATTCTCTTTCCGCTAGGGTGTATCAAAAAGTCCCGTAACTGAGTGAGTGAGTAAAGTCTCTAGACAACTTCCTGTTGATGGGCTTGCTTTCACTCCGATCGCGTTGATATCAAGCCAGTCCAGGATCTCCTCTGTGTTGGGAACTGCACACGGCCTGGCACTTGCGGGATAAGTTCTTATCTCTGGAACTTCCGGGGGGGAAGCGGGTCCTCTTTTGAATGTTGTGAACCCACTAGAGTCCATTGTTTCTTCGGGATGGGAAGGGGTGGAGTGCGGCCATGATCCTCTGTCGGTAGTTCTGCTGGGCAGAGACGAATTTGGCACAATATTGCCAGACAGTCCTCCAGATTGCGGGTGGTGTGCGAGGTGCCTTGATAGTTGAAGGTAAAGGTGAAGGGGATCTTCCACCGGTACTGCAGCTTGTTCTGCTGATGGATCGCCAGCGCAGGTTTCATCTGCCTACTCCTGTCTAGCGTGTTAGGGGACAGGTCCGCATACACTTGTAGACTAGCATTATGTGGGCCCTTGACCATCTGCATCATCTTTTCTGCCAGTAGAAGGTCTCTGGCCTGTTGCCTTAGGAATCGCACCACAGCATCTTTAGGGGCATCCGGGTTTCTCGCCTCTCCAAAAGCTCTGTGAGCTTGTTCTATTTCGAGAACCGCCTCTGCCTTGTCAGGTAGTATTGCCGTGAGGTTTCCTTTAAATACACCGCCAGATCTTGTGTGGCCCTTGGCACCCCACGTACCCTGACGTTGTGGCGGCGAGACCGATTCTCTAGGTCCTCGATCTTATCTGTCAGCTCCATGATGTTGTATGAATTTTGATCAATGGCTGACCTGTCGTGCTGCTGCGCCTCTCCAATTTGATCCACCATCTCCTCCAGCAATTGGGTCCTCTGCCCCAGCTCTTTAAGGTCGTTCCTCAAAGGTTCTATTGCCTTGGTTAAGAGCTGCTCAATAGTTGCAATGGATCTAGGCGATAGGTCGATGTGTTGCCTTGATTTCTTAGAGGTATCCTCCTGATCAGATGAGTCTGAGTGGTCTGAAGCCAATTCCACTGGAGACACAGGATTGGCCGCCTTAGGTGAGAAGTACTCACGGATGCCCTTCGCTGAGGGGCCCCTTTTACTCTTCTTCATTGCAGCACTTTGATGCTTTGCACTATCCAGAAAGCTGTATAGTTCTTCCTCTTTTCCCCTCTGCTTGTAAGCCGTTCAGAAGCATATAATTATAATTGCTGTGTCACATCTAGCTGGTCAGAACCGAAACCTTGATCTCACATAGATTAGAACATGGTTGCTTGTCAGTCAGGGCTCCTGATCAGGGTTTTTTTACATCTCTTGGAGTCACATTGGCCTTTGTAGCTTGTTGCAGGGGTAGGCATGTAAAGTGCAGCCAGCCCGGCTCTTATGTTGCAAGTCTGCTGCAGTTTTGCTGTGTATCACCAGGGTGGCAGCGTGAGTCTACAGCGATTTTACATGACCACTTCTCAGTGAGCTTTGAAAGTCTTTAACTGTACAAGTACCTGAGTCATCTAGGACCGGGTATGGTAAAGCCTCCCTTTAGTGACCCCAAGTATGCAGGGTATTTAGTAGCGGCGAAGTTGCAATCTTTTCTGGGAGAGCCGGGAATAGTAAAGCCTCCCTGTAGTGACCCCACTTTTGCAGGGCCTTTAGTAGCGGCAGAGTTGCAGTCTTTTCTGGGCTTTTAATTCAGCCTCCTTCTATTAGGGTACAGCTTGCATAGTCTGGATGATATCGTGGCTGGCTGTGTTCAGCGTACACTTCTCTGTAGATATACCTCCCCTTGGGGTTTATGGTTTCTGGGCTGGATATTAGTGGGCAGTAGCTAGTTCGGGCACAGAGGCAGATGCCTGGGCGCAGGGTTAGATCTTAGGCTCACCCTGTGGTGCTGCAAGGTGGCAGTCGCTTCTTCGCGGGCTTGGGTCAGGTGGGGTGTCAAGACTCATTAAAGTTGCAATATCCTCAATCTAGTTGCCGGTATACAGCACCTGAGTTGGATGCTCTAAGAATAAAACGGTGTCCTGGTAAGGCTTGTGGAGGGTGAGGGGTTCAAGTGAGGCAGCCCTTTTGTCTCAGTATTTCCTCCACAATGATGCCTTCTAGCTTTTTTGCAGGGTGTTGAGCCTTGTGGGGCTAGCTCTCTTTTTAATAATCTGTTCTAGTTTGGGACGAGGCTAATGCTGGGAGTTTCCAGGCCTGCCTCATGGCGATCCAAAATGGCGGCCTCCCGTCTTCCCGCGGGATCTCCCACCGCCTTGCTCACTTCTGCCCCAGGCTATGGGTTTTATAGGCCTTTGCTGGTCCCTCCACTCACCCCTCTGCAGGTGTCTCACCTCCTCCTTTGCTTGTATGCCCTGGGAGTCCCCCGGTGGTGGCCTGGCCCTCGCCACACGTGCCCCAAGATGGCGGCTTTTTCCTCCCTTCCACGGCCCCCTCTCCTACCTGTACAGTCGGGGGTCCGGTGACTGGAGCCTCCGATAACAGTCTCCTCTCCTCTAGCACCTCCTCGGTGCCTGTGCTGCCCCTGCCAGGTGCTGCTCTCTCCCTATAACGGAGCTCCACGTCCGGGAGATGTGTGCAGCTGTGTGCCGCCACTTCTCCGGGCTCCGAGGATTCAGGGTCTCAGGGTGGGTATTCAGGGTGGGTGTTCTCCCCTGAGGCTGTTAAGGGGGTTTTCAGCCCTGATATCAGGTTTTTAGGCCTGGTATAGCAGCCTGTGGCCGGAGCTCCCTCACAACACGTCCGATGGCATGGGCCTTGGCTCCACCTCCCCTTTGCCTTCCATCTTTCATAGCATCAAAGTCTTCTCTAGTGAATCTTGTATTTTCATTATGTTGCCATATAGTATTTCAGTTGTAGCTATAACATCAGTCTTTCCAGTGATCAATCTGGTTTTATTTGCTTGGGTATGGATTGGTTTGATCTTCTTCAGTCTGAGGAGCTCTTCTTACACCACAATTCAACAGCATCTATACTCCGGCGCTCAACCCTTTTTATGGTCCATCTCTCACAGCATTATGTTAATATTTGGAAGATAGATTTGATAGATAACGTCTATCTTGTCCAGATTTGTCATAGCTTTCCTCCCAAGAAGCAAATGTCTTTTGATTTCCTGACTGAAGTCACCATCCCAAGTAATATTTGCAATCAGGAAAATAAAATCTGCCACTGCCTTCATGTTTATTTGTGAAGAATTAAAAGCGATGAGTGATATATCAAACCAGCTTTTACGCTCTCTTCTTTCACCTTCATCAACAAACTTCTCAATTCCTCCTCACTTTCAGCCATCGGTGTGGTATCATCCACAAATTTCAAGGGCAAAAAAAGCTGCATTTATTCTTTTATCATTATTTTTTTATTTCTATACTTTGTATGCTTCTCTATATTAAATAACCACTAAAGTAATAATAGAATGCTCTTATGAAGTCCCTTACTTCATAATGTGCATAATTTTTTTTTTTACAAATTTTAAAATAAATTCAGTCTTTAATATTGTTTAGAATTTTGCTGTAACGGCGGTAGACATTTTGACTTTGGTCCCAATTGGCAGGGGCGGAGCTACCGCCAGTGCACATGGTGCAGTGCACGGGGGCCCTGATCTGGGAGGGAGGCTCACCACCCTGGCCCCCCTGCATTTTTTAATTAACCACCTGCCTCCACCACTCTAGTCTCTCCTAGCCCTCATCAGGTCCTGATCTTGCCCCCCATGCCTAAACGTTGAGTTTCTGTGGCAGGAGACCCGACGACCCACCAAAACAGATATGATCCAGAGCTGGTGAGGACAACGAGAACAAGGAGAGGGCCAGTAAGGGTTGGGTGGTGTGAGCCAGAGTGGAGGGGATGTGGGGATCAGGGTTAAGGGATGGTTAACTCTGGCAATGCTGTTTGCCACCCAATGTGAGCACCTTTGGCGCTCATCGCGTGGCTTGCAATGAGCGCCTTCGGTGTTGTGAAGCTCACTGGTAGCAGTGACCAGTAGCAGTTTGCTTGAAATATTTTAGGGATGAATGATTAGCATAGCTCTGTGGGGTTACTCTGCAGTCAGGGCATTCGTAATTGCTTTTTCAGGGATTAGCATAGGGCCCTATGTCGGTGCATTACAAATAAAGGTAATAATAATAATAATAAAATGAGAAGTTCCACAAAAAGTGGAAAACCTTAATAGAAACACTCCCACGAAAGGAAAAACATCCTACCTTTAGGTGGTTTCAGCACAACATAAGGATGATTATCTCCACCCTCCCCAATAGCTGCGCTACTCAACAGCAAAGTTTATAGAAGAATTTCTACGACAAGGATGGGAGAGAATGAACATTTCAACTAGAAAATAGGTAGGTAAATAGCGTGTAATTCCTAACCTTTGCATCAATTACAAAAAAAGGGAAAGAGTTGGCATTCCAAACTCACAACATTGCTGGATTGTTGTTGTTGTTAAATCATTCAGTCATGTCTGACTCTCTGTGACCCTATAGACGACAGCACGCCAGGTACATCTGTCAGTCACTGCCTCTCTGAGCTCAATTAAGTTCATATCCATTGCTTCAATGATCTCATCTATCCATCTCTGCCTCTGTCTTCCCCTTCTTCTTGTGTCTTCAATTTTCCCAGCATCAGAGTCTTTTCTAGGGAATCCTGTCTTCTCATGATATGGCCAAAATATTTGAGCTTCAGCATTATGATCATAGCTTCCAGTGAACAATTTGTCTTGATTTCCTAAAGTACTGATTTATTGGATCTTCTCCAAGGGATTCTAAGCAGTTTTCGCCAACACCACAACTCAAAGGCATCAATTCTATGGCGCTCAGCCTTCTTTATGGCCCAGCTCTCACATCCGTATGTTACTACTCTGAACACCATAGTTCTAACTATGCAGACCTTTGTTGATAGTGTAATGTCTTTTTATTAGCTTGTCCAGACTTGCCATAGCTATCCTCCTCAGAAGCAAACATCTTTTAATTTCATGGCTACAGTCTCCAGTCTCTAAAGAGATCATGGATCCCAAAAAAATTAAATCTGTCACTGCCTCCACCTTTTCCCCATCTATTTTCCAGGTACTGATATTGCCATTTGATATGATCTTCGCCTTTTTAACGTTGAGCAGCAGGCCAGCTTTTGCACTCTCTTTTTCTACTCCCATCAATAAGTCCTTTAGTTCCTCCTCACTTTTAGCAATCAGAGTAGTATCATCTGTGTATCTGAGGTTGTTGATGTTCCTTCCAGCAATATTGATTCTGGCTTTTGATTCATCCAGCCCAGCCTTACGCATGATGTACTCTGCATATAAGTTGAATAAATAAGGTGACAATATACAACCTTGTCGAACACCTTTTCCTATCTTGAACCATTCTGTTGTCCCATGTACAGTTCTGACCGTGGCTTCTTGATCCAGATACAATTTCCTCAGGAGGTGGATGAGATGATCTGGTACTCCCAGCTCCTTAAGAACTTACCACATTTTGTTGTGACCCACACAGTCAAAGGCTTTAGAATAGTCTATGAAGCAGAAGTATATGCTTTTCTGGAACTCTCTTGTTTTCTCTATTATCTCTCTATTATCCATCAGTGATTGGCAATTTGAGCCTGGCTTGTAGGATCTTAAGCATTACCTGGCATGAGAAATGACTGCAATTGTTCGATGTATCAATGTTCCTGTCTGTCAACTTGTAGCATCAACCAATCAGAGCTGCAGGCTAGCAGGTTGCTAGGAACATCACCTCAGACCGTTCTCTCTGAAAGCCCCAAAACCTATAGAGGCTCAATGTTATGATATGACATTAGGAAGGCTTTATAAGTCCATTATTTCAAACCCTCCCCACTCTGTTCCTGCTCTTTTTACTGACTGATCCTGATCCTCATCCTACCGGGCTGATCTACCCAACCTCATCAACCAAGTAACTTTGCACAGGCAGTGATACAGGAGTGGGTTGCCAGTTCCTTCTCCAGTGGAACTGACTTGGATTAGAGACCTAACCCACTGTACCATCACTGCACCACATTATATATATATATATATATATATATATATATATATATATATATATATGCGTGCATGTATTATTTGTTTCTCTACTCCATATGCTGGAGGGCTTCTCTTGCTCTTGTTCCTCCCCTTACACTAAATGGTATTCCTAAAGACATAGGGGAGGGAGAGGAAGTAGAGGGGGAGAGGCTCGCAATGAGCGCCAAAGCACTCATTGTGAGGCCAGTGATGATCGCCAAAGGTGCTCATCGCAAGGCCAGTAAGGTAGAGGGGGTAGAGGCTCGCAATAAGCGCCTCCCATCAACTAGAGGGGGGGAGAGCTAGAGGGGGATAGAGGCCAAAGTCACTCATTGTGAGGCCTGTGATGAGCGCCGAAGGCACTCTTTGCAAAGCCATGAAAGTGGAGGGGGGAAGAGTCTCGCAATCAGGGGGGAGAGGCAGATGGGGAGATCCTTGCATTGTAAACAGCATTGCCAGGCTTCAAATGTTATTGCCGTCATTTTTTACAGGCGTTCATTGCAAGGCCCGTGATAAGCGCCGTGGGTGCTCATTGCAAGGCGAGTAAAGTAGAGGGGGGGGGGGGGCTCACAATGAGCGCCTCCCATCTAGTAGAGGGGGGGAGAGGCTCGCAATGATCGCTAAAGGCGCATTTTGCAAGGCCTGTGATGAACGCAGAAGGCGCTCATCTCATGCCCAGTAAAGTAGAGGGGGCGAAAGGCTTTGCAATGAGGGTGGAAGAGGTAGATGAGGGAGAGCCTTGCATTGTAAACAGCATTGCCAGATGTGTTACATTACAGCCTTAAGTTCAATGTTTTGTTAATCTGAATTTTATGTGATGGATCAGAACACAAAAGTCTAAGTTGGTGAAGGGAAATGAGAAAAAAATACACATAAAACTATTTTTTCGAAATAGAAAACAGAAAATTGGCATGTGCGTATGTATTCACCCCCTTTGTTATGAAGCCCATAAAAAGCTCTAGTGCAACCAATTACCTTCAGAAGTCACATAATTAGCGAAATGATGACCACCTGTGTGCAATCTAAGTGTCACATGATCTGTCATTGCATATACACACCTTTTTTGAAAGGCCAAAGAGGGTGCAACACCTAAGCAAGAGGCACCACCAACCAAACACTGCCATGAAGACCAAGGAACTCTCCAAACAAGTAAGGGACAATGTTGTTGAGAAGTACAAGTCAAGGTTAGGTTATAAAAAAATATCCAAATCTTCGATGATCCCCAAGAGCACCATCAAATCTATGATAACCAAATGGAAAGAACATGGCACAACAGCAAACCTGCCAAGGGACGGCCGTCCACCAAAATTCACGGACCGGGCAAAGAAGGCATTAATCAGAGAGGCAGCAAAGAGACCTAAGGTAAACCTGGAGGAGCTGCAGATTTCCACAGCAGAGACTGGAGTATCTGTACATAGGACGACAAAAAATCTGTACGCTCCATAAAGTTGGGCTTTATGGCAGAATGGCCAGAAGAAAGCCATTACTTTCAGCAAAAAACTAAATGGCACGTTTTAAGTTTGCAAAAAGGCATGTGGGAGACTCCCAAAATGTATGGAGGAAGGTGCTCTGGTCTGATGAGAGTAAAATTTAACTTTTCAGCCATCAAAGAAAACGCTATGTCTGGCGCAAACCCAACACAACACATCACCAAAAGAACACCATCCCCACAGTAAAAACATGGTGGTGGCAGCATCATGCTGTGAGGATGTTTTTCAGGAGCCGGGACTAAGAAACTGGTCAGAGCTGAGGGAAAGATGGATGGTGCTAAATACAGGGATATTCTTGAGCAAAACCTGTACCACTTTGTGCGTGATTTGAGGCTAGGACGGAGGTTCACTTTCCAGCAGGACAATGAATCCAAACACAATGCTAAAGCAACACTTGAGTGGTTTATGGGCAAACATGTAAATGTGTTGGAATGGCCTAGTCAAAGCCCAGACCTCAATCCAAAAGATTGCTGTTCACAAGCACAAACCATCCAACTTGAAGGAGCTGGAGCAGTTTTGCAAGGATGAATGGGCATAAATCCCAGTGTAAGATGTGGCAAGCTCATAGAGACTTATCCAAAGTGACTTGGAGCTGTGATTGCCGCAAAAGGTGGCTCTACAAAGTATTGACTCTAGTGGGGACAATAGTTATGCACGTTGACTTTTTCTGTTATTTATTTGTTGTTTGCTTCACATTAAAAAAAAAAACATCTTCAAAGTTGTGGGCATGTTCTAAAAATTAAATGATGAAAATCATCAAACAATTCATGTTAATTCCAGGTTGTGAGGTAACAAAACTCGAAAAATTCCAAGGGGGTGAATACTTTTGCAAGGCACTGTGTATATATACACACATGGCATGGTTGGGACCTATATGGTAGATTGTAAGTGTGCGAGTTTTCAATCTTGTGTCAGTGCCTTGGAAACAAGCTCTATGTACATTTGATTATATGCTCAAAAACAGGGACCTCCGTTCTTGTAAGGTGTTAAGTTTGTTTTTTGCCATGTACTCAACCCGTGTACAGCGATATGGAATATGTTGGCGCAATATAAATAAAGATAATAATAATAATGTGGGTTTTTAAGGTCCGGTTGTGGCCTATATAGTCTGCTTGGTATTTTAAGGTTTTTTAGGTACTGTTTGGGCCTATATAGTCCTGCTTGGTATTTTAAGGTTTTAAAGGTGTGGTTGGGGCCTATATGGTCCCGCTTGGTGTAATGTGGGTTTTTAAGGTCTGGCTGGGGCCTATATAGTCCCGCTTGGTGTAATGTGGGTTTTTAGGTACAGTTTGGGTCTATATAGACCAGCATGGTATAATGTGTTTTTTTAGTTACTGTTTGGGGCTGTATAGACTTGCATGGTATATCATGGGTTTTTAGTTATGATTTGGGCCTATACAGACCTGCATGGTATAATTTGGGTTTTTAGGTACTGTTTGGGCCTGTATAGACATGCATGGTATTATTTGGGTTTTTAGTTACTGTTTGGGCCTATATAGACATTAATTGTATAATGTGAGTTTTTAGGTACTGTTTGGTCTTATATAGATGCGTATGGTATAATGTGGGTTTTAGGTTTGGTTTGGGCCTTTATAGACCTTATGGTATAATGTGGGTTTTTAGGTTTGGGCCTATATAGACCAGCATAGTATAATGTGGGATTTTAGGTACTGTTTGGGCCTATAGAGACCTGCATGGTATTTTAAGGTTTTGTAGGTACCCTGGGGCCCTATATAGACTAACATGGTATAGTGATGGATATTAGTTACCTATCTAGGTGATAAAGGGGATATTAGTGGTGGGAGGGATGATGCCTTGCACGCTCTGATTTGTTTGCTTGTTTTAGATAACACCCAGGTCCATGCACTCTGCGGCTGCAGACTTTTTTGGACTGGCTGTTCAATGACTACACTTCAAGAGACCCTGAGAAGAAGAACCAACTGTTGGTGAGTGTCATTGTGTTGTTGAAACAGAACACAGATTTTAATGTTATTATTCGTCAGAGTCCTAAGAATCTTGAATTTATCAATGAAATAAAAACAGTGGGTGGAGTCTATGTCAATGGGTGGAGCCAGTATAAGGTCATTGGGCGGGTCATATAAAGTCCAAAATTATGTCTTGGGTGGAGTCCATACAAATGGGTGGAGTCTATGAAGGGGGAGGGGACAGCTTTCGCTCTGCCGCCCCTCCAACTTGGAAAGTCACCAGCCGCCACTGGTAGAAAGTCTCCTTGTCTCTTCGTGCTATCCTCTGGAATTCCGCATTCAGTTGAAGAAATATTTTCCTATCACCACCACCTTCTTTCCTGAGCTACTTTTAAAGCCTCATCAGCCAGTTTTCCTTCTTCGTTTTCTTTATTTTGGGGATATTCTTTGTTGCTGTTTCCTGGATAATGTTGCAAACTTCGGTCCAGAGTTCTTCAGGCATTCTATTTTCCATGTCTAGTGCCTTAAATCTCTTATTTACATCCACTGCATATTCACAAGGGATATTGTTTATTTCGTAACTGCTTGGTCTGGTGATTTTCCCTCTTTTCTTCAGTTTAATTTTGATGTTGCAATAAGAATTTTGTGGTCTCAGCCGCAGTCAGCTCCAGGTCTTGTTTTTGCTGACTGTATAGAGCTCCTCCATCTTTGGCCACAAAGTATATAGTCAATCTGATTTCTATACTGTCCATCTGGTGATGTCCATGTGTATAGTCGTCTCGGAGGCTATTGGAAGAAAGTGTTTGCTACGACCAGAAAATTATCTTGACAGAATGCTACTAATCTCTGACCTGCTTCATTTTGTACTCCAAGGCCAAATTTGCCAGTTATTCCAGGTTTCCTTTGGTTCCCTACTTTAGCATTCCAATCTCCTATGATGACAGTAACATCCTTTCTTGGTTTTATATCTATGACGTGTTGAAGATCTTCATTGAACGGAACAACTTCAGCCTCTTCAGCATCCATGGTTGGAGCATAGACTTGGATCACTGTGATGTTAAATGCCTTGCCTTGAATTCAAATCGAAATCATTCCGTCTTTTTGGGTTGTAACCGAGCAGCGCTTCGGCCACCCTTTGATTGACTATAAGGGCTACTCTATTTCTTCTGCAGGGTTTTTGACCACAGTAGAAAATTTGGTGGTTGTCTGATGTGAAATGTCCCATTCCAGTCCATTTAAGTTCACCAATTCCCAGGATAACAATGTTTAGCCTTGTCATCTCATGTTTGACCACGTCCAGTTTACCTTGGTTCATAGTTCTTACGTTCCAACGTTCCTATGCTGAATTGTTCTTTGCAGCATCGGACTCTCCCTTCCCCTCCAGACACATCCACAGTGTCCTTTCGGCTTTGGCCCAACCACTTCATTAGATCTGGTGCTACTCGTACTCACCCTCTGCTCTTCCTCAGTAATGTGGTAGGCACCTTCTGACCATAGGGGCTCAACTTATAGTGCCATATCGTTATGTCACTGGTTGTACTTGTCCAGAGTTTTCTTAGCAAAGTTACTTGAGTGGGTTGCCAGTTCCTTCTCCAGTGCTGGATACACAACTGTTATTGAGTTACAAAATAGAAACAAACAAAGACATGTTCTAGTTGACCATTACTGCCCACTATATAAAAAGAACTTTGGGACAGAGCATCAATACATTATTACTAAAAAAAAATGAAATATGTTATTCCGCTATATATTTTTTCCAAATTTCTGTACATCACGATGCCACTAAATGTGAACCTTTTCATAACAGGCTGACCATTCATGCAAGGCTACTGTCGCAGCAAAACATTTTAAAAACACTGCTAATTTGGGTTACATAATTCATACACATGACTATTTTATGAAACTACAGTGGTCTTACCTTTTGACATCAAGAAGCCTTGGTCATCCCTTTTGCTCAATGCTATGTAAGGTTCTCTGTTTGCTGAATGGTTTCTTTGTTGGTGATCTATAAACTGCAAAATATTAAGTAATAATTATAATTATGCCCAAAACATGTGTTCTTTTCAGAAGATGATTTAAGGATGATTTAAAAAACAGTTGTCATATTTAGTCCCATAACTGTTACATATTTCACACAATCCCCACAGTGGGGCTGGCCGGCAGCCCTGGTTACGAGATATTGGGAAATATACAAAAGTCAACAAAATACTATTTCATAAGTATTTTATATCTACTTATATACTGAGGATTATATGCCCTTCAGGGAAATCTTAAACCATGCCGAAGCTTAGTGACTAGAATAGTATTTTTGGAAAATAATAGTGCAAAATTGTCCTCGCTATGTAAAAAAAATATTATTTTCAATGAATTCCTAAAATCCAGCTGTATATTGGAGAGTCCAGGTGTAGCATTCTGCAGCTGGCCCTTATTACAGATGATGAGGTCATTCAATAAGTGACAATCACCGTAATCACTTTTCAATGGAACTGGCAAGATGCCATAAAATATTATAGTCAAATGTAGGGAAGAGTCTCTTAAGCGAGTTGTACGCAGTAAGCAGGGAATTGTTAATTGCTGTCATTGGATTCAAACAAACGCACATGTTCTATATTTAAAATACACGCTTTTGAAGAACTTATGTTGATGATGAGCTAAATATTTTTAGAAAATATTCCGTAGCACTATACAGGATTTAAGTTCAAGGCAAAACACAATAGCAGTATTGAACTGCAAAGAGTGGAGGGCCCTGTCTTTGCGCTTACAATCCAGTGTCCGCAGGGCTTTCCCCAAAGCACCTTACAAGATTGAAAACTCTCAAACTTTCAATCTAAAGAGTTTTGGTGTGGTAAAGCAGGGGGATAGAAGCGTTGTGTATTTTAAGGTGGAAGGCTTCTTTAAAAAGGTACATTTTTATTGAGGTTTTGAGGCATTGAGATAGTCTGGTGGAGCAAGGAAGGGAGTTTTAGAGAATAGGGGGAGCACGAGAAAAGTCCTTAAGGCGGGAATGTGAGGAGGTGATAAGAGAGGTGGAAAGAAGAACCTTTGTTAGCGAAACGAAGAGGGTGGGTGGGGGAGTATTTGGAGATGAGAGCAGAGATATGCAAAGGTGCACCCTTGTTGAGGGCTTTGTAAGTTAGGGTCATGATTTATGGAAGCTACAGAGAGGTGCTGCAGACACTGAGCATTGAGTACAGTAGATGAGTCTAGTGGAGGTGGGTGTTGGGCGAGCCAGTTGCAATAGTTGAGACAAGATATGATGAGAGAATGTATCAGCATCTTAGTTGTGTCTTGTGTAAGGTAGTGACATATTTTGCAAATGTTTTTTAGATGAAGAAAGCAAGATTTTGTTAGTGACTATATTTGAGGAATGAAAAAGAAGGCAGGATCCAGTAGAACACCAAGACAACAAGCCTGGGAGGTGGGGGTGATAATGGCGCTGTCGACAGTGAGAGAGATATGAGGAAATGGACATGTTGAGTTTGAGGTGGTGGGCGGATATCGAGAAGGATATACTTGAGAGACAGTTGGAAACGTGTTAGAAGACAAGGGGATAGATCTGGTGCTGAGAGGGAGATTTGAGTGTCATCTGCAAAGAGAGGATACTGAAATCTAAAAGATTTTATTACGGTACCAAGTGAGGATGGAGAGGACGAGGGGGCCTAGGACTGATCCTTGGGTACGCCAACAGACAGAGGGTTGGTAGTAGAAGTGGTGCCAGAGAAAGAGACGCAAAATGTGCTAAGATTTTAATTAGCACATATGTAGTTGTGAGCATGCGAGTTGTTGCTAACGCTTGCGGGCTCGCTACACGAGCCCGCAGCTCGTGTAGCGAGCCGCGGGCCTCGCATAGCGAGGGCAGTGGACACTCGCTAAATTTTACGAGCAACACAAACAACATACGACACACGTTAACACACATTACGGCCTCGCAACACTCGGACGCAACTCGCAAACATTACAAAATTCAAAACACAATACATACACACAGCACATACATAAAAAGCTTACCTACAGCAAGAGGGAGCATCCAGGACCTCAAAAAAGCAATTTACACCTTCATTTCACTCAAAATAAAAGAGTTTAGACACTAAAACATTTGTTACGCGACAGAAAAAATGGCCGCCGAACAAAACGAAAACGAGGCTACACACGCAAACACCATACGAGACACGTTAGCAGACATTACGACCTCAACACGCAACACGCCGACATACAACCAATTAAAACACAATAAATACACACAACACACACACGAAAAGCTTACCTACAGCAAGAGGAACCATCCAGCACCTCAAAAAAGCAAGTTACACCTTCATTTAAATTAAAATAACACACTTTAGAGACTCATTAAAATCGCTAAGCGACAGAAAAAAATGGCCGACGAACAAAACGAAAACGAGGCTACAGCACTCTCAACACGCAAAACACCACTACACACTCGCAAAACACCACACGAAACTCGGAAAACACCAAGAGAAACTCGGAAAACACCACGAAGTACCTACGGATAATCCGCAAAGACACATACCACAGATAACCCGCCATTTTACGCCAATGCGGAAGTACACCACTACGCTAACGGTTTCGTCTCGCGCACGCACAGTATTACCCTGCACACATTCAGCACGCTTACATAGCAGCTCCACACCACTAATGCTGCAGCAACATCAAAACAGATTGCAGATCTTCAACACAATGCTTCACAATAGGTAAAGTATATTCATTTATTAATGTATTATATATTCATTATTACACACCAAACAACATTACCTCACTTACAATTTCATTGCCGTCATTTTTTGACGGGCAATTCGCTAGTTTCTTATAGAAGCTTGTACTCTAAAGTGGGAATGGTGTGTATGATTAAATGAATGCCCTCAATTACTTAAGTTATACTCCCTGAGGGACCACTACACATTACATCAATGTTTTATTTTATATCTATGTTACTTGATCTGTACTGTACAAAATGATGTTGTGGGTGATGAAACAAAGCAGGGTGGGGCTGAACTGTTATAATGACTCTGGTCTCACATTGAGGTTGTTAATGCAACTTCTATCTCTACAGCGGTCAGCTATCCTTTGAAGCTTACTCATCTGTGGATTTTGAAGTTTGGTAACGTTTTTCATTAACCAAGCCTTAAGACAATTAATTGGGCTGAGATTCTTACAAGACTCATGGATAACAACCCCATCCCCAATCAAGGATCAACATACAGGACTGTTTTGGAGACTCAATTCAGTCTTTGTTTTTGATAACCCACTCGGCATGATAAAGTAGAAGAACATGTAACTGAATGTTTCAACACAAAGCTCTGGGTGGGGGTTGCCTGTTCTCTCCAGCACAGGGGACTAGAGGATGCATATTATGGACACTCTGGAGCTGGATGAAGGACGATCCCATCCCAGCCTTGAAGCTATGGTAAAAGCTGACAGAAGATCATAGTAGGATTGGATGAAGTGTATTACCATCCAAACCTTGAAACTCTAGCAGGAATGACCCTTCTCTGAGAGTAAATGACAATGGAGATAGATGAAATTAAGTTCTGCTGGCTCTTTGTACAGAGGTTCACGAATAAAAGGGCTAATCTCAGTCCACATGGCCCAGATAGGTGAATAGATAGAATGGAAGGTTTGCTTGTGTATTTTCCTTTTTCGTTCTTCAAGTGTTTGAACCTGTTTGTATACTCTCTCTCTCTCCCTATTCTATCGGTCCCTCATACCGTATTTTTATTGTTTTTCTTTTAGCCCCAATTGTTACCTGCATCCTGGTCTCAGTAGGCCTCACTGCTTACTCTGAATTCTGGGAGTCCTACCCTCCCACCCCATTTCTGATTAAATTTATAGTGGAATGGGAATCACCTGACTTTCCTACTTGCATATATTATCTCACCACTGGGGGCAGACAACATATTAAATGCTAGAGCCCTCCCCTCTGTTCCTTCTCTCTCCCTCTAAATGAAAAACCTTTCTAACTTTCACTTTTCTTCTGACCCTTGTTATTCCTTATCTATTTAATCTTTCCCTGGTTTCGGTCCCTTTCGTTCCCCTTAGATTGTAAGGGGCGAGTTTTCAGTCTTCTAGGATGCTTGGGGAAAAAGCACTTTCTGCAAAGATTCTAAGCTCAAAACAGGGTCCTCCATTTTTGGAAGGTTGTTAATGCTGTATTTTCCCTTGTTTTTATCCCCTGTATTGCGCTACGGAATATGTTGGCGCGTTACAAATAAAAGTTAATAATAATAAAAAATAATAATACCATGACTATATTTAGGGGTACGAGTTAGATTTAGGGGTTAGGGTTATGGGTTAGGTTTAGGGTTATATATAGGGGTTAGGGTTTAGGGTTAGAATAGTGGCAGATGATAAGCTTTACCCAAACAAGGAAGTTAGGAAAATCTTGGTTGCACCACCTAATGGCCGCTGGCCGTCACTGCTGGTGGGAAGAAAACAGAAAAAGCTCCATATTTCCTAACACACATTTTGTTGGGAGATTTTGTACACTCCTGTATGCTTAATAGGAAACTAATTAATCAACAAACATTGGGGAACCAATCACTGAGCTGCACATTATTATTAATATAATTAATTTGTAAAAAGACAACATATTCTGCACTGTTTGTACCATTTTTCACTTCTCTGTAAAATATTAATGCATGGTTTTAAGAATATTATTATTACAAGTGTGAAACAGATAATCTAGAGCTCAGTACGCCTCAAAAATATATTTTTTTATTTGGAAAGCCGAGCTACGGATAAATATAAAGGAATGTAATAATAGTTCTTTGTAAACGTAAATGTTCACCTTAGACACCAAGGCTCTTGGAAATATAGGATTATTACTACAGGATTACATGTTTCCCACAGTGATGCCTTGTAGCATGTCTTTAGTAATAGGAGTATGTTTCAAAGAGGAGCTATGTTTATTTTGTTTCCTATATGATATTTGATATTTGGGAAGGTGATTTTACAAGGCAAAAAAAACAAAACAAAACTCAGTGTTAAAGACAGGTATTAGGTACATTAACACATAAGATTGTCTGTAAACATATATACCTGTAAACAAATTTCTAGCCTTTCCTTTCCGTTTTTTTTTTTTTTTCCTCCTCCTTTCCCTTAAATTTTGACGGTATTGTCAAGTAATTTAGGTCTTTTAATTTAAGCAAGGGAAGTATGAACAAACAAAACTTATTTACATAGA
This sequence comes from Discoglossus pictus, assembly GCA_027410445.1. NCBI lineage: Eukaryota > Metazoa > Chordata > Amphibia > Anura > Alytidae > Discoglossus > Discoglossus pictus. Next base: position 37,929,996 of record CM050164.1, read on the forward strand.
AACTAAAACTTTAAATAAACAAGTAAATATATAACTATGGAGATAAGGGAGGAATCAATAGATCAAGTTGAGTTTATACAGTTATTATGCATACATTCACCTCCAGTGCTGTGTTCCAGACGTACCAGTCAGATCGGAGCCTCCAGATCCAGTCCTCGAGTCTCCTCCACCCCAGGCCTCTTTTTGGTCTAGTTCTATACTGTTATTGCAATAATGCTATCTGTGGACCCTTCAGGACAGAGGGAAGCCTAACGAAGATTCTAGCCAAGGCCTCCAGATTTCTTGGAATTGTGTCACCGTGTCTAGAATAGCAGATGTTAACCTTTCGTTTATTGCTATGTAGTTAATTTTTTTAATAACCTCTTGCACGTTTAACTTGTCTGACTTCCATTGGCTGGCTATGTGCACTTTGGTGGCTGCGGCCATTATCTGGAATAGCTTATTCTGTTTTTTTGATAAGTTAGGGAGTTTAACCCCTAGCAGGCAGGACTCTATAGTTGCTGTAACTCTTATATCAAATAGCGATGTTGCCATTAGTGCTATTTTTTCCCACAACCTGTGAACTTTCTGGCATAGCCACCAGGTATGAGTGTGGTCTCCTATCTGTGAACAACCCCTAAAGCAGTTACTGCTCACTCTGGGATCAAATTTGTTGAGTTTGTCTGGGGTGCAATATATTCTCTGGAGAACTTTTATAGACGTCTCAATGTGTGTGCAATTACTTGTTGCCCTGCGTAGATTGGAGAATGACTTCTGCCATTTTTTCCAATCCCATACCTCTCCCAGCTCCCTTTCCCACTTACAGATATATGATGGTTTATCTGTATTATTTGTTTTAGTGAATGTGTCATATAAAGAGCCTAATATTCCTTTATTTAAGGGAAGAGTTTTGCAAATTACTGAGAACCAGGAGGTTTTTGGGGGTCCAAATTTTTTAAATGCTTCACTAGCCCAGCTTCTTATTTTTAAATAATTATAGTATTCCTCTGGGGGGAGAGTATGCCTTTCCTCAAACTGTCTCAGGGTCACAAGGCGATCCCCCATAATCCAGGAGCCTAACTTATCTAGATCTCTGGAAGCCCACCAATGTTTAGACATAGTACTCATGGAAGCCCATGTATCTTGTGAGGAAAGGACCGACCAAAGGGGGGATGTACCTATGTCCAGTTTATTTTTAGATCTGGCTCATTTCCATGTTGTTAAAGTTAAATTTATTATGGGGTTTGGGTGGGTTCTTATCGGAATCTTCTCTTCAGGGACCCAAATTAATGTGTTCCAGCTGTGTTGTTGCATTTGCTGTTGTTCCAAGAAGGCCCAACTCTGCTGATGTCTTACTGAGTGTGTCTGTGGTAGTTGGGATAGTCTAGCTGCTTTAAAGTAGTTACGCAAGTTTGGGCATGATATTCCCCCTTCCTTGCTATGTCTGAACATTACTTGCTTGGGGATACGGGATTTTTTGTTGTTCCATATGTATCTAAAGATGTTGGACTGGAACCGGTCCAATTCCTTTAAAGAGATTGATATAGGGAGCGTACGGAAGAGGTACAGAATCTTTGGGAGGATGCTCATTTTAACCGCCGCTATTCGGCCAGTCCAGGAGAGAGGGTAAGCCCTCCATCTGTGCAAATCCTCGCTTAGCTTTTTGTATACGGGGGGAGATAGTTAGCCTTGTACAACTCAGAAATTTTAGGTGTGATGTTAACCCCTAGGTATTTAATATGTTTGGAGGACCACGCAAAGGAAAATAGGCCTTTCAGATGATCTATGTCGCCCTGTGCCATGCCTAAGCTCAGAGCTTCCGATTTCTCCAAGTTCAGCCTAAGTCCTGATACCTTACTGAACTTGTCAAGAGTTGACATCAGTGCCGGAATAGAGAACCCGGGGTTTGTTAAGGTGCATAGAATATCATCCGCGAAGAATGAACATTTGTAATGTTGCAACCCCACCTGCAGCCCCTGGATTTCCCCATCCGCTCTAATAAGTTGCACTAGGGGTTCCATAACTATGGCGAACAGTAGGGGTGAGAGTGGGCATCCCTGTCTCGTTCCTCTCTGAATGTTAATTTGGGCTCTGTGGTCACCTGGTAACCTCAGGAAGGCTGTTGGGGCCTCATAATACGTGCGGAGAAGGGTGATAAACCGGCCCCTGAAACCAAATCTATCCAGAGTTTTAAACATAAACGGCCATTCGACCGTGTCGAAGGCCTTCTCTATATCTAGAGCTAGCAGGCACATTGGAGAGTTGTTTTTCCGCGCTAGGTATTGGATGTTAAGGATGCGCCTGACGTTGTCCCCTGCTTGTCTATGGGATATAAACCCTGCCTGGTCTTTATGGATGATTTCTGGCAGAAACTTGGAGATTCGGGTTGCCATTATTTTGGCCATTAGCTTGACATCTCCATTCAGTAAGGATATGGGCCGGTAGATTTTCACCTCTAGACTATCCCTACCTTCTTTTGGTATTACTACCAGTTCCGCTTGATTGAGCTCCGGGGCCTTTTTTCCCCTCCCATGATAGCGTTGAATAGGGATGTCAGATAGGGGTTTAATAGGGTTTCAAATTTCCTATAGTATTGGTTAGCATAGCCATCCGGCCCTGGGGATTTACCTGCCTTAAGGCTATGAATTGCTGTTCTCACTTCTTCTTGTGAGATATCTAGATTAAGGTTAGTTAATTGTTGTTCAGTTATTGAGGGGAGGTCGATGGTATTTAGGAAGGAGTCAAGGTCCAACCCTTCTGCCAGTTTACCTGACGAGTAGATCTGCTGGTAGAAGTCTTGGAACTGCCTCTGTATAACCCTAGGGCTGCAGGAGACTATGCCGTCTGGCTTCCTAATCTGAGTCACTCTAGACTGGGTCTCCTTAGCCTTCAATCTCTTAGCTAACATTCTGTCTGGCTTGTTAGCTTTCCAATAATATAGGTGTCTAGTCCTCCTCATAGCTTTCTCTGTATGGGCAGAGAGTACTCCATCTAACTCTATCCTGACTTTGTTGATTTGGCCACGGAGTTTTATGGAGGGGCAATTTTGATTAAGTTTTTCTAGGCTGTTTAGGGTGGATGTTAAATCCTCCTCTTTCTGTCTAAGTTCCCTCCTATGCCGGGCTGCCAGTTTAATGCAGCAGCCCCTTATATAAGCCTTGTGAGCTACCCAAATCCAGCCAACCCCTGTATCAGGCGAATCATTCAGTTCGAAGTACTGTTTAATGTCTCCCGCTAAGGATGCTAAGCTGATGGGATCTGACAGAAGGTGCTCGTCGATCCTCCAGCTCCTAAATGGGGATAGATTAGGGCCTAACGTTAATTTAATAGCTACCATTGCATGATCAGACCAGGGGCAGGGGACAATGTCAGATTCTCGGATATCATCAAAGAGTAGAGAGCTTGTTAGGAACGTGTCGATCCTCGAGTAGGTGCCGTGTGTGGGGGAGTAGTATGTGTATTCCCTATTATCCGAGTGTAGGCCTCTCCAGGCATCCACTAAGCCCATTTTGGCCATTAGCGGTTTAATTTGACCCCGTTTTTTTGAAAAGCTAGAATCTTGGACGTGCCCTGATCTGTCTAATGCTGGGTCTAGGGTCAGATAAAAATCCCCCCCAACCACCAGTTTGCCTAGAACTAGTGTGCCTAACTCCCTTAGCATGTTAATCAGGGTTTGGTGTGGTGATTTTGTGGGGGAGTATAGGGAAAGTAGAGAGATTCTTTGACCTGAAATTAAGCCGGTGACCAAGACATAGTTCCTCTCTTTGTCTATTCTAGTATGTTCCGGAATGAATGGGAAATGCTTATGTATCAGAATGGCTGCCCCTGCTCTTTTCGTAGATTGAGTGGCCATGTATACTGTCGGATACTCTATATGTAAATATTTTGGTTTACCCTTGTGTGTGAAATGAGTCTCCTGCATAAAGATAACCGAGGGTCTCAACTTTTTATATTGCCTAAATGCTTTCCTCCTCTTAAAGGGGGAATTAAAACCCTTAACGTTGTGAGTTACAAATATGTACTCTGAGCTACTCATTGTGATTTGGTGGGTAGGTGTGCATGGTCTGCCCGGCTACCTTTTATTCCTTGTCCGACGTCCACTCCTTGGTGACCGGTAAGGGATGGAGGCCTGGAGGGGAGGTTCTGGGGCCGGAGACTCCGTCCGCTGCTAGGCCATGAAAAAGCAAAGAAAGACAACATTAGAATTACATTTGACCAAGTTCCTTCTGCCGCATAAATTCTTCTAATCTCCTATAGTCTAGACCCTTGAACTAGGTTTTGTTGGCTGCCTGAACCTCGGCTACTGTCATCTGTGGAGATATAGCTCCCTGGATGCACTCCTATCTGTTTTTCTGGACTTTGATATATTTTGCTGGTTGCCCCTTGGGGGCTTACTCGCTTCTCTATCAATTCTAGATCTATCCTTTCTCCAAAAATAATAACAAATAACCTCAACAACATTTCAACTAATTGAAATAAACTAGGATATTCCCCGTCCATGTCGGGTAACTGGTTCTGACAGGCCCCTCCCTGGAGGCCTCGACTAACATATGTCTTAACTAAAGTCTTCAATGCCTATTACAGTCCCACTAAAGCAGGTCAGAAAAGTCCCATAAGCAAATGAGGAAATAAAAACTTGAAACAACTTCCTGATGGTGGGTAGCCTTCACTCTGATCGCGGTGGTATCAGGCTTTCCGGGGACGGGCCTGTGTCTCCTCTGTGCTGAGTATTAAGCCCCCCCTGGCTCCTGCGGGGAAGATTCTTGTCTCTAAAGTTCCTGGGGGGGAGCGGGTCTGCTCTCGGTAGCTGTGACCCTACCACAGTCCACTGTTTCTTCGGTATGGGAGGAGGTGGAGGGAAGTTGCGCTCCTCTGCCGGGAGGTCTGCTGGGCAAAGATGGATCTGTCGTAGTACTGCGAGGCAGTCTTCCAGGTTGCGGGTGGTGTGTGAGGTCCCTTGGTAGTTGAAGGTGAGGGCAAAGGGAAAATTCCACCTGTATTGGAGCTTGTTATGCTGCAAAATCGCCAGTGCCGGTTTCATCTGTCTCCTTCTGTCTAGTGTGCTGGGGGATAAGTCTGCATACACTTGTAGGGTGGAATTATCTGGCCCTTTGACTCCCTGCATCTTCCGTGTTTCAGCTAAGAGACAGTCTCTGGCTTGTTGCCTCAAGAATCTCACCACAACATCCTTGGGGGCCTCTGGGTTTCTCGCCCCTCCTAGAACTCTGTGGGCTCGCTCAATTTCGAGGACTTCCTTTGGCTGGTCGGGTAATATAGCAGTGAAGGTTTCTTTTAAATACCCTGTCAGGTCTTGTGTAGTCCTAGGGACCCCCCGAACCCTGATGTTTAGCATGTAAAATTCTTCTTTTGAGGAACTGCCAGTGCTTTCAATGGAAAGATTATTATTTTACAAGGACACATAAGAAATTAGAGGACAGAATCAGCCAAGAAAAGAAAATGGAGCACTAAAAAAGTATTCTATATGAAAAAGAAGAAAGATTCTGAGGGGGGGCGGAGCCAGCGTCCTATCCAGCAGGACGTGTGAGGAGAGTGCTCCGTCGGAAACGCCGGATTTTGGGGTGATTTAGCCCTGTAAACCCCCTGAGACACCTCCAACACCATCAGGGGGCACCAGGGGAAGCCGCCGGACCCCCAAAGAATCACTCCGGCTGAAGGAAAGGGGCCCCGCAGGAGTGCTGGATCACTCAGAGGCCAGCAGCTGCCTCACAGCAGCGGCGTGCCCTGCGCGCTGGCTTTCCCTGCACGGGAGATACAGACCGGAGGCACCAGCAGGAGCCCGGATTCACTCACAAACAGCAAGGTACTGTGGGGGGAAGACAGGGGCCTGTGTCTCTTCCCCCCTTTCCATCCCCGGTGTCTCGTTCCCCCCCTCTCCCTCCTCTGTGTCTCTTTCCCCCCCAGCCCGCAATCTCTCTCTCCCCTCCTGTGTCCTCCCTACCTCTTCTCCACCCTCCTCTCTTGTATTCCCTCTCCCTTGCGAGCCTTGCAATGAGCGGGTACCCATTGCGGGCTTCACCATGCGCTATGCGCAACTGGCAAATTCCGGTGCCCATTCCGAGCCTCGGCATGCGCTACCCAAATTTGCGAGCGTTACACACAAACTCGCAGCACAATAACTATTAGGGATAGGACCAGGGGTGGACAAATATAACTAACATTTTACAAGTTCCATGATCAAAAGCTTTATGGTCTTATTCTTAAAACCAATGCAATTAAAACCAAATACAAATACACACCTATAACTTCCAAGGAAGAACACCCCACAATGTTATAATTAGATTTCCGTTTTGAAAGAAAGAACTATTTTTGACAAAAAAATTCACAATGATAAACTTCTAAGTACTGCATCAATACAATAAAAATAAATGTAAAACCACAATATATATATATAGGTTTAAAGATATAAAATGATCATTTAAAGAGCTACATTAAAAGTTCAATTGTAGCTCTTAATTACTTTGGTACTATTTAAGTAGTTCCATAGTAACATTTATGTAGCTCCGTTTTAAACTTTAATGGTTGCTGTTGCTAAGTCATTCAGTTGTGTCCGACTCTCCCCGACCTTCTGAACCATATCACGTCAGGCACATCTTGTGTCTGGTTGTGCTTATTCATATGGTTTTTCTGTCAAAGATGCTGGAGTGGGTTGTAAGTTCCTTCTACAATGGACCACGATTTGTACGACCTCTCTGCCCTGAACTACCCATCTTAGGTGACCCTACATGGTATAGCTCACAGCCTCATTGAGGTATACAAGCCCCTTCACCACAACAAGGTAGCAATACGGAAGGGGTAAGTATTATTACTGGGTATTTATAACACGCCAACATTTAGTGCTCAGTAATTTGAATGCATTTTTAGGGTCAATGTAAGCATAGATAAACAAATGTCCTGTACATCTTTTATACTAATCAATATAGCTAAATAAAAAACACTATATTATACAACATGGCTTCCCACATTGTTCTGTTATGTGTCATTCAGTCATGCCCGACTCTCCGTGACCTCATGAACTGCAACACACCATGCTGATCCACTTGGTATTCATATCAGAGATACTGGAGTGGGTTGCCAGTTCCTTCTCCAGTGGGCCACAGCTTCTGGTATTCCTAAGTGATCTCCCATCCAAGTACTGACCAGGCCCAAACCTGCATGGCTTCAGGGTGGTGTGACCACTTGGTATCCCTGACTGGAATCAAACCCAGATCTCAGCGGTGAAAGCACCAAATCCTAACCACTGGATCACCAGGGAAACCGTTGCCCATATACTTGGGGCTTCATTCTATTACTGTAATAGATTTGTAATAGAATTTCCGGTGCACTGGGTACTTGAAACAGCAGCACATAGACTAAAGTAATTATTATTCTTTTGTGCAATGCACAATCACTTCTAATCAATACACAGCTTAATACCGCATCAGGACACACCCTTATATATAGTACGAGCATATTTAATACGAGCATATAGTAATTAACAGATTCAAAGTTTACACATTATAGGAATGTCCCAATCTGGCTCCATTGGATTGGCCCCTGCACAATGGTGCAGGTCAGGAACACTAATCATCAAATATTTATAACTACCAGCCCTCCATCTCGCTGCCTCGGAGTGACACTGAACTATGCATTTTCCTTCAAGCTACAAGTTTAGTCACTAAAGAACATCTCCAGAGTTTGCAGCTTTCTCCCACAAGACACCTCGGAAATCTTATCCTAATCTTAAATCTACCATGAATGCCTCAGCAAGACTGATCATCCTTACTCACCCCTCCTCCTCCATTGCAACCCTCTGTTATCTCTCCACTTGCTCCCCATTTCCTACAGAAAAAAAATAATGACTTTTAAAGGAAAAGCAACAACAAAGTCAGAGGCGCTCAATCTGAGAACGAACAACACCTCAAGAGGTTTGTCCTATAGGTCTGGTTACCTACTCAAAGAGCAGCCTATTTTAGCTAACTTGTGCCCTTCACGGAGAGAAATATCCTGTAGTATATCAGTCTGGTCACCCAGCCCTGAAATACCAGGCAATTCTACCCTGAGCAGTAATATTGAGTGGGACCAGACTGATATACTACAGGATATTTCTCCCTGTGGAAGGCCCAAGTGGCTAAAAGAGGCTGCTCCCTGAGTGGACTATTAATGTTAGTTCATTATCTGACTGAGCACCTCTAATTTTGTTGTTGCTTATGCAGATGACCCTTAGTCTCCCTGAGGGTTATAGGGGGCTACAGATGTGGACTCCTTACTCACTGTGAAGTTCCGCTATATCTCAATGATGAGGCCCAAATAAGGCTCAAACATAAGTCTGGGGTTTGCTGTTTCTCGTGTTCAGGGTATAATTGCCTGGTATTATGGGGCTGGATTACTCTATTGATATACTATCTGTCAAGAGTAGAAGTGAGTTAAGAGAGGCTGCTCTCTGAGTGAGTTATTGAGCCAATTAAGGTTAGTGAGTTCTCTGATTGAACACCTCTATTTTTGTTGTTTCATGAAAGAAAAAATCCCAATTCCTCTGCATTTCCTACATTTCTGTTCTCATTTCCAAGTATACCCAAAACTGCCATCTTTTTACGACAGGACCTGCTCTGCCATTCCTGCCTACTGGACTTCTCTTCTGTCGTTCCTACCCTTCTGAATTCCCCCCCTCTCCTTTAGCTTTTAAAGCTTTAAGATTTCAAAGAAGTGTTCTCAATCACTTATAGCCCTTACACCTCAATGTGTTATTTTACTCTTTCTTGGCACATACAGTATGCAGAGCATTTGCCCTTTGTGTATAGCTCTAAGTACAAGGTTGTCTCTTTATAAATATAGGTTAATAAACTTAAATTCAGATTCAAACTTGAATTATGTTCAAATTTGGCTAAATGTAGGCTTTTCCAAGGTAGTTTCATACACATTAGTATACGTTTAATAGCTAGGTCAGTATTAAACTATATTATATATACACCTTTTACAAAAATAGTTTTGTAAAAAACATATTTTGAAATGCACCTACCATAGCCAAAAATGTTGCAGACTGGATTACTCAAATTAATTAAAAGATTAATTACATCAATTACATCAAGCTTCTTGACTTGTGAAACAGAGTCTTAGGCAGTCAAGTGCCTTGGGGGCAGACGTTCGCAGAAGCTCTGAATAAGTCTTGTAATTTCATTTACAGTGTGTGGTGTAATATAATTACTCCTGGTGTAAGGTTCCTCTTCAGACCTTGCGATGACCTTATAAGTGTTCAAATACATCAAAGTCATTAAAAGTGTTTCTTAAAGATATTGGCTTGACAGGACATATACACAGTTGGGGCTTGTGATGGAGGTTTATAGAAGAAAACTATATGCATATACCTATTATTATTATTATTTATTTATACTGAGTTCATATAAACTAGGATGAAAGTTACCTATTTTTGGTGCAGTTCATCCTTAACTTTACAAAACATTGGCCCTATTCTATTGCTCAATTAGTACATTTATATACACTTAAAACTGCTCTTATTTTGGCCTCATATTCTATTAGCTACTCCCAATGCGATTATGAGTTACCTACCCACAATCACTATGGGCCAGCCAAAGACACAAAACTGGCCTTAGAACTCCATTGTTTTTAGCACAGCTCGAATATAACAAGCTCTAGATAATTAAAGTTACACAAAATCGATATTCTATTAGACCCATAGCACTAGCTCGCAAATAAAATCTGACCCGCAACTGAAAAAAATATTATGAGTACTAAATGGGACTTGCAAGGGCTTTTTCAAACACTTATTAGAGCTGTAACAGCTATTAAACACACAATACTGTACTATAAAAGCATGGGAAGGCATGGAAAGATTAATTCTAATTAATTGCACAACAGTCTCACAACCACAAGGCTTTGCAGATGAGCACCTTCGGCGCTCATGCAGTCTAAATACTGCGCCGTACACGGCTTGCCTTGTGAGGCTACGCAGAGGAGCGCCTTTGGCACTCATCCAGCCTTAGTCGTGCGCCATACACGGCTCGCCTCGCTTTGCGAGGCTTCGCAGATGAGCGTCTTTGGTGCTCATGCAGCCTAAGTTGTGAACTATACATGGCTCGTCTTGCTTCGCAAGGCTTCGCAGATGAGTGCCTTCGGGGCTCATGCAGCCTAAGTCGTCGCCATACATGGCTCGCCTCGATTTGTGAGGCTTTGCAAATGAGTGGCTTCGACGCTCAGGCAGGCCAAAGTCGTCTGCCGTACACGTGAGTTCTCAACTGCGTGACCAACATCGCAAACATTGCGGACAGCGTTCGTGGTCCACAACTATATATGTGATTGGCACTAATTAATTCTTAGCCTCTGATTGCAGATTACGAGTAACTTCCATGTTTTACAGATGTCATGATGACGGTCTCATTTACTATTGGCTGTGTCTAAGAAGTAAATTAGAGACTTGCTTAAATATTCTCAGACCATATGATCACACCCTGATGTCAGACTTAAAAAGGTAGTTCATCACTATACGACACCTTTCTTAACTTCACAAGTGACCAAAAACCCAGGTATTTTGCACAGTGGGAGAGGGATCTTGGGGTGGAGTGGGACTGGGGTAAATGGTCAGAATCCTGTTGCAATCTCTCTAGAGGTTCTGTTAATTCGGCTTTACTGGAGAAGTCCATCAAAGTTTTGCATAGAGTTTACTGTACACCTGACAAACTACAGAAATTTAAACCGTCAGAAAGCAATAAATGCTTTAGGGGGTGCCAAAACATAGGGGATCATATACACACATGGTGGTCATGTCCATCCGCTCAGAAAATTTGGGGGCAATTAGCCCACTTAGCCTCCATACTTTTCCACAAGGCAGTTACGCCCTTGATGGAATCTTGCCTGCTGGGGATTCGTGTTATGGATTTATCTAAAACGCAGAATAAACTATACCAATTAATGGCGTTAGCTACTAAGACACACATAGCCAGGAGTTGGAAGAAAGAGACTCTTAACTTTACGGAGGTGATTAGTAAGATCAATCATTTACTTATAAATGAGCGATTAACTTATATCATACTGGACGACATTACCCAATTCCAGGCAATTTGGGAACCCTGGTTGGCTTCTTCATTCAGTATTCCCTTAGTATGACAACATCTCATATCATACAATCTCTACACTTTGGCAAAGGAGACCTGATGGAGGAGCTAGAGGCGAGGGGGGGTCCGGAAATCTACCAGCGGAGCGATGGAGGTGGATATCAGTTGTACTGGGATGTCTTTAATGAGGTATGTGTTGAGTGCTCTTAGGGGCGGATATTCTGGATTAGCTTTGCACTTTATGCGCAGATAGCAATGTAATGGTCTAGCTAACTAACTTGATGTTTGTAGCATTCTCTCTTTAATTCGTGCTTATTGGACGTTTTACCTTGTGTTGTTGTTCTCTTTCTCTTTTTCTAATTTTTTTTTTTTTTTCTTTAATGTTATTTAAATTGAAATGTTAACTGTGACTCATGTAACCTTAATAACTAAAAAAGGGAAAATGGAAGGCCTAGTCAGTTTATGATGGGAAACTATTGTACTGTACATGTTAGCGTATCTTAGCTGACTAAATACAGTTGTGTTAAATGTTTTATTGTGCATTGCCTTCTAATAAAAGACTATTTAGAAAAAAAAAAAAAAAAAGGTAGTTCAGCCTTGAGGTCAGAATTTGCGAGCTGGAGTCAATAGAATACATCTAAACATTTATAATAAAAAAAAACAGCGGCCAAGATTGTTTGAGGCATTTGCGGGCTTCTAATAAAATAGGGCTCTATATTTGCGGATTATGGTGTTTCTCATTTACACAATCAAGTGCAAATGAATAGTGTGAATAAGAAAGTGGAAATGAAACCCGAAACATAAGTGCTAAAGCCATTGTGGTATATCTCAAACTAATGACCTTGCCACAGACTTGAATAGAAAGATTATAATTGTTAGTTTAAGAAATGTATTTTATAAAGTCAACAATAAAGTAATAAATAGTTTTTCAGAGGAATGTTGACCTATCTGACGCGCTGGGTTTGTCTCCACTTCCCTATTTTCACATAACTTGCGTTGTTTGCCTGGAAGCCATTTATTCAGGAGTTGCCACTTAGGTATTCCGTTCATCTACTTAATTAACCATAATTTGTAAAATCAAACAACAAAAAAACACTGACATCACTAATAACATCATGCTTCGACACACTTGCCCAGGGATATGGGGAGATAAGACATTACTGTTGTTGTTTAGTCATGTCTGACTCTCCTTTACCTTACGAGAAACAGAATGCCAGGCACATCTGTCAGCTACTGTTCTCTGAACACCCTCAAGCTCATGTTCATTGCTTCAATTACCTCATCTCCGCCTCTGCTGCCCCCTTCTTCGTGTGCCTTCAATCTTTCCCAGCATCAGAGTCTTCTCTATAGAATCCTGTCATTTCATCATATGGCCAACAGAGCTTTCCCTAAAAATACTTTCTTGTTTATGGTTTAAAGAAATACCAATGTTGTTAGTTTGTTACATACTTCAGAAACATTTTCCTTAACTATAATGGTACTTGAATAAGAAAATGGCCAATCTAATATACACAACGATCTTGGCTGATCTACTGTAACTCGCTCCTACCAGCACTATTTATCCACTACTTCTGTCTCTGTGGCAGACACGTAGTCTTAATGGTCCGCTGTAATGGTCCATCTTCCATAACTGTGAAATAGTACAGATCAGCTTATATACATTTTCAGTATAATTGATCTTGATTTTCCTTCATCGATAAAGTGAAGCTCCTTCCATCTTTTACAAACTGTTTAGCACTGTGGCAGAGTTTACTACCACTTCCTTGTGCATAGATCATTGCTGCACAGTGCAGCAGAATCCAAGTAGAGGAGAAGGATGCAAGGGACGGAGAAAGAGTTTAGACCTTACTCACTTTTAGGGCAACTTTAAGGTTAAGATACAACATTTTAAAATATGTTGTCTTTGCTTTAGTACTCTTGTTCTCCTTTTAACAGATCACACCATAGCACACTTTATTTACAAGTTACAAGACAAAGAAAAGGCATACATGTCTGGAACTTTATGCCAGCTTATCAGATACATTTTTATGAATTGTGCTAATCTCCATCTGTGGTCTTCAATAAAGTACACTAGAATTAAATTGTTATAGAGTCTTATCTTATCTGTCTTATCAGATGTAATCAGTGATAATGACATGATTTTCTAGAAAACTGTAAATTACCCGAGTCTGCATGAATTTGATAGTACCATAAAAGCAGCCCTTGTAAGTCAATAAAACATATATGTCACTTTTCTAAATTAACTGGAGATGTCATTTTTCTTTAGAGCTGGAATACAGATGCTCTATTTCCCTTTCATACAACGAGACAGAATTCTGTATTATTGCAAACTGACAAATCAGCCTGCTAAATTGTGTGTGATAGAGTGATATTGAAGATTTTCCAAAAAAATAAGTATGAGCAGCTTTATCTTTTGCAGTTATTCTTCCTCTTGGTTTGCTGTATTGAAATAATACAAAGCAGAGAACCATTTATAGCAATTACGGGCAACATCTGAATCAATAAAAGGGCCACATAAAACATAATCTCCAGTAGTATGTAAACCATTCAATGAGCTGGAGCCAGAAATATTGGAGAATGAAGTCAGATGGGCCCTAGGAGTTGATGGAATCCTAGCTGAATTGTTCAAAATCCTACAAGATGATGCTGCCAAAGTGTTACTTGCCTTACGCCAACATATTCATAAACTCAAAAACACAAAATAGAGGTGCTCAATCAGAGAATGAACTATCCTTAATAGGTTAGTTCTGTGGACATGATATCCCACTCAGAGCAACCTCTTTTAGCTCACTTGTGGACCCCTTGCTTTCTGTGCCTTATCGAGTTATCAGCTACACCTCACTGACGAGGCCCAAAAGAGGCCGATACGGACGTCTGGGGTTTGCTGTTTCTCCTGTTCAGGGTAGAATTGCCTGGTATTTCAGGGTTTTCCCTGTGAAGGGCACAAGTGAGTTAAAAGAGGTTGCTCTCAGCGTGGATTATCATGTCCACAGAACTAACCTATTAAGGTTAGTTGGTTTTCTGATTGAGCACTATTTTGTTTTGCTTTATGTTTATTTACATTACCCTTAGGGATTTGTCTCCCTAAAGGTGATAAGGGAATCCAGACGTGGACCCCTTGCTTACTGTGACTTATCGAGTTATCAGCTACACCTCACTGACGAGGCACAAAGAATGCCGAAACATATGTCTGGGGTTTTCTGCTTCTCCTGTTGCCTGGTACTTCGGGGCTGGACCACTCCAGTGAGTGGGACCAGACTGATATACTACAGGATATTTCTCCCTGTGAAGGCCACAAGAGAGGTAAAAGAGGCTACTCTCAGAGTGGGGTATCATGGCCATAGAACTAAGCTATTAAGGTTAATTTGTTCTCTGATTGAGCACCTCTATATTTTTTTTATTTTCTTTTAATTCATAAACTCAACAGTGACCAATAGACTGGTAAAGGCCAGTCTACATCCCAATCCCATAAAACGCAGTGTCATAGAGTGCTCCAATTATTGTACAATTACACACATTTCACATGCCAGCATGGTAATGCTTAAGATCCCACAAGCCAGGCTCCAACAATATATGGACCAGGAACAAGCCAGGTTTTGCAGAGGCACAAGGGATGAAATTGCCAATGTCCGCTGGAAAATATAGAAAGCAGGAGAGTTCCAGAAATGCATTTACTTCTGCTTCATGTATTATTCTAAAGCCTTTGACTGTGTGGATCACAACAAAAGCTAACATGTTCTTAAAGAGATGGGAATATCTAAAGTGAGAAATAATATTGCTGGGAGAAATACCAACAACCTCAGATACGCGGATGATACTACTCTTATGGCTGAAAGTGAGAGCAAAAGTTGGCCTGCTGCTCAAGTTAAAAAGACAAAGATCATGGCAAACAGCAATCTCGGTTCCTGGCAATTAAATAGGGAAGAAGTAGAGGCAGTTACAGATTTTATTTTCCTAAGCTCCAAGATCTTTTCAGATTGTGGCTGCAGGCATGACATTAAAAGATATATGCTTCTAGGGAGGAAATTAATGGCAAGTTTGGGCAAACTATTAAAGAGTAAAGATATTACACTATCAACAAAGGACCACGTAGCTAGAACTGTGGACCTTAAAGAAGGCTGAGCCTTGTTGAATTGATGCCTTTTAATTGTGGTGCCAGAGAAAACTGCTTAGTTCCTTACGACTGCAAGAAGATCCAATCAATCAATACTTTAGAAAATCAAGCCAGATTGTTCATTGGAAGGTTTGACGATGAGGCTAAAGCTCAAATATTTTGGCCATATCATGAGAAGACAAGATTTCCCAGAGAAGACTCTGATGCACATGGAGAAGGGGACGCAGAGACGCATATGAATATATGAAGCAATTGATTCTATGAAAATGAGTTTGAGATAGCTAAGAGGGGCAGTGGCTGATGTGCCTGGTGTACTGTGGTCAGACCAATGAGACATGACTGAACAACTGAACAATAACAAGCCATGGACTTAAAGCATTTTTAGGGAAATTTTTAATTTTTGAAGACTATATTTATAAGAACAGAAATCCATTTTGTGTTTGTTACATCACTTCCTAAGAGCTGAATCAAGAAGACTCCATAGTGGTGAACGGCTTTTAGGCTTTTTGCAAAATAAGTTACTCTAGCAAGTTCAGTTATTATGGATACCCGAAGGGGGAATTAGGAAGGGCTAAGCAATACCATTCCTGAATGTTAGAGTCTGCAAGAAATATATTTATGTACTGAAAACTGACAGCAGAGCACTTCCAAACATGATACCATATGTGTAGACAGATTGTTTGATTTCACCCTACCTTTTTTTACCTTTTCTTTTTCAATAAAAGGACTTTCACATCCAATGTTTCTGTTTCTTTCTCATTATAATAGGACATTTAGTAAACTGCTTCTCTTAGATAGCCTTCCAGGCAGGAGGATCCACTGAGATCATAGGACTTATCTTCAATGCTATTCCTTGCCATAGGCTCCCCCCTATTCCCCATTTGTTCTTTTGTACTGTTCCTTACTCCGACTTCTTCCCCTATTCTTTATGTTTTTGGGAGGAACTGGATAAATTAGAAGCTTATTGAAAATTTTAAAAACAAAGAGAAAGAATAATAAATTTTTCAGAATGATTACACACCTAATTTACCAGATTTGTATTTTATTTTTTCCTTTTTAATGATCCTGGACAACAATCTGCTAATACGTCTAAAAATGGTTATTGTATCACTGCACGTTCAAAAAAGTTTAAGTTATAAAACAGGGCTTCACTGTACATTTACCCTTGTTGATGGGTGGGTAAATAATTCACTGTGGAAGAGAGAAAGTGGGATTAATAAGGAAAACATGACTAAACACTTGTGGGAAGTGTTTTGCTGGGCACAAAATAAATATGCCAATGTTAGGGTGACATAGGGGGCTTTGGAGTGGGGCATTATGTCCTTCTTCTTTATCACAGACAGGAGCATGGTAGCTCCATGAGCAGTCAAATGTTGTCCACTATTGTTTTACAGTCTATTCAGTTTTTGTTGAAATTAACATTGCCACCATTGCAGACACTTATCAGAAACCAGGGCAGTACATCACTGAAGAAGCCGTGGAATTGGTGACGAAAAGCGTTTGATTTTTATCCGACAAAAATATTTGTTTTCATAACTTTACTAATTATATATTTAAATCCTGGATTTGGATCTCGATTTTACCCAACATTTTGATTGTGTTTTATGAATAAAGCTATTATTCTTTCAACCAGTTTGTTAGCTGCTATAACAAAACAAGGGTGTGTATATATATATTATAAATATTATATTATAAATGATTGTTGTGGTGAACTACCTACTCATAATTTCCACAACACAGGCTGAGATCCCGCTCCATGCTGATGATAGCCAGTAAGCTTGAAACAGCTGTACATGGATTGGATACTAGGCCTGTGTTTATTCCAGCCTTGGCTTTGCATTAAAGCTGTGTAATACAGCATGCATAAGCTTAAAGGAAGCCATGATTGATAATGGCTGCGGAATGAAGAGCGAGGCATTTGTGGCCATATTTGTGTGTCCCAGCTCAACTTCCCAGAATGCAGTGTAATAACTGTTTTTCTCGGAACTCTGAGCTGGAAGCAGGTTTTTTAACTTGCTTTAGACATTCAGGTGTGAACACAGATGTACTTCTTATTTACTATATATCACATATATAGTTGTGAGCGTACGAGTTGTTGCTAACGCTGCGGGCTCGCGTAGCGAGCTGCGGCCCTCGCGTAGTGAGGGCCGCGGCTCGCGCAGCGAGCCAAGGCCCTCGCGAAGCGAGGGCACTCCCCGAGGGTCTCAGTTGCTGGCATGGAGAGCCGTAGGCGCTCCATGCCAGCAACTGCGACCCTCGCAAATTTCACCTCGCAACCCAAACAGCACGACACACACATTACGACACTCGCAAACAACATACGACACACGTTCACACACATTACGGACTCGCAACACTCGGACGCAACTCGCGAACATTACAAAATGTAAAACACAATACATACACACAGAACATACATAAAAACCTTACCTACACCAAGAGGGAGCACCCAGGACCTCAAAAATGCAACTTAGACCTCGATTTTACTCGAAATAAAAGAGTTTGTAGACTAAAAAAAAATCTAAGCGAGAGAAAAAATGGCCGCCGAACAAAACGAAAACGAGGCTACAGCACTCTAAACTCGCAAAACACCACAAGAAACTCGCAAAACACCAGAAGAAACTCGCAAAACGCAACAAACGACCTACGGATATTCATACCACACAGTGCACACATTCAGCATGCTTACACAGCAGCTCCACACCACTAATGCTGCAGCAACATCAACACAGATTGCCAGCTCTTCATCACAATGCTTCAAAATAGGTTAAGTATATTCATTTAGTAATGTATTACATATTTCATTATTATACACCAAACAGCATTAGCTACCTTAGAATTTCAGTGCCGTCATTTTTTGACGGGCAATTCGCTAGTATATATATATATGTATGCCATTCTTATTTTAAGAGAGTAGTGTGACAGATCCATCTATATAGACTGATATTGCTGGTTCGTCTGTTTTGCCTCCGTCCATGGAATAATATATATGGATGTATATAATAGTATGGGGTAGTCATGTTGTACCCATTGCAACATACATATTGCAATATGAGAAGGGCACCCAGCTGGCCACAAAGGCTAATCACTTAAGTACACACACTTAAGTGATAGCAGCCAGGAACAATAAGGTCCTAACAGACAGAGAGACGCCTTAACTCTGTCTGATTGGACAGAGGTAATTAGGGGTTGACCAAAGGTAGTCACTGCCCCTATTGTGTATGTGAAGGGTTTAAAAAATGTGTGTTGTTTCAATAAAAGGAAGTTCACTTTTTGACCCTCAACATGGAGCGTGGTCTCGTTCTTGGGGGTGCCGTAATAACTGGTGGCAAGTGACGGGATGAACCTCATCGCCCAGAGAGACAACTATATCTAAGATTAATGGAAATACAATACCAAAGGCTGAAAAGAGCTACCCTTAAAGACCTACTGGAAGAAAGAGGCAGACAAGCCAGTAATCTCAAAAAAGGGAGATTATTGTACTGCTAAACAAAATGGATGAAGGAACCAATGGGCTCAGCACAGCTGACAGAACCCCCGAAGAGGCAAGCTTTGACCGGGCTGTAAGAATCAGACTGGCTCATTATGGTCCCAACCCGTCTCCAGAGATCATCAGCCGGGTCATGGACGCTGTAGATGCCAACCTGCGACGCCAAAGCTTCGCTGCAGCATCCCCGGTGGAGAAAAGGAAGGTACAGTTTGCAGCTTTTAAATCCTTCATTGAAACAGAAGGGGAGATTGATGGGTACCTTGCTGATTTTGAGCGGCAATGTGCGCTACACAAGGTACCCGCAGAAGACTGGGTTACTATATTGTCCGGAAAGCTATCCGACGCTTTTCGGGCCATTCCTGATGAGGAGATCGGGGATTATGTGGCTGTAAAGGAAGCTTCGCTCTCCCGGTATGCCGTTACACCGGAGGCATACCGGAGGCGGTTCAGAGACACTGCCAAACTAAATGGGGATTCCTACGTCGAATGGGCATGTAAAGTACACCGCACAGCCGCACAGCCGCTCACTGGATGGCTGGGTGTCAAGCCGTATCCGGGGAAGAGGTGCTGCAGATGTTCCTGCTGAAACATTGTTTTGAGAAATTATCCCCAGGCGTCAGAGAGTGGGTAAGGGACCGTAAACCCTCCACCCTGCATGAAGCAGCCCGTCTGGCAGATGAGTACACGGATGCCTGTAAACTGGACAGTGCTTTTGTTAAGACTCCTTCCAGAGTGGAGTACCGACCAGCAGCACCCCCTCCAGCTAATCACTACCCTCAGCCGCCCTGGCCTAATTCACGGGACTACTCAACGCCCATCCGGTGTTTTGGGTGCAAGCAGCTGGGGCACAAACGACCGGAGTGCCTGCTGAATACTGCTAACCAGGCCCAGTCTTGGAGGAGACCCACCAGCGGAAACCAGCGCAACCCTCCGCCTGCTGCCCACTGCGTAGAGGAGGAGGAATGTTGGGGCGTCCTGCACGAGGCAGACTCCGTCCAAGCTGCCCACCGGGATACCCCAGAGAGATACAGGAGGGAACCGGACAGAGGAGGGTGGAGCTCGTGGACGGGAGGGGGAGGAGCCAAAGAGGCTGATACAGCAGGAGCGACCATACCAACAAGAACAAGAAGGGCCGACCAAGCGCGAGACCGCAGGATGAGCACCAAGCACGTGACCTGCAGGTATTTTATGCATGGAGTTTGCAGAGAAGGAAGTAGATGTATGTTCTCACATTACTTGGCGACAAGTAAATCATCAACAATCTGTCGGTTTTATCAGAAAGGACAGTGTGCTTATAGCACCCGTTGCAGGTATGACCATGTTAAACCCTGCGGTGGTGGGGCTGTTTACTACTCTCAAGAACCTCCATCACCATCCGAGAGAAGGTTTGGGATCTTATCCAACTGCAATCACACATACTGTTCAACGTGCACCCGACAATGGTAGACTGCTGCGATGAAGTTTAGCCCTACAACCTTATAACTTCACCATCAGCTACCGACCCGGTAAGCAGAACGGGAATGCTGATGGATTGTCCCGGCAAACGGACATCCCTACCACTTCCTAGTCCGGTCATCCCCAAGTTGACCCGCCAAAGGGTCAAGCCGGGTCTGCCGGAGTGTCCCACATGGAGGGAGCCGTGTGACAGATCCATCTATATGGACTGATATTGCTCTCAACATGGAGCGTGGTCTCGTTCTTGGGGGTACAGTAATAAGTAGTTATAAAACCACACATATAGTCATCTGTGATACTGGTTGCTCATCCATAAACAACAGTATCTCCATCAAGAGCAGCAGATACAGAGGGACGACAAGACACCATACAGATCTTGTGATTAAATACCTCATAAACACGGAGGTAAACTGAGGTTAGCATACTACCATTACAAGTCTATTCGTCTATCCAGCACCACTTGATAATCTACACTAGGAGAGAACTTTTTCTATACCCATCCTCTTATTTTGGTGAAATTAGTGAAGTGTTGAAGAACTGATAGAAAATGCATTGATTTCAGCATCATCATATATGGAGTATGTGGTAAAATTCATCTTCAAGAAATGTCCAGTGTTTTATCTGTTAGTATACATGGCCTCCATTTTCTTCATGATCTAAGTAAAAATGTTGACCCTCACCTACAAAACCATGTATAAGATTATAACCTATTGTTTATTGCAACTTTTGTCAAAACTCTCTCCCAATCACTTCTCTGAGCTGTATTAAATTTCTTATTTCTTGTTCTCAAGTGCTGAATACATTGTGGACTTTCCTTCCTCCCTATATCTAATACTCTCAAAGCTTTCAAATTATATTAAGCTATTATAAAAAAAAACTATACAATCAAACACGATACTGGCATACTGTATGTTTTTTTGGGAATTTCACGTTTTTTTCTCTCATAGCAACCACATGATTCCAAATATTTTCAGAAACGTACCATTTGACAATGTCTACTACAGACCTCATGACTAATCTGTGCAAATTGCATTATAATTGTTAGGAAGTAGGCATAAAAACCAATAGGAGGTCCACGAAGACCCTCAGCAGTATTAAAGTGCTCTGCAAAGACCCTTCTCAATTTTAAATATTCTATGGAAAAAAAATAAGGGACCACTGCTCTAGGACTAGCTATTCATATTAAGGTCATGGTGTGTTCCCGTATAAGTTTTGTCTTTTAGACCATGCACTATTTTAGCTGCCCTTCTTTTAACAGTCTCTATTCTATTAATATCCTTTTGGAGCTGCAGCTGGTTCTGTAGGGATTGGCCAGTCTCCTCACATCCAGTGCTGCATCCCTTGCTGCAGACACCACGTGCTCTCTGTACACACAGCCTTGCAGGTGGCTCTGTTTACTGAGCGTCAGCGATTGGGGCAGGACATATCAATAACCCACCAATCATATGGCAGTATCAGCCGCGCGCAAACCTTGCCTGACAAATACAACCTTTCTCTTCGGTGTCATGCAATATTGTTATAAGTTATGTTTCTATAAACCAAAAACATAAAGGTTGTGACAGTGTCCTGCAAAATAGCCCTCGATTCACATTCTGTGTCGCAAATGAGCTCTGGAGCCAATATGCAAGGTCTCTTTCTCCTTCTGTTTCTGCAGGTCCTGAAAGGAACATAAATCACACATTGAGCTCTAATGCATTTTAAAATCCTTTAAATGCTTTACAAAATTAAATTTCAGCTGCTTTGCTGTACGTTTAATAAACCTATTTTTATATATGAAATAAAAAATAACACATTACAGTTTTTAAAACAGCATGGATATATCAGGATTTAAGTGATATATTGTTTGCATAAATATATAACACCTTAAAGATACTCTGTCACCCCAACAGGAAGTTAATTTCATTTCAAAGAGCTATAAAAACTAAGACATAGCACTAGCAGTTTTTATCTACACTAAACAATTTCTGAAATATTTAGAATTGGTTCTGCAGCTCCTTTATACTAATATGTGGCTCAGTATGCTAATATGTGGCCCAGTATGCTAATATGTGTCGCAGTATGCTAATATGTGGCCCAGTATGCTAATATGTGTCTCAGCATGCTTATTTGCATCGCAGTATGCTAATATTTTTCTTAGAGGTCTTGATAAGGGTGGGAGAGAGGTCTAACTGCCAGATAGCATTGTAATCCTAATTAGCACATTAAAGCAGCTAATTAATGTGAATGAGCCGCTCTTTTGCATATAAATACAGCAACAACTACATGGAATTGATTCCCTTTACAAAAAATGGAGAACATAACAAATAGCCAGTTTTTTTAGGAATGACGTAAAAACAACTGAATTATTGGGTGACAGGGTTTCTTTAAATATGTATATGCATATATATATATATAGGGATGTATACAAATATATCATGACCCATGCATGATCCATTTAGGCTAGGTAATAAAATAACGGACACAACAACTGAAGTTGGGAGAAACAACGGGCCACAGCTTTATTAAAACATTTGTAAACAACAAACCATAACTTATTTAAATGACTATTTTAGTCCTTTCTTTCCGGGGGAGGAGCCCGGCCACGAACAGTGACCTCACGCTTTGAGCCCTGCCCAAAGCCCCAATGCTTATCTTTAAGCACGCCCTGTGAGGTGGGGCCACCGCCCCCTTAGGCCAGTGGGCCGGGCAACTCACCTCCCGCCAAGTCATAAATTAACAATAAACAACATACAATAGCCACTTCTCCAAATTCTTTAGCCAAAATATATATATATATATATTTCTTTTTTTTTTTTTTTTTTTTAAAGAATACTCCATTTTACATTTTTCAACAACAAATTACAGGGTGGGTGGGTGGGACTTTCAGTCGGGAGACCGCTCTGTACTGGAAACGGCGCGAAACGGGCTTCCCGACACGCCCCCGACGCACCTGATTGGTTGACGGTCTCACAGGCTCCGCTGGGTCACGCGACGCTACGGGCTGACCCAGGGAGCCTGTTCAGCCTCCGCGTCATACATGACCCATGCATGATCCATTTAGGCTAGGTAATAAAATAACGGACACAACAACTGAAGTTGGGAGAAACAACGGGCCACAGCTTTATTAAAACAATTGTAAACAACAAACCATAACTTATTTAAATGACTATTTTAGTCCTTTCTTTCTGGGGGAGGAGCCCGGCCACGAACAGTGACCTCACGCTTTGAGCCCTGCCCAAAGCCCCAATGCTTATCTTTAAGCACGCCCTGTGAGGTGGGGCCACCACCCCCTTAGGCCAGTGGGCCGGGCAACTCACCTCCCGCCACAGAGCACGCGAGGGACGTCTCCCGAGGCTGCGATCCCCCCCTGCTGGACATCAAAGCCAAAGCCCGTAAAACGCTCTCCCTAAACTCCAACATCATCAATTCATATCCTATTTCTGTAAGATGAACCTTATCTTTCGCGAAAAAGTCATCGGCACCGACCGGTTGAACTCTTTATAACGGATTGCAACAAAACCCTGTTTTCTTACAAAACTCGCGATCTGCTGGTTGATCTTTTGTCTAGCCTTGTCCAGACATACTGGGTCACGCGCGTTACGCCAAGATCTTCTCTTAATCATCTCGGACCAGATAAGGAACGTGCCTAGGAACTTTTTTTACCCACTTCTTAACGTCTCGTCTCATGACTTTCAGCATTCGTCTCATGGGAACCGTCCCCAAATCATTCCTGCCGGCATGGATTAGTATCACACTGGGCTGACCGTAACGCTGCGCGTATGTATCCAGAAGACCGTCCAGTTGCGCCCATCGCAGACCCCGAATACCACACCACCGTACGCGCAAGTCCGTGACAGGGAAGCCCAGTTGTGCCTTTTCTTCGGTAACTGCGGCTAACCTGTGGGCCCAGTACACGTATGAATGGCCCACAATCCATAGTTGCTTCTGTTCCCCTGAAAGTAGAAAGCAACACCATTACACCACAGCACTCGGCCTTACATAGGACCGAAAACGCTCCGAATCCCATCTCCCGATGTGCTTTACTGCCGCGTCGGGCAAACCCAGCCTAGCTGCCTCTGTGGCAGCCCCAATGCGGAAAGAGTGTGTTCCGCTTTTTAAAACTCTTTTGAATTGATACTGTGACAGTGCCGTTCCATCGGCGTGTACCAGCAGCGAACACCGTCCCACCGGTCGCTGCTTAAGGTACTCCTTTACACATGCATATGGGCAACACTCCGTGCCAACCTGATGCAGAGCCACTTCTCTTCCTTTTCCCACCTGGTCGGTCTTTGACCTCTGCAACCAAATTACTACCGTGCCTTCCCTCAGACAGGTCCACTAATTGCAGTCCCCCCGAGCCGTGTCTACTGTTCGCGACTAACTCCCCTATCCTAAACGCTCCGAAGAACGCAAGGGAAAAAGCCATTCGGAAAAGTAGAGATTCAAAGGGATTTCTGCAAACCACCACCAACTCCTGAGCCAATCTCAGTAACAAGGCAAATGTTATCGGCCGCCTGTTATCCGGCCTATGAAGACCATTGAACATTCCGCGCACCACCTTGCGCACTAGAAACTCCTTTGTAAGGTCCCTCTGCCCAGCAAGCTTAAACATAAAAGCCAGCGCCGTGACCTGTCTCCCTACTACGGCTCTTGATTCGCCTTGCTCGGCGCACCGCAGCAGGTACCAAAGCAGGATCCCTATGCTCTTTTCTTCCGTCGTGGCACCACCTGCCAGTGCCACTAGAATATCCCATTTTGCCCACACGCGTCTATATGCGGTCCATGTTGCTGGGGCAACAGACTGTCTCACGAGTCTCGTCACCTGACAGCTCCAAGCTCCCAAAGCTCCTGGGGAATGTGTTCCCCCAGGGCGTTAGCATGAGGAGCCAGCGCCCTGAAACGATCCTCCTGAAACCGAGAAAGGGCGTAAGCAATTCCGTTATCTACTACTGGGACATGCCTTGCCTGAAACCATATGTTCAGGCGAAGGCAACATAGCACAAGATGCCGGAGCAATCTTATCACCGGTACAGATGTTGCCGTGATGTTGTTCACGGCCTCCACCAACCTCATATTATCCGAATGGAATATGACTCGCCGGTCCCTGAAACTCGCACCCCATAAGTGAACCGCTACCACCATAGGAAACAGCTCGAGGAATGTGGGGTTCTGCGTTAGACCCGCCGCTTCCCATTCCTCTGGCCACGCCGCAGCGCACCATCTCCCTTGGAGATAAGCCCCACAGCCAACCGGTCCGGACCCGTCAGTGTGGAGTTCTAGCTCTGCGTTGGTGGCGCCCTTCTTTTGAAGAAGCACCCGCCCATTAAATTCGGCGAGGAACACTGACCATACCTTCGCATCGTCCCGCATAACCCTGGAGACTGTTAAGAAATGGTGCGGCTTCGCAATCCCTATAGTTGCGAGT
The DNA here is from genome assembly GCA_027410445.1 of Discoglossus pictus. NCBI lineage: Eukaryota > Metazoa > Chordata > Amphibia > Anura > Alytidae > Discoglossus > Discoglossus pictus. Next base: position 37,955,504 of record CM050164.1, read on the forward strand.
GACATCCTCTTACAGAATATCCTCTCCATGGGGATAATTCTGCATGCGAAATTCAACTTCCCTAATATCGATTGCAACCGCCGCAAAGATACCCTCCGAGCGCCTTGTAGTGCCCTGATCTCCGCTTGCATGTCCGCCACCTTTTCCAAGGGAAGACTGCACTCCATTTTCGTGGAGTCAAACTGAATCCCCAAGAAAGTCAACTGCTCCGTAGGGCCCTCTGTTTTGTCGTGGGCCAGCGGTACCCCAAAATCTTTACAGATTTCGGTGAAAACCTCCAGCATGAAATGGCAAGCGTCGTTTCCGGCTGGACCAACGAAAAGGAAATCATCCAGGTAGTGGGTAATACTCCTGTACCCGGCTTCGAGGCTCACAACCCATTGTAAAAATTTGCTGAAAGCCTCAAAGTAAGCACATGATATTGAGCATCCCATGGGTAAACATAAGTCGACGAAATAACTTCCGTCTACGAAACACCCTAGCAGCCGATGGCTCGACGGGTGCACCGGGAGCAATCTGAATGCTGCCTCGATGTCCACTTTCGCCATAAGCACCCCAGGGCCCGCCCGCCTAACCAAGTCGACCGCTCGGTCAAATGACTCATAAGACACAGTAGCCTGGTCTTTTGATATGCCATCGTTTACCGACCTCTGGGATAAGAAAGGTGTTGTATCAACCTAAATTTACCCTTCTCCACCCCAAGTGGAGACACGATCAAATCCGGAATGGGCGGGACCGTAAATGGCCCTGCCATCCTACCCATTTTTACCTCGTTGATAACCTTAGCGTGAGCTATCCCTGGGAATTCCCTAGCCGACTTCAGATTTGGGACAAGGAAACCCTGAATGTCAATCCCACATGGAATACGGAATCCTTCTCGGAAGCCGTCCGCCAGAAGGCGCGCGGCTTCAGCGGTGCCTGCCAATTTACCGTAGCGTTTTAGCCACGGCAGCATGGCGGGGAGGCGTATGGGCGTTCTGCCCTTTTGCAGGAGGTTCACCCCTGCCTCCATCTTTCGGTCTACCGCATCTAGACAGGGGGTTCTCCCCCCCGCAATTTGAACATGCGTGTTTAAACCTGCAGTTCGGGGCCCATCTACAGACCCCCTCGTTGTATGCGAAACAGGTCTTGGGACCTGTTCCTGGGGCGTGGGTGGGGCCCTTAGCTCCACCGGCCTCGCTCCGAAAGGGCGTCGTGACTCTCATGGGTGTCATAATGTTTAACCAATATGCCACCGCTTTGTCACTCCACGCCATGCTTGGCCTTGAGGCCAAGTATTGCCGGAATTCTTCATCGTACCGCCACCAGGCTGTACCTCCATAGACTTTGTGAGCATTGTGAATTTCGTCTATGTAAACAAATAATCCCGCACTCTGTTTGGGGTGTCGCTCACATAGTACTCAAGCCCCTATGGAGAATGCTTGCAGCCATGTATCAAACGTTCTAATTAACCTGGCAAAAGATTTCTGCCGCTCATCCCCCTCTCTGGGGCCCCTCTCGGCCATATCCATTTGCCTAGACATGGGGAGATCGGAGAACAACTCTATAAATTCCCTCCTCCAGATCTTTTCCTTAACCTCCTGGGTAAGGTGTGCCCCTAAGTTATCCAACGAGCACAAGACTATGGGTCTCATGGCTGCGTCAGTAACCCCTGCATTGGTACTGCCCACTGCTGCAACAGCATTGCCTACCGGCTCGGGCGCGCGTATGCTAGGTATCGCCACTATAGCTGATGGCTGGGACCACGCACCCTTCGCTAGCCCACCTATCCAAGCGCCCATCTCCTGCTCACTGACCGCAATGTTGTGCGCAGCTAGTAGAGTCTTTAATGACCAAAAAAACCCGGCCTTTGTGTACGAGGATTCTCTATTGCCTTTCAGCTCAAAACTAAGCGCTCACCTGCTTCTGGAAGCCTTGGAGTGGACACAGCCAACGGAGTATCCCTGCGTCTTTCCTGACGCTCCGGGGACTCTGACCGTCTGGCCCTCCGCGGGCTCCTCCTCTCAGATCCTGTGCATGCACAGCTGCACCGACAAGATTTCCTGCTTCTCGATCTGGATCTCCTTCTGGATCTGTGGGTGCAAGAAGAACAGTCACCATACCGCCCGCTCCTCCTCTGAGGAATGGTCCTGGTCACCTAAGCCTGCACGGCTGGAGTAAGCTAGTTCTGCCTCCGCCGCCCCCATAGGGGTTCCCTTGAGACTTCCTCGGGCGTTGGAACATCTGGCTGTTGGTCGGTCTTAGACCCCTTTTGCTGTGGCCTAACCGTCTCGCCCTCAGTCTCTACTCTGCTACGTCTTAGTGGCGTGTGCGTAAATAGTAGCGGACTGTACCTGCTCGTAGCCTTCTTAGCTCGAGTGGGGCGTCCTAGCCTCGCCACTGCCGCTGTTTCTGGCACGTCATCGATCATGACCATGCTGTCCTGGCTATTCATTTCCCTGATCACTCCGTCTCTTCTTTCTCTCGTCGTCGCCATGTTCCTCTCACCGCCTATTGGGCGTCCCTGTAAAGTACCAGAAGCACTGTTATTGAGGGATACCCCAGGGACCGTCTGGTTGGCACCGTGAGGGTCTGAAGGAGCCTTTTTAGGTCTCCCGGCTTTTTTATTTCCCCCTGCACCCCCTCTACGGGGTGTTAGAGGGGTATTTCTCGACCTTTGTCGCGGCCTAGGACCTTTAGGCAAAATGACTGGTTAAGGAGTTCTAGGCCCTCACCCCCACCGCCCGTGGTCCTGGCGCTCACCTGCCTGAGGGGTATGGGGTCCCGGCCGCCCTGACCCGTAACCCCCCCATCTCTTGTGTCTCTGCTACCTGATGGACGGGGGTCTGCTAGCCCTACAGTGGTGGGATGGGAAAAAACAATGTGCTGTGGCCCAAGCGCAGAAAGCATGGGAGGTCCCAGCCTGTCCTGCACCCACCTGACCCCTTGGCTTAGGGCACGGGTCCTAACTTCAGCCAGTAAAGCCTCTAAGCCTTCTGGATCCATAATAAGCTAAAAAGGGAACACACAGAGGGAAAACACCCAGGCAGCAACACCAGGCACCCACAGCAACAAGCGCACACACAGACAAAGACAAGACACACACACAAAAACGGAGGAAGAAAATACAACAATTAAAGTAGCCTCAACAGATACAGCCCCTTATGTGCTGGTAAGCTGGGGTAACAGTCTCAGTATTAAACCTTCCTACTGTGTTTAACGCTGCAGGACCTCAGACCTCCGTCCGTTTCAGTTGGGAGACCGCGCTGTACTGGAAACGGCGTGAAACGGGCTTCCTGACGTGCCCCCGACGCACCTGATTGGTTGACGGCCTCACAGGCTCCGCTGGGTCACGCGACGCTACGGGCTGACCCAGGGAGCCTATGCAGCCTCCGCGTCATACAATATATTTTGTTTTCTTATATTAACTAATAGCTTAGCATTGGCTCTGTAATCTCATGTTTTCAGTGCTCTAACATAAAGCTCTAGAAGGAATAACAAGCAAAATATCTTTAGTATGTTAAAAAGTATAATGAAGCTTTAATGTACCATCTGTTATATGCACCTATGTGCAGGTATGGCAGTCAGCGCTGATGTGTTATAAAGACACCTGTTTGTTATTTCTCCATTTCCAAAGATCCTTCATGTTTTAAGTGCAGAAATGACAAAAGTGCATTTTTGTTTTGTTTTATTAAAAACAGTAGCAAACAATATATACATGTCATTGTTGAATATCTCATTCTTATGAAAAACAATAAACCCAAAAATATATTTAAAGTTGTAATCAATACATTAATTAACACTGATTCATTGTCAAAACATTTCTTTTAAATCAAACTAAGTTTCTTGCTGAATTCATAGGGATTTTAGTAGAATTACAGTGAGGAGCACTAAAGTAATCTCAGCCTCTCAGGTATATACATCCAGTGCCTTGCAAAAGTATTCATCCCCCACCCCCTTGGCATTGTTTGTGATTTGTTGCCTCACAACCTAGAATTAACATGGATTATTTGAGGATTTGCATGATTTCATTTACAGAACATGCCCACAACTTTGAAGATTTTTTTTAATTATTATTATTGTGAAGCAAACAACAAATAGGACAAAATAACAGAAAAAGTCAAGGTGCATAACTATTCACCCCCTAAAGTCAATACTTTTTAGAGCCCCCTTTTGCAGCAATCACAGCTCCAAGTCGCTTTGGATAAGTCTCTATGAGCTTGCCACATCTTACCACTGGGATTTTTGCCCATTCCTCCTTGCAAAACTGCTCCAGCTCCTTCAAGTTGGATGGTTTGCGCTTGTGAACAGCAATCTTTTAGTCTGACCACAGATTTTCTATTGGATTGAGGTATGGGCTTTGACTAGGCCATTCCAACACATTTACATGTTTCCCCTTAAACCACTCAAGTGTTTCTTTTGCAGTGTGTTTGGGGTCATTGTCCTGCTGGAAGGTGAACCTCCGCCCTAGCCTCAAATCACACACAGAGTGGTACAGGTTTTGCTCAAGAATATCCCTGTATTTAGCACCATCCATCTTTCCCTCAACTCTGACCAGTTTCCTAGTCCCAGCTGCTGAAAAACATCCCACAGCATGATGATGTGATTTTTTGGGTTTGCTCCAGACATAGCATTTTCTTTGATGGCCGAAAAGTTCAATTTTAGTCTCATCAGACCAGTGCACATTCCTCCGTACATTTTGGGAGTCTCCCATGTGCCTTTTCACAAACTCAAAATGTGCAATTTTGATTTTTCACTGAAAGTAATGGCTTTCTTCTGGCCACTCTGCCATAAAGCCCAACTCTATGGATCGTGCGGCTTATTGTCGTCCTATGTACAGATACTCCAGTCTCTGCTGTGTAACTCTGCTGCTCCTCCAGAGTTACCTTAGGTCTCTGTGATGCCTCTCTGATTAATGCCCTCCTTGCCCGGTCCATGAGTTTTGGTGGGCGGCCGTCTCTTGTAAGGTTTGCTGTTGTGTCATGTTCTTTCTATTTGATTATGATAGATTTGATGGGGCACCTGTCAATCATCAAAGATTTGGATATTTTTGTATAACCTAACCCTGACTTGTACTTCTCAACAACATTGTTGTCATGAATCAGCCAGGGGCCATCTTGGATTTGGAATTGTTACCTGCCACATGTTATTGAACAGAAGGTTTTGGGCTCCCAGAGCCACTGTTATAATGTAATATATTCAGGGCAGAGTCCCACTGTTATTGTTAGGCATTGAGAGAAGAGGCAGTTTACCACGTCACCACTAATAAAGTCGTCATAACGCATTAAGTGGACTGACGTGGGAAGTACTGCCTCAACTCATAACATGTGGGTTATAACATGTTGTAGTGGTAATATCTGTAAATATATTGTATTGGAATGTGGGAGCCATGTTGTGTGCATCATCCATATTGACTGCATATGTAACCTGAGTAGATCACCCATCTGCCTTCCAGCTATCACCTAAAGTAAACACTTGAAGTAATAGTAAGGCCAGAACAAAGGGGTCTATACAGACATTGAGGCACCATAAACCCAGGGGGTCTACAGGGATTCTCACTCAGATAATCAGGGCAAATTCCAGAGGACAGGTAGATGTTTCTCCCTTGAGAGCCACACACCAACTGAATTAGGTAGCCACACCTAGTGGGCGGACCTGGGAGGAGTCTCATGGTTCCCTGCCTGATTGGCCAGAGGCAGTTAGGGGCTGACTAAAGATAGCCCTCCTGGTGATTTTGTATGCCTGTTTAAAAGATGATGTTTTCCAAATAAAGTTGTTCATAATTTTCATCAAGACGTGGTGTGTAGATGTATTATTTACCCGGGGACATATGCTTGCAGTAAGATTCATCAGACTTACTGTCAATATTGCTCAGTCTAAACCAAGGGCTGAGACATGATGTTCCTGTACTCAAAGCTACTCCAAGGTCCAGAGTAACCCAAATCAAGTCAGCAGACCCCAGCCAGAGAGTGGGTCGTGATAATTGTCCCTTACTTGTTTGGAGAGTTCCTTGGTCTTCATGGCAGTGTTTGGTTAGTGGTGTCTCTTGCTTAGTTGTTGCAGCCTCTGGGGCCTTTCAAAAAAGGTGTGTATATGTAATGACAGATCATGTGACACTTCGATTGCTCACAGGTGGACATCATTATACTAATTATGTGACTTCTGAAGGTAATTGGTTGCACCAGGGCTGGGCTTCATAACAAAGGGGGTGAATACATACGCACATGCCAAATTTCTGTTTTCTATTTCTAAAAAATAGTTTTATGTATATATTTTTCTCATTTCACTTCACCAACTTAGACTATTGTGTTCTGATCCAACACGCGGGACTTAGAAAAAAAAAATACGAGATGCGGGCCTTAAAAAAAATACGAAGTTAACGGCCGAACCGAGCAAAGCAAAAATCATAAAACAAACAAAAAAAATACAACAAAAACATCACACACAGCACAGGGGAACAGTCAGGACGTCTGGGAGTGAGGTGGAACGCAAATTTAAGTAGATTTTGCCGAGTTTCGACAGTCGAAAATCGGCTAAGAGAGAAAAAAAATGTCGGCCCAAAAAATGAAAACAAGGCTACACGACCCTGGATCGCGCAAAACACTGCGTACCACTTTCACCCCAGAACGTACGAGGTACAAAATACACTACATGACAGTAAATGCTCGCGGACTGCGTAGCACATAGACAAACAACGTTATTTTACAATCCTAACTTGCCACTAACAACATTACGCATCTAAAGTAGCGCTTTACACAAATAAACCAACGGCTTGCCTTCGCGCACGCAGCCTATTTCTAATGCACAGTTGGGACATTCATAAAACTATCTCCTCAGGCCAGCAACAGTCCAACTGTACATTATATGCTGCAGGACAATAAAAAGAGATTGTTACCTCTTCAGGCTATTGATTGTTACATATATTAATTATAAAAAGGTAAACTAAATTAATGTATTATTCAATTAATTAATTAATTAGTATATAAAATAATATAGAGAGGAGCCAAAGGACGCACGAGGAGAGGCTCGCAATGAGCACAGAAGGTCCTTAGAGTTTTAAAAGCTTAACATTGTGTGCCGAACAGCATTGCCATGGCTTTAACTTTTATTGACCGTCATTTTTTGTCGCTAGTATATATATATAGCATTTAAATAGTACATTTGCGTTCACGTTTGAATGTCTAAAACAAGTTATTCCGAGAAATACAGTTATTACACTGCATTCTGGGAACCTTGGCAGAGACATGCAAATGTGCCCACAAAGGCTTCACTCTTGCGATCCATAACCATATCAAACATGGCTTCCCTTTAGCATTTGTCTGCTGCATCACACAGCTTTAAGCAAAGCTATGGTGGGATTTTACACAAACCAGGATTCCCACCCATGTACAGCTGTTTCAAGGTTACTGCCTCTTAATAGCGTGGGGCCGGTTTCTAGCTTGTGCAGTAGATTTTGTGGGGAGGTAGTTTACAACAACCATTTAATTTATGGTGGGCAAAAGCGCAATAGAAGCCCTCCATCGTATAGTCGTACAGAAAATAAATAGTACATCTGTGTTCACATTTAAATGTCTAAAACAAGTTAAAAAACTTGTTTCATGCCCAGAATATATATTATTATTATTATCTTTATTTGTAAAGCGCCAACATATTCAATAGCGCTGAACAAGGGTTGAATACAAGGTAAAACAAAATTGACACTTTGTAAGAGTGGAGAGCCCTGTCTTTGGGCCTCATTCAATTGCGTTTTGGGCAATTGAATAGGGCTCAATATGAGCACAGAGCATCTTTTTTTACAGAAGTTTTCACTAACTAAAAACTTCTGTAAAAAAATATGCTCTGTGCTTATATAGAGCCCTATTCAAATGGCCAAATCACATTTGAATGAGGCCCTTTGAGTTTAGAATCTAGTGTGCACTAAAGCACCTTACAAGACTGAAAACTCACACACTTACAATCTAATACAGGCCGCAATCGGGCTCGCAAAGCGCGACCAACATCGCAAAAGTTACCTACACTGACAACTATATATGTGACTAGCGAATTGCCCGTCAAAAAATGACGGCAATCAAATCGTAAGGTAGCTAATGCTGTTTGGTGTGTAATACTAAAATATATAATATATTAATAAATGAATATACTTTACCTATTTTGAAGCATTGTGTTGAAGAGCTGACAATCTGTTTTGATGTTGCTGCAGCATTAGTGGTGTGGAGCTGCTGTGTAAGCTTGATGAATGTGTGCAGTATAACAGTGTGGGTGCGCGAGTCGAAACCGTTAGCGTAGTTGTGTACTTCCGCATTGGCGTCAAATGGCGGGTTATCTGTGTTATGCGTCTTTGCGGATTATCCGTCGGTGCTTCGTGGTGTTTTTCGAATTTCGTGTGTTGTTTTGCGAGTGTGTTGTGGTGTTTTACGTGTTGAGAGTGCTGTAGCCTCGTTTTTTTTTTTTTCGTCTGCCATTTATTCTCTCGCTTAGCGATTTCATTAGTGTCTAAAGTGTTTTATTTTTATTTAAATGAAGGTGTAAGTTGTTTTTTTGAGGTGCTGGATGGTTCCTCTTGCTGTAGGTAAGCTTTTTATGTGTGTGTTGTGTGTATTTATTGTGTTTGAAATGTTTGTATGTCGGAGTGTTGCGTCCGATGTTTGCGAGGTCATAATGTGTGGTAACGTGTCTCGTATGGTGTTTGCGTGTGTAGCCTCGTTTTCGTTTTGTTCGGCGGCCATTTTTTCTCTCGCTTATCAAAGTTTTTATTGTGCAAACTCTTTTATTTTGAGTGAAATAAAGGTGTGAGTTGCATTTTTGAGGTCCTGGATGCTTCCTGTTGCTGTAGGTAAGGTTTTTATGTATGTGCGGTGTGTATGTATTGTGTTTTTAATTTTGTTATGTTCGCAAGTTGCGTCCGAGTGTTGCGAGGCCGTAATGTGTGTGAACGTGTGTCGTATGTTGTTTGCGAGTGTCGTAATGAGTGTGTCCTGTTATTTGCGTTGCAACGTGAAGTTTGCGAGGGTCGCTGTTGCTGTCATGGAGCGCCTTTGGCGCTCCATGCCAGCAACTGAGGCCCTCGCCCAGTGCCCTCGCTTTGCGAGGGCCTTGGCTCGCCGCGCGAGGCCCGCAAGCGTTAGCAACAACTCGCATGCTCACAACTATATATGTGATATACAATAAAATAATACAGACTTTAATATAGTCAATTTTATATAAGAGTAGGCTGCTGTGCAAACTACCATGTTGGTTTCTGCTGATCAAGATCTGACGTGGGACTAGACTTTGAATGAAGTTTCCACCTGCCCAATGGGAATGTTGCAGCCACAACTACCAGTGCATACATTGGATCTAATGAAAAGTTCCTTAGTTTACAAGGACACACACACTGATAAGAAAGTAACAGGCTGAATAAGCTGGCAAAAGAAAATGGACCCTACAATAAAGAATAATTTGGGTCCTTTCCCTCTTTAAATTGCCAAAGATTCCCCAGTAGTGGCAGCAGCAGTGCCGCCCACGAACCGCTAGATGGCGCTGCCAATTTTTCCCACTAGTGCTGCACAATGAATATAAGGCACGCCGACAGAAGAGGGCCGAGTGCCTGCGCCCAACATAGCGATGGCCTCGCTGTCGATTCAGTGCCGTAGAGTTACACCACGTTGGAGGAAGGAATAATTAGGGCCTTCCCTGAAACCGGACAGCGCCATCTAGCCGCTACTTGCTAGCACTGCAAATGTCAGTGCTGGTGAATTCACAACGGGATAGATCCATAATTTGGTATAAAAGATACAAATGTTAAAGTTGGGTTTATTTTTTGTCCTTAATAAAAATATTTGGTACTTTCCTGTTGGTTGGCCGCCAGCAGTGTTGGCGGGCGGCAACTAGGTGGCGCAGCAGAGATTTTAATGATTTTCAGCCAAGATGTTCCTCAATTTACTAGCGTTAGGGTTAGAAATTGACTCAAATCTCGGTAGATGCCGCTGGCCGCCACCGCTGGCCGCCAACAAACAGGAAAGATCCAAATATATTTTTCGACATCGTCTGTTCCTATGTAGCTTTTGTCATATTTGTCTTTTATATTCACTTTTTTTTCCTGCACTTTACCTTATGGAATATTTTAGCCCTTAATAAATAAAGGATAATAATAATAGTAATATTTATACAGTAAAATAGTACATTAATGGAGCATATAGGTTTTTAAACAGTGTTTGTGAGTTATGGTGCCTTCAAGGCCTGCAATTTATAGATGTGTGTATGTTTTATGTTTCTTTCAGGACCTGCAGAGCTGAAGCACAGAGAGATATTGCGCGCCCAACCTTATTTCCAACATAGAATTTCAATCAAGCAATTTAAGCCCTGACCACGGCCAGTGGTCACACACCTCAGCCTGGTGAGACATCCCGCCCCTCACTGATACGTCACGTATCATCGTCTAGGCCTGTAGGCACTGAGCTCTTTGTGCTCAGCAGCCCCGCCCAGTTACCTTTTGATTGGTCAGAATCTAAACTAGATTGACAAGATGGAAGCCCAATGACATCGCTGAACACGCCCCCTAGTTGCTCTTGCGCTAACAGTGTGGCAGAAGCAGCAATATTTGGTTAGAGCCGGGTGCTGTACTGCGGGCGGCTCCAGCATCCTTACTGAGACCGTGTGTGATACCCAGATACCGCCACCCATGTGAGATACCCAGATACTGCCACCCATGTGAGATGCTGCATGCACACACCTATGGGTGCCACCTCCAGACAGGTAAAGGGGGTGCACCAGTGTTTGCAGTGTGCTGCATTATAATGCACTCTGATAGTGCTGTGCATGAGATGATATTGCTATGTATGTATGTGTTGTATATTTATATAATTGCAACACATGCAATATCTTTATAACATTGCATTGCAAATCTGAGTTAATACTGTGCATGGGGAGCTATAGGTCCATTTTGTTTTGGTGTCTGTTTCCAGGCAGTTATCATTGCAGCAATGGTTTGGATGACTTATATGAAATGTGATTGTTTGCTTGATCATGCATTTTATATATATATATATATATATATATATATATATATATATATATATAATGCATGATCAAGCAATCCATCACATCTAATTGTCAAACCATTTGATAAAACCCCTTATAAATTAAATGGTCTAATATAAGGTATTTGCTCTTCAGTCTGATCACCTGATCTAAATTGTGTAAATTCCCATTTAGATTCCTTGTATGAACAACTGCCATTTGCAGAGTTTTATTTATTACTGCTAGGGGGGCAAAATAGCCTGTTTGTCCCTACAGTGCATATAGGCATCATCTTTATATGGCTGCCACTTATCCCAATGTTAGGATCAATCACCCTGCCCTCCTGAGATTGAGCAGATTGATGTGACTCAGGAGAATCACACAATAACATTGTCTCTAGGTCTACTAGATGGCTGTGTGTGCTCTGGTGGTGGATGAGTTGAGTCACTGTTGGACATGACATTGCCCAGAGCAATTTAAAGGGATCTTACTAATGTATTTTATTAAAAAAAATTGCTTAATTGCATTACATTCTTTTTTTTAGGTATAACAAACACAAGTATTTGATTGTGTGTGTATATGTGTAATATATATATATATATATATATATATATATATATTACAGTATACACTGATTTATGTTTTATTGGATATATATATATGTATATACACATACCGTACATCATTTTTGGCGTTTGCTCATATAAAATGCAATTTCATTTTTTTTTTTTTTTTTTAAAAACCAGCAGAAAACAAAAAAAAAAATCATGAGATATTGCATTATCGCTGTACAGCATGTAGTTCCTATGTTTACATACAGAAAACCTGCTCTGTTGGCCTATTGCTGCATGTGCTTCTGCAGTAGGGCCAGCATCTTTCATCCACACTCAAAATACCTTTAAGATGAAGTTGGTTTTGTGAGCGTGATTTGTAAATTTTAATGCATATCCTATTTCCTTTTTTGTTGGTTCATTGTGTGTTGATTGAATATCTATGTTTATATGTAATTTTAAGTAGCCGTATGTATTTGTCTAGTCATTTTTAATATATATATATATATATATATATATATATATATATATATATATATATATATATATATATATATATATATATTACACATACACAAGTATCCTCCCTGTTTAGTTCCTATATAAATAATGTATAGGTATTTTGGACATTGCATGATTTGTTTGACTATCCCTAATTCTTAACGGCAGGGATTTTGAAGGTAGCCCCTTTACTTACAAGACAATGCATTTTCTTACCAGACTGACTTCACAGGAGTTAAACAAGCTGACGAGACTGCTTGTAAATTGGTTTTATGCCTCATTTAACAGGCCTGTATTAATAATGAGTGTTTTAGAAGTATTTAGTATAGAACAACACTGTTTGTTCCTCCCTTGCTGTTTGCGTTGCTAACGCCTTGGCTAATGGTATTCAAATTAACAAAATATATAACCACTTTTCCCTTGGATGAATAAAATATCATTAGCTTAGAGAGGTTAATCGGTCACATTGCTTGGAGAGCTATTTTTTTGGATACTAGAGAAGCGACAGTATTTTACTTGTTAATTACAAGTGTACAATGGAGTTTTAATTTGGCAGAGACATCACCCTATTTTTACTTTCTGTCCTACAAGGCGCTTTGTTTACTAGATTTTACTTTTAATTGAGTTTTGTGCATTTTATTATGGTTGTTTTTTTTGTGTGGACTATATCCCGTTGTTCTGATTGAGAGGAAATTAAAGTTTACTGCAAAGAACAAACGATGCTTCTAGTAATGTGTGTTTTTTTTTTTTTTTTTTTTTGTGAAAATTATTTACTGAAGAAATTGGTTCCAAAAAAGTGTTAATTACAGAATAGCTGAATCTGTGCCAGATGATTATCATGCTTGCCATGGAAAATGATGGGGCTTTGTGGCACAGAACGAGTATGTGTTTGGCCTATCTTGTTCGCTGAGAAACCTAATATGGAAATGCATTTTAATTAGATTGCAAGCTCCTTGTTTCATACTTTGTGGCTACAATTCCATTGTCCTCACTCTTGTTTTTAAGTTGTGAGGAGCCAGACATATTTTATTTTAGAAGCCAGAGAAAGCATTATATATATATATATATATATATATATATATATATATATATATATATATATATATATATATATATATATATATATATATATATATATATATATATAACCCTGCAGTAAAATCTTTGTCAAGCCTTGCATTATACATCAAGACTACATTTAGGAGACCAAAATCCATTTGTAGGAACCTGGGCTCCTGGAATTTGCGACCCTTTTATTTATTTATAGAAGACAAATGATTTTTATTGCAGAGTGGGTTGATATGCTGTAGCATTTAATAGGTTAATCCATCCCAGACATTCCTTTGTTGTGACAATAGAGGTCCATAAGGTTTTCCAGTTGACTCATTTATCCCTAGAGCTCACCATATGTGAATTCATTGTATCAGTATTTCATTGGTTTTTGGTTTTGTATCCGCAGAGAGAAGGGTTGAAAACAAATGCAAAAATGGTTAAAAATCTTATAAAATGAAGCATTATATAATTATTATTTTTTTTATACCCTGAAGTAAAATTTTAGAAAATTGGTCTCCCAGATTTGCCATATCTGAAGGAAGAAGTCAGTTTGCATTTTGTCCACATAAATGATTTTCAAACTGTTTTTGCCTAAGGAGCTCTAAATATCACAAATAAGCTCGAAATCATAGACCCCAAGTTTCTGCCTTCCTTATCTCCGGCTGAAATGACAAAAGTGTGTCTGAGATCAGGCATTGTCTGCATAGTGTGACATGACCTATTTCATATCGGATATTTGCTGAATATTTTGTAAATTTTTCTTTATTTTGACACCATTTTTAAATGTTGTTCAAATGGGAAGCTTGAGGATTCCTTTGAACCCGTCTTGAGAATATCACAAGTTATCTAAGCTTTCAACACACTATCTGAGGTATGCTATATTATTTGGTGTTTTTTAAGAAATACTGGTACTCCTTATTGCTATAGATGTATTGGTGTTACGTAGATTGGTGTGTCCTAAACTGGAGCCATTGAGTTGTGTTTTAGTCTGGCCTTGGTTTCCTCAAGAATATTATATTAAATCTTTTTGTGGAAAATATACTGGTATTAGGAGGTTATGAATTTAGAGGGATTTTCATTTTGTTATACTATGTGGCTTATGATGGGTTGTGGGCAAAATATAGTGATTTTGTGCAAATATGGAGATGTAGTGTTACACTAAAGCCATTTTGGAGCCTAAAATATGTTCACATTTTGGATACCATATGGGAGACCATTGCAAAGAGATGTATAACGAAATATACAACATCCGGCTTGACAAATACTAAAATTAGTCAATATACATTTATATATTGTACACCCTTGATTCCCTGACTGGCTCCTAAATTTCAGATAAATGTGTCACCCCCTGCCCTAAACTAGATCACCAAGAAAGGAACCTTCTTCTTTTTTATATGAAACGTGGAAGGCAATCTGACTTCTTACAAGCCAGGTTAGTATGTATGTGTTTGCGTCTTTCAGTCGTGTCCGTCTCTCTGTGACCTCATGGACCGTGATCCCCTTACCATATTTAGGTGCAACTCCTCGAAATGCAATTGTCAAGACATGAATAATGTTTATGAAACATGGGAGCAACCAGTGAAGGGATAAAACCAATTTACAACCAGTCTCATCAATGGTATTCATGGCAGAGATGCTGGAGTGGGCCACAGCATACAGCTTCTGGTATTCCTAGGTGGTCTCCCATCCAAGTACTGACCAGGCCCAACCCTGCATGGCTTCAGGGTGGTGTATCCTGTTAGTTCCCTGAATGATATCAAACCCAGGTCGCAGCGGTGAAAGCACTGAATTCCTACCCAGTGGGAAAAGCAGGGAACTCCTAGTACAAATATGGAAATGATCAAAAGGTTAGGGGCAAGAAATAACATTTTAAAATAAATTATCCCTTGGCTTAGTAATGTGCAGCTTTACTGTATATATGTCAAATATTGTATGACATTGACTGTCATATTGTTGTTGTTTGTCAATAATTAAAACTAAATAAAAAGTAAACCTGTTTATCATTGAGCCAATACTTTTGGAGTTATTTGTCCTCTTATAGAGGTCTAATAAAACCTGCTTCCAGGTCCTAATACATAAATAGGGTCAAACAACTTTTTACCCCCCCCCCCCCCCAAATTGTTTAAAGGACCACTATGGTGACATTATTGGTTATTAATTTAAATTTGTCTCTAGTTTATGTGCAGTTATTCTTTACTGTGTTTTTTCATTCTTTCCTGGAAAGCTTCTGTCTCAGGAGGCACTATCCTTGTAAACTAATGAGCTTTTCATTAGTCTTAATGGATGTGCTGGCAGATTTAGCTGCCGTTTTTTCCATTGTCCAGCTTGAAGCTTCCTGTGCATTCAAAGTCTCCTCCCACCTCAAAGTTGGAAATAAATGGCAGCTCCCCTCTATAACAATTGCATATAAAGGTAATTATTTTTTTTATATAATGTAAAAATATTTTGCATGTTTTTAAGAGCATTTTTTTTCTTCAAACAAGTATATTTTAAATATAATGTACAGTGACCCAGAGAAGTCGATTTCATGAAAATATGTAAACTACCCAAAGTCACAGCCTTGAATTTAATTATTTCATAGCAAAATATCTATCATTTTTTTTCCCCACCATTGCGTGCATATTCTACTTTAACAACACTTACTTAAGATTAACAGTGGGGATAATAAGTTCATTATGGGTTCCCTGGTGGTCCAGTGATAAGGATTCGGTACTTTCAACACTACGACCTGAGTTTGATTCCAGTCCGGGAACCAAAAGGTTACACCACCCTGAAGCCATGCAGGGATGGGCCTGGTCAGTACTTAGATGGGAGACCACCTAGGAATACCAGGAGCTGTATGCTGTGGCCCAAAGGAGAAGGAACTGGCAACCCACTCCAGTATCTCTGCCATGAATACAAAGTGGATCAGCATGGTGTGTTGCGGTCCATGAGGTCACGTAGAGTCAGACACGACTGAATGTCACACACACACACCATTAGTTCAGAGGATGGATATTTCATTTTAATTTATTCATAAATACTTCTAACGTCCATATCCATTTTAAGTCACTAACACTTTAATTTTAATTGTAATTTTAATTGCATCCAGCTGCAGTTATGCTTTATGCAATAACTGGGACCTTTTCTGTGTCATCCTAAGCATGCAGTGAGTGGTATTTCATAAGATAAAATAGGTTACCTCACTTACCGATTGTTTAAATTAAGTGTGGCCTGGAGTTCAGTCTGTCTTGGTGGTTGAAAAGGAAGTAAGGATCAGAGGTCTGGGCATATGTCTGGAGGGTAACAGCCATTTCTGCACTTAGCCAAGAGTGCACAAAGTAACCCAGGAATTTGGGAAGGGGGGAGGGCGCAGAACCATCCATCACAATGAATTCTGTCTGCCCTGGTCAGACATCGCCATTTGCCATGACCCCGATTCCTGAGCATTTCTCCATATATGGCATGTGATCCCCCCTCTGTCTGCTATCCTGTTACAGTCATATATGACAAATTGTATTGTCCTGCTATCTCATTTATTATGTATGACAATTTTCAATGCTCTGATTGCTGCGTAAATAGCAGGGTGGTGCGGTTAATCATCCTTCGTTATCTACAGATTTCATATACTAATCAAGAGCCTATTGAGTATGATCTGTAGAGAGACATTTAACTTTTCAATATTCTGTTTATTTAATGTGACATTGCTAAGTGTCTGTCTTACAAAGACTTTCATTTTCTCATATTTTTATTTATTTATTTTTTTAAATATAAAAGGAATACTTTAAAATGTAAAGACAAATACATTTAAAAATGTTGATGTTCTATGAAATTCAAACCTGTACAGAGAATAATGTTAAAATTCTATATTTTTATGCATCTTGAATAAAGGCATTCTTTAGTGATCTTAAAAATGTGTACCAATTAAATCTGTGCAAGCTGTCATTGAATAGTATTTTTTAAATATTGCTCTATTACAGTTACAGGCATGCTTAAAGTTTGCTGGATTATGAATGCATCTGATAGAGGAGAATTAGTAGTGTATACAATTTTTTTTGCTTAAAAATACATTTAAACACTTACATTGAAGTTAGCTAAAGGTCTTGTAATTTCTGACAGTTGCAAATTAGGATGAACACCCTCCAAACCCAGGTTTAAATTTTAAAATTTGTTTTAGCCAATCAGGTTAGCTGAAATATTTGAACTAACTCTGAGGTTCCTGATTGTGTTGCAAAGCAGCCTGGTATATGTAGTGAGGCACTATGTCAGCAGCAGATCATAGCACACATCACAGACAGGAAGCTGCAAGAAGATTGGCTGAGGAAGCAACAGCAGTTGAATAATGGATTAAATTGATCCCCCTATTGCTGCATACTAATTGGGGGGGATCAGGGGCCTGAGTGTGTCAACCTAATCATTAGAGGGATTTTTAGATATTAATTGTTTTATGAGATGTGCTGCATACATATAAGCTGTTTTTTGCCTATAGAGTGCATACATATATTAATCCATGACACTTTCATATCCCCTTAATCTGCATGGGACAGTCTAGTTCTTTCTCGTTAAGCTATTTTGTATGTTGCCATGTTTTTACTTTGTATAGCATTTCAAGTCACAGCAAAATAGCTCTAGAAACATCTTCTGGTTGGTTGAGTGATATGAACGAGTTGTACATTTTTATATATGTGGCAAACTTCAAATGTGACCAGCGATTTTTGCTAGATCTGTTTGCCACAGATGTGACTTGTGATGCAATCTACCATATTTGTAGCAAGTTGCAACTTGATTTCAACAGAGGAAATGTAAGTTATCTAAATTTGTTTAAACGTGTGCTCCCGTGATACATCAAATCAGCATGTAAAAACAGACCATATTCAAGGATAGACAATGTTGAACCTAGACTGCCAAACTCAGGCCAGGATTTTTGGATTTCCCCGCGTCAGTCATTTGATAAACTCGCCTGAGCATGTGGAATTAAATATTGGAGTGTTTTTGGTACAACATAACCGGAATTTACTTCTTTTTTTTTATTTTTTTTTATGTAAAAATTAAATTTTTTGTAAAGGACTACTGTAATCTAAAACAAATATTGAAAATGAAAGTACATGCATAGGTATACTTTATTTATAATGTATAAACTTAGTAATACTAGTACAGTGGTCCTTTAAGAAAATTGTTATAGATCAGTGGTGTCCAAATTTATCCCAGGAATGCCACATTAAAATGTTTTCTCCCATGTTACTATATGTAACTTTAATGAAAACAAAGATAACAATTTGTATATTAGCAAACTTTAAATCACTGTTATATATTGTGATAAATAATTTTGACATTAAATGTCTACTTGTTTTTGTTGGCACAAGCATAAAACTCTTTTCTCCTAACTTGATGCACAATTTATCCCTTTTCAAAGAAGTGCACCGATGTTTAGGCGGAACTGATAAGTGATAAAGAAAGAGGGAGAATGAGTTGGCACGACGTCTCAGGAGCTTTGGTGGCATGCTGCTTCTGTAAAAGTGTAGAAAAAGTATCATATTTTGTATGGATTTCAGTTAGGGGTAATATTACCTTTTACACTGTTGTTCGAATTCCTCATCTATCCAGTATTGTGGAATGCCTTGGTGCTTTAGAAAGTTGCTCAGCACATCCTTTTTTTTTTTTTTTTTTGTATAATTTTATTTTAATTGCAAAATATAAAATTGTAATATTACTCTAAAATAGAAATCAAATGCCCAGAAGAAGTCTCAGAATAGAAATTAAATGTACGTTGGCATAGTATGACCCATCATGTTGGTGTATATGTTCTGACTTCACTGAATGTTTGTAAACAATCTTGGCCAAAGCCTGGTTTGGAAATCTCTTCTTTCCTGTTGGTGAGTTCACATAGTTTTGTTGGATGTTGAGTAGAGAGCTAGCCATGAAGGAGATCACCACATGGACCACTGCCATGTGGCAGCAGATTTGGAGATCTATATATTTTTTATTAATGGCTTAATGCTTATGTCCTACAGATGCTATGTGTGCTCAGTTCGCTATGTTATCATTTTGGAAAACTAAATGATTTACAGTTGGCGCCTATATTGATACTTCATACCCTTATTGGGCTTTCTCCATTGCCTGAAATAAGTATCTGCTTGATGCTATGCTGCATTAACAGTTTAGAGTTGGTAAGTGGTGGTATTACCATTTTTATCTATTTAAGTATACACCTCAGAGACATGGGTTAATCTTTTTTTTTTTTTTTTTTTATACCAATGTGGGAATGCACACTGCTCAGTTTTTTAATTTATATTTAAAATAATGTTTATTTAGATGAGCTCAGATGGGAGGAGACTCTTAATGTGTAAGAAGCCTTTACCTGCACTGTCACGATCTGCTACTTTAACTGGACTTGGTAAGAACCTAGTTCAAACCTATCCAGCAGAATTGTGAGGTCCTTGTACACCTCTGATAGCAGAAGATGGACCATACACAGGAACTTGCTTCAGCAGACTAGAATATCAGGAACACCATATAATCCCTTAGAATTAGGATTACGCACAGAATGACACTTACATCTTGCCTATGTAAGTACAGATACCACTGTCACACACAGGCTGGCCAATCACAGTTAACCCCAACCCTAAATAATAAGCTGCCCGCTTATTACTGGGAAACCCTTTACCTCTGATGAAATCAGGTCTTTAATCTCATCCTGTTGATTTTATATTTAGGTGGGCTGAGTGAGTTATCACCAGATAACAACATTGTAACATAATAGGCTGGTGCAATAGCCTGCAGACTAGCTAAAATGTTTTTTTTACAACAATTCCTATAACATGATTACACTGTTATACTGTATGTATGTTGGTTTATGTATTATGTTTCAGATTTTAACCATAAGCATTAAAATACATAACTATTTTAATTAAAACAGGGTAACTCTGGCCAGTCGGGCCCTGGCCATAATGTAAAACAGTCCAGTCAGGCCCTGGGCATGACATGTACAATGAGAACGAGGCATCTTAAACTGCCAGTGGTTTCAGAAAGTTTTGATTGTAAGTTTGCAGGTTTTTTTTATTCTTGTAAGGTGGTTTGGAAACCAGCACTATGTACGTTTTGATTTTAATCTTAAAGGCAGGACCTTCCTTCTTGTATTGTGTTAATATTTTTTTTTTTTTTTGCCTTGTACTTAACCCCCGTATAGCGCAACAGAATATGTTGGTGTGTTACAAATAAAAGATGATGATGATTATAATAATAATAAAGACGACGACTACTTGTAAAGACTAATGAAATGCTACTTTACACTGTAGCAGACAGAATAATAAAGGATAGTTTTTAAAACAAAAGTTAGCCTTTTTTTAATCTTTCTATTAGCAGTTTGACCATTATCAAGTTTACATATTCAAAAGACTGTATAGAAAAACAGCGGTTCCATAAACACAGTTATGATGAAAATTATGAACGGTCAGCAAAGTAACAGCTGCAGAAAATGTGAATTATTTCTTTATCTTGAACTGCACCTCCTCAATTTGTTCTCCCCAGTACTCTGTTGTCATTGTGGCAGCTCCTATTGAAGTCCGGACACAAAAGCAATACATGTCCTGATTTCCTTTATCCTTTCCACATTCCCGTCTAAGCCCTGCTCCAGTTTCATGCTGGGAACACTGAAATGTTGACATCACATGTCAATAGACGAACTTGACACCCATGTGCAAATGATGGATTTCTCCTGTATGATAAAGCTGTGTAAATGTTGGGTCTTTTACAGCAGGCGAGACACGTTGATATGTGCCTCGTTCTTGTGTTCTCAACTAAAAAAAAAAGGTTTTATGGCAGCACTGACTAATGCTGTGCAAATAACCGCTGACAAGGGTTGAGTTTTCATGCTTACGGGTATTTTATGATTTGGTAAGATTTTTGTAATATGCGTACACGGCATATCTATTCAGTGTAAATTGTTCTTTCAAGTCCTTATTAGTTTATCGTACTCAAATGCATGTTCTTGACATGTTACTGGCAAAAAAAATGGAAAATGTTATCTTTCATATTAATGGGCCATTGGAGTATCATCTATAGAAGGAAATGGGGGCCCTATTGCTCACCTGGGTTAAAGGGGGGGGGGGGGGTGTCAATTTCAATTTGATAGTTTTATATATTAAAGCCTTCTGACCTGTCCGACATGTTTCCCTATTGCTCCCTCTCATGATCCAGCTCTCAGGATGTGATATAACAGACAAAATGTTTTTCTTTGTTCAGTAACGAAGTCATCAGACATTCTGGGGAGGGGGAGGAAGACAAGGGGGAGAGGGGTCGGGAGACACAGGATGGGGGGATGAGGAGAAAAGTTAAAAATGATACCGTCCTTTTTAACGCCAATTTACTAGTTGTAGTATATTTTACGTATTTATTATTATTATTTTTTTTTACAGTAGACTGTAAGGATTGGTAGATGCAGGTTAAATGTAGTTTCTGGAGAGTTGCATATAAAATAGGCCTACATTAGCTGCACATAGGATGCTCTGCTAAGTATACTTGTCGGTGAGGGCTGTCCTAGCAGCAGTAGCTTTCACTCCTCACTTACACACAGGTACGTTCGGATGGAGGGTGCAGTCCTGAACCTGGGGAATGTAACCCCAACACTGCACTGGCTCAGTCTCTCATGCCTGTCTGAATTGCGGAATATATATATATTTTTTCCTGTTTTGCTTGGTTCTGGTTAACTGCGAGTCTACGGTACAATATTTATATTATACTAGCGAATTGCCCGTCAAAAAATGACGGCAATGAAATTGTAAGGTAGCTAATGCTGTTTAGTGTGTAATAATGAAATATATAATACATTAATAAATGAATATACTTTAGCTATTTTAAAGCATTGTGTGGAAGAGCTGTGAATGTGTTTTGATGTTGCTGCAGCATTAGTGGTGTGGATCTGCTGTGTAAGCGTGCTGAATGTGTGCAGTGTAACACTGTGCGTGCGCGAGACCAAACCGTTAGCGTAGTCGTGTACTTCCGCATTGGCGAGAAATGGCGAGTAATGTGTGTTATACGTTTGTATCGGAATATCCGTAGGTGTTTTGTGGTGTTTTGCGAGTTTCTTGTGGTGTTTTGCGAGTTTAGAGTGCTGTAGCCTCGTTTTCGTTTTGTTCGGCGGCCATTTTTTCTCTCGCTTCGTTTTTTTTTTTTAGTCTCTAAACTGTTTTATTTGAAGTAAAATCGAGGTGTAAGTTGTATTTTTGAGGTGCTGGGTGCTCCCTCTTGGTGTAGGTAAGTTTTTTATGTATGTGCTGTGTGTATGTATTGTGTTTGACATTTTGTAATGTTCGCGAGTTGCGTCCGAGTGTTGCGAGTCCGTAATGTGTGTGAACGTGTGTCGTATGTTGTTTGCGAGTGTCGTAATGTGTGTGTCGTACTGTTTGGGTTGCGACGTGAAGTTTGCGAGGGTCGCAGTTGCTGGCAAGGAGCGCCTTCGGCGCTCCATGCCAGCAACTGCGGCCCTCGCTTTGCGAGGTCCTCAGGTGCTGGCATGGAGCGCCTACGGCGCTCCATGCCAGCAACTGAGGCCCTCGCTTCGCGAGGGTCCTCAGTTGCTGGCATGGAGCGCCTTCGGCGCTCCATGCCAGCAACTGAGACCCTCGGGCAGTGCCCTCGCTTCGCGAGGGCCTCGGCTCGCTGCGCGAGCCGCGGCCCTCGCTACGCGAGCCCGCAGCGTTAGCAACAACTCGTACGCTCACAACTATATATGTGACTAGCGACTTGACGGCAATAAAAAGTGAAGCCTGGCCATGCTGTTTGCCACACAATGGGAGCCTTCGAATCCCCCCCCCCTAAACCCCCCCGCGCATTGCTTACCGTTAACATGGAAATGCAATTACACACACACACGTGTGTAATTGCATTTGCATGTTAACGAACAGGAAAAGCAGAGGACACACCTTTTTTTTTTTTCATTTACACCTCTATTTATAGGATTCACCAGTTTTTTTTTTTTTCTCTGCAGAGCTTAACATATTAATTATTTATAAAGAGCCACTATTACCTCAATATTCTCAAATGATACCTGAAACTTATGACTGTACATTTTTAAGAATACTCAGAAAACAGGAAAGCTGAACCTGCCAGTGCTTCCCACTAGCCCTATCATTAGCTCCGCCCTCCGGCTTCCACGGATAACAGCTCTATTGTTACATGCTTGTAGCTGCACCTTATGCCCCGCCTAATGATGATGCATGAGCCATCATAGTCCCGACTCACTTTACTGAACATGCTCAGTCTGAAACCAAACCTACACTGGTCAGACTTTATTTTTAGCCCGCAAACAGGTAGTAGGGGATATGCAGCTCTGCTTGAGGAGAAAACATAGTCTAAAAGCTAAAAAAAAAAAAATTACATTTTATATTTATTTATTTTAAATTGCATACTGTTTTGTAATTGACTATGCTGAGCAAAGGATTCCCTGGTGGTTAGGATTCAGTGCTTTCACTGCTGAAACCTAGGTTCAATTCCATTCAAGAACCAAGAGATCACACCACCCTGAATCCATGCAGGGTTGGGCCTGGTCAGTCCTTGGATGTGATTCCACCTAGGAATACCAGGAGCTGTATGCTGTGGCACACTGAAGAAGGAATGGGCAACCCACTCCAATATCTCTGCCATGAATGCCAAGTGGATCAGCCTGGTGTGTTGCGGTCCATAAGGTCAAGGAGAGTCTGACATGGCTGACACAAACGCACAAATCAAATGCCCAGCAAATTTACCTTACTTAGAAATGTGGTACAGTAGTCCCTTATTTTCATCAGGGTTTAAACTATTTTTCTTGCAAAAAGCAACTTTAATAGTGATGGGGGGGGGGGGGGGGCAGAGTTCTCCCGTGATTTTTTTTAAAGGGCCACTTTATTTGGGGTTATCATATTTTTTTTTTTCAGTTTAATATTAATATGTATATACAAGTTTGGATGTAATGGCAAAATGTGTAGTATCTGAAGTCAGTAGGCTATGAAGTGTTATGAAATATATGGATTCTTGTATGGTAAGGGCTAAGGCACAAGATACATATTATCCAGTCTTGTTGTTTATCCATATTGGTTACCCTGCTGACAGCTTTGATATGATGGGACAAACATCTGAAGAAGCGTGCCTCATTATCTGTGTATGCCTGTCAGGAGTGTGTCACGCATCGAACATGTGATCCTGCAAATCGAGCAGAGCCATTACCTAAGAAACCGCATTCAAGACATTCACATAACACCCTCTTTGTCACACTGGCACTTGGAAGAGAAAAATAAACTTTCATTGATTTTTAAATCAACATTACCACCTGCAAAAATATGGATTTATTCACAAAAAGTACACAGATTTAATTTCATAATCAGAATACATTTGAAATTACTTTTTGCTTATCTGTTTGGACTTATATTCTTAATTTTTTTTTAATTATTCTGCGTACATTATATATATATAATTTATTTTATTTATTTATTTATTTTTTATATGTGGGTCAATCCTTGTAAGTAAATTTCCATTCGCCCTATTGAAAACTCTAATAGATTTTCCTTATCTGAATAAAACTATCTGTTTTTACTTTTCTTTGTGCCGTTTTTGATAAAATGGTTGTTCTAAGCAGTGAGCATGGTGTTTATCATATTTAGGCTGAAGATCTCATTGACTGGTAGAAGGCAAGCCCAAAGAGAGGTAAAGCGTTTATTATTTATTTTTTTATTTGTAACTGGCCAACATATTCCGTAGTCGCTGCACGGGGGATAAGAACAAGGAAAAAATACAATATTAACAACTGCAGAAAATGCTACTTCCAATTTAAAGGAAATGGGAAGAGACTGAAACCTAGGGAAGAAAAGGTCAGGAATAGTAGGGAAGGTCAGTGCAAGGAAGTGGACGTTTGCTTAGGTAGGAAGGTGTGCAAAGTTAGGTTTTTCATTTAGTGGGAGAGGGAAGAGATCTGATAGAAACATATTCCTGAATATGTTTGTTTTTAAGCTTGGAGACCTTTTATCTGGAAAAAGTAAACACACTGACACATTATCAAATTCCCTCTCTCATGCAACAAATAAAAAAAAAATCTTTCCATGTCCCACTTTTAAGTGGCGCTTTCTGATTGATTCTTGATTATGTTTTTAAGAGTAAAGCAAACGTCTAATTGTGATGTTGAAAGCCAGGTATTTAAGATGGAAACATATTGGACTTGGACCCAATGGCATTTATATGAGTTTTGTTCCATCAAACTCCCATCGCTTGCAGAAAACTTAAAACCAGACAATTTAGTATGATTGACCAACCTGTTTAACATTTCCTCATTTATGCCTAAATGTGCAATATTTGGGACCAGATTTCTCCCCTATTTTGCCTGACCTAACTAGATGAAGCATGTAATTAGAAAATCAGTTATGTAAACCACATGTAATATTTAATTAATTATTATCATTTCTGATGAGCATGGACCTTTTGCCTACTTCCATCTTGTCTGGCTTCAGCACTTCCTGATCTCTTAGAGGCTCAGTTTACTTGTATGTGTTATCTGTCAGTGTGAGTAGGGCTGGGGGAGGAGGGAAGAGAGAAAGTGGAGGTTTGTTATATAATTGGACATTTTGGAATGTAACTCCTAGCCCTTTTCTCTGCACATGCAGTGAAACAGACAGCTTGCAAAATAACTGCAAGCCTCTCATACATACAGCCTCCAGCAAAGTGTCATGAATACTAAAACCAGCAGATTCACCCAAATGTATTATTTTCTAATTTAGAACCGTTTTATGTTTTCTATGTTTAATTATGCTTTTTCCCTCCCTCTCCCAGTAATCTAGATGAATAAGCAGAGTAATGCAGTATATAGTGATACCTTTTTTATTGGACAAACATATTTATAGTTTTCATGACTAGCTTTCGAGAGTGCACCTCTTCTTTTCAACTCCAAAGCATCTCTTGAAAAAGAGACGCACTCTCGAAAGCTAGTCATGAAAACTATAAATATGTTTGTCCAATAAAAAAGTTAGCACTATATACTGCATTACTCTGATTATTTTTATGTATGTATTGTCAGTGTCCTGAACGTTTGCAATGTTGGTCAAGCTTTGCGAGCCCAGGGCCGCAACTGCAACTAGAGCTGTTTACCACGCGGGACTTAGGCTGCAATGAGTGCCAAAGGAGCTCATTGCACTGCGAGGCGAGCAGGTGAGGTATGCAGGTCTTATGACCCGTACAACTTAGGACCAAAACCTGTACATGCACTGTGCGTCTCACAAAATTTACGACTTTAGTGGCCGAACCGCGAAACTAAAAAGACATGGAAAAAAAACAACAAATATGCTTAAAATTACCTTGCACACACCGCAGTGGGAGAGGCAGGGAGCCTGTGAGTGAGGTTGCAAATTAATTTGATGCATATTTGCCATTTTTCACGACCGAAAATCGCCTTCGCGAGAGAAAAAAATGGCTGCCAGAAAAACGCAAAACCACGTAAAAACGAAGTAACACTTAACCCAAGGCAGTAACACTTGAGCGCCAGACCTATAAACTACACAGGGGGAGAGGCTTGCAATGAGCACTGAAGGTACAGCATTCCCAGCCTTAACATTTTATTCCCGTCATTTTTTGACGGGCAAGTAGCTAGTATAATTGTATACTCTCAATTAACCAGAACTCTTGAGCAACCAGAATTTTTTTTTTTCAATACTGTACTTTAAATACAAATAAAAATTTACAGGGCTCAACAAATGCCAGGTTGTCATACCTCAAGATGCTTACAGGCACCTAGATTCAGTTTTACCTGGAAAAGTGTTGGCGTTACATTCCCCGGGTTCAGCACCTCACCCTCCAGCCCAACGTACCTGTGTGTAAGTGAGGAGTGAAAGCTGCTGCTGCTAGAACAGCCCTCACTGACAAATATACTTAGCAGAGCATCCTATGTGCAGCTAATCTATGCCTCTTTTAATAGTAGCTCTCAAGCAACTAGAAACTACATTTAGCCAGCATCTACCAATCCGCATGGGTGCCGGTTAAGAGCGTTTATTTTTTTTACACATTACATGTAAGTGATTACAGACCATTTTTAATTCTCATCTGCATTGGGTTCCTCTTCTCTTTTTTTTTCCCCTGTGGTGTTTTGTATAGCTGTAGCTGTAAAGTGCAACTGAGATTTATATACATTTGAGGTAAAAGACTCTTCTCGGGATCCCACGCCCCCCTGCTTCCAGCTGCATGAGTCAGAGCTCATACACCATTATAATACATATCTGTGTTACATCTGCCAGTCTCCCAGCACTTCATCATCATGTTAATCGGCATTATTATCCAATCTCTTCTAGAGCTGCAATCATAGGAACTTTGTTCAACTGTATGTAAAGCCGGCTTCACTTAACGGGACGCTTTAACAAATAATTACGGTTTGTGGTTATTAAAGGGACAAGGAAGGCAAAGCTTTTTTTTTTTTTTTTTTCTTTCATGCATTTAAAAGAGCCTGCTTTATATTCTTTCATGCAAAACATATATTTGAGAAAGTTTCAACAGGTTTTACTTTAAACAAACAGGAAATGCACATAGCATATCTACATCTGTACATTTCATTGGTAGAGGAGTCATACAGTGATATTACTGCTCATTGGCTCAATGTGACAAGCCCCCAGAACAAATAATCATTTGAATTGTTGTTTTTCTACTTTTGAAAGCATTGTTTGGGGGGAAATAAATTCATTATGAGGAGCTTTCCTGTTATCGGTCTACCGTGCACTGCAGACTTTGTTCACTTCTAGTTAAGTTTAGGGCTAGGGTATTTGCATATAATGCCATTCTGGAATACTACCTTGTCATGGTGAAGGGGCTTGTGTACCTTTAGTGAAGCTGTGAGCTATATCTTGTAGGGTCAACCAAAATGTCCAGGTCATAGCAAAGAGGTCAGACAAAATGTGGTTTACTGGAGAAGGAACTGGCAACTCCCTCTGCTTATCCATATGGTTTTCTTAGCAAGGATAATGCAGTCAGAAACACAAATATGGCTGGCATTCTGCACCCATATGGTCATCGAGAGTCAGAAACGACTGAAGGACTGAACAACATCAGTTGCAGATGCTAAGATTGTCTGGCAGATGGTGGGCAGATAACAGGAAACATCCCATTATGATATACCCCCTCTCAAATGTTACAAATATGCTTTTTAACATTTTTGATTGGATGTGTTGGATAACTGTGTGCTTGGGGATTTGGTATTTTAAGCATAAATTTCATTAGAAAAAGTTATCCCACTCTCTTAAATATTTGAAGATCATTGGATAAGACAGAAACTTGACACTTTCTTAACCCTCACTGGCCCAGAAATAGACTTCTTCCTTCAGGATTTTTTTTTATTGTGCAGTGGTGCTTTAAAGGTACAACTGTAATAAACCTAATAATTAATAAACAATTTACTGGATGTTTAATTAGGCATTGATCATTAATAAAATTCAGATTTTATGAAATAAAAAAAATAAGAATTCCTTATTAAAAGAACTGCTGCTTGTCTCAATACAGTATAAGGTGAATATGAAGAGGCAGCTTGGTCTAGACTGTGCAAAGTTTTCAGGCACAAAGTTATATTAACACAATTCTATTCCTTGGCTGGACAACTGGTTTGTAAAGTTCTTTCTTGGCTACACGAGTTTGTGGTGGGTAGCTGATGAATCTTTCTCTTGTCCTCTTCTCAAATCTGATTTCTGTTTTAAAGGCTTATTTAAGTTTCCTGGATTATGCATTCCGCTAAGAGGAGAATTCGCAGTGATTGCATGAAAATAATACCAAACTAACACTAACAACCTTACCCATATGTTTGAAAATCTACTGCTTGCAAACCCAAGAGATTAACGTTAACACCCCCTGCTAAAATTAGCATAAAATTCATTATGCATTGTATCCATCTGTAAAGCCAGTATGTGCACCAAAGAATCATGGGATGTGTAGTCCTGCTTTCACTGGGGAACAGGAAGTAAGGAATCAAACATTGCTGTGTAGATTTTTGCATTGAGCGAAAGAGTTAAAATCCGTACCCAAATGCAGTGTTTCTATTGGTAGGTACACTGTGCCTATGTAAGCAGATCTGGGGTGTGGAAAACAGACTTATTTTATCTAAAAATAAAATCTGTGTATAGAATGACTCCATGTAATGTGTGCTTTTTTTTATATAGAAAAGGGTAAAAACAGGGAAACTTAGAAAAACCCTTTTTTAAAGTACTAAGAACGGCCTTTTTCAAAGCCACCCACCCACTCTAGAAATAAATGTCCAATTTGAAGCTTCTACTCGGTTTGATCATCACTAATATTACATTTACTTTTCAATTAAATCAAGTAGTTCATCTTGTTAGGGCATTACAAGGATCTGTTCTTGAACGCAAAGCGGTAAGCTTATTTAAAGAGTGAAACCTTATTTAAACTTGTTTTGTATACTTTAAATGAAATCACTGAATTTGCAAGGGATCTATTTTTGCATATTACATCTTGGGTATTTTAACACGCTGCTTCACCTTGACCCAGCCATTTTGATTCCTCTCTAGTGGAATATATAAATATATATAGTGGAATTAGCGGCTCTCCTGCTGAGCATAATCTGCACTGAATGGAGCTTCAGTAAACGATCAGATTGGAAGAGCTTCACCCTCTCTCTGCATGTTGCATTAAATAGGTTTTATTAACAGTGCTTTAGTCCACCTAGGAGACTAGTTTGCATACAATACCCATTTTGCCTGTAATACTTTAGTATAATTTAAAGCACAATGGATGGACCACCTTGTATAATAAGGGTGTCTATATTTGTTTAGGATATTCTGATGTTGATCCTAAGGTATTTTCAGACCTTGCGTGTTTAATCAGCGCCACCAGCTGTGTGTGCGCCGCAATCGCAGCCCCGCCAGTATTGTGCACCAGCTGCTTCAGCGCCATCTAGTGTCAGAAAATATAATATGAAGCTGCTATTGGTATATAAAAACATACATTATTTATTTAACCCTAACCCCTAGATAATGTATGTTTTTTAATTTTCTAATAGCAGCTTCATATTATATTCAGGCTACTGTCTGAGCATTGGGTATAACAAAAGCAGTTTTAAATATTTTCTGACACTAGAAGGCGCGCCTGCATGTGCATGACGCTGGCGGGGCCGCGATCAACGTGCGCCCGCGGCTGGTGGCGCTGATGAAATTTGCAAAGTCCACTTTTTTGTTTTCTGAGCTTATTCTGTCGGCTACTCTCACAGGTGAATGTTTCAATTTGCTTTCCATTAGTCCTGTTGAAAGCACTTGTAAGGTTTAGCTGATACTTCCAGAAACTTCTACTGCCTTCAAAATATCCTGTCTTCTCAGGAAGTTGATCAGAAGAAACCAAAATGGTAGATACCACTGCAGCATAACTGGATATAAACGTTAGTCTATCATATTGTACCCTTTATCTAATTACATGTGTAATTCTTCAAAAGAGTGTATCTTGAGTATGTGATAAAAACAATCAATTAGACCAGTTGTGTTTTTTTTTATTTTATTTAAGTTTTTATATATTTTTTTTGAACATCTGGTGGTGGAAGAAAAGATAAAAACTGCTTAATTTAAAATTCAATGAAGATCTCCTTGGCTTGTAGGTAGGAGGTGGTGTTTGTGTAGTCAGTGGCGAAATATCACTTTATTAGTCCTGATATTGCAAACAGTGGATCCATCCACCATGCCCATTGTATTTTTCAAAGATGGAGCCTTTGCACAAACCCGACTTTTCACCAATTGCACTGCCCCTCCTATTTAAATGGATTGCCGGAGGGAATAGTCTTTTTTGCAAACAACCGCATTTTATGCAATCATTGTACTATTAGACTCTTACACCTGACCCTTACACATCTGCAGAAGGTCATGTTATTGTTATAAACCTGCATTTCTGGAGTTTTAAAAACATACTTTCGTGTTTTCATGCTGCGCAATTAAACCTACTTTAAGATGCATAATGGCGATTGTGTGACTTCTGTATGCTTCTAAATGATCATGTTCCCAGGGTTTTTTTAAACCTGCAATTTTTAGTAACTAAACGTGTTAAAGGCTAAAATTTTTTTTTTTTAGAAAACAAAAATAAAGTGAAAAAAATACAGTCTTTACGTTTTTAACTTTTTATATGCAATTCGGTATTCTCCCCAGCCAAAATTAGAAGCGCCAATCTACAAAACGCACATCCACCCAACTACTTCATGTCACTCAACTGGTGGAAATATCTGCCAAGACCACTGCAATTTACTGTGGGGTTCTAGTTTCTTTTCTGCACTGTTCCGGTCTGCTGTAAACTAATGAGCTTTTTGTTACTCCTGATGAAAGGCCTGGCAAGTTTGGCTGCCACATTCATGTTGTGCAGAGAGAAGCTTCCCCTGCATTCAACGTCCCCATTCAACTCAGGAATTTATTTACATTTCCGGAAGGATGTGGTCACATATATTGCTGTATACTTCCTGCTTTTGTGCCTGAGAGGGTTGGTTTCTTTTTCGGTCCAATCCAATTCTGACAAAGCACCCTGACTTCTCCCCGGTCCATCCTCGCCCATTATTTCCTCCTTTGTTAAAAAGCCCACCCTTATGATGTAGCTCTCAGGATTTAGTGTAACAAACAAAAACTGGATTAATTTACTCCATTACTCAAAAAGTTGACGTTCTCTAAAAAATGTATATGTTTGTTTGTTTGTTTTTTGCAGGCGTTCAGTTGTTTCCGACTCTCTGTGATCTCACGGACCGGAATACACCACGCACCTCTATGTCTATAGTCATGCTGATCCACTTGGTTTTCATGGCAGGGATACTGGAGTGGGTTGCCAGTTCCTTCTCCAGTGGGCCACAAAATACAGCTCGTAGTATTCCTAGGTGGTCTCCCATCCAAGTACTGACCAGGCCCAACCCTCCTAACCATATACAGCTTCTATTGCCTTTTTTTCCTTGATGTACAGTGGTCTTTTAACCAGCTACAGTGCTCATCTTCTGTTTAAAAAGAATAACATGTGGGTTTTAACAATTTCTGCCTCCTAGATGACTTTTGCTTATTCTCCTAATTTTGGAGGTTTAGGGGTCATTGACCATGTGAAAGAAATAACTCACCACAGACTATTTTATATTGCCCTTTGTGGATTGCGATATCTATTTTACAACCCCATAGTCCCATTGGGACCTCTATTGTGATTTTGTACGTACAGGAATATAGAGCCTTGCCCAAGGTCACAGTAAGATAACTCTCTGGTATTGATTTTTGGATTTCCAATTTCAAAGGCTTTATCTCGTGCCCAAGTCTTCTCCTATCACTTAAGTGGATCTAGTATGGTGTAAGACAAAGGTAACGTGAAATAAATGTCCAACTATATTAATGAGGAACATGACACCTACTTAGAGAGTGCATCTGTTAATGAACCCTCTTTCTATCTATAATGTGCACTCCCATATTTGCTTATATTGTGTCCATAGTGATTTTATAGGAGCTATCATTGTGTCTTAAAGGACCACTGTATAGCATATACAAGTGTTGTACATATGTTTCTTTGCTGTCCATAGGTTATGTAAAACAATATGCAGTTTTTAAAATAAAAGGTAATTTTTTTTTATTTTTTTTTTTTAACTGTTTTCCCCTCAAACAGAACTGCGTATCTTCTACTACCATAATGTCCTGCTCTCTGTGTGTGTGTGATAGACTAAACAGATTTTATTTTATATTTAGTCCATGTTCTGCTTCTGGCTGTATATTGTCAGAAAAGGAAGGGGCAGGCCTTGGTTCATGCATCGTCACTGGACGGGGCCTATGGGGCAGCTGCAAGCAAGTTACAATCGAATTGTTACCTCTGTGGGGGCAGAGCTAATTTATGTCATTGGGCTGGGCCAGTTACATCAGCCCAGAGGATATATATACATATATATATATATATATATATATATATATATATATATATATATATATATATATATATGTATATATATATATATATATATATATATTAAAAACCATATTATTTAAAATGTAGTTCTTCAAAATATTAAATATGGGCATTTAAATTTCCGCTTAGCACGCTGAAGAGCACTGGCAACAAAATGCCTTGATTTAAGTGCGTTTTTTGTATAGTGCTCCTACATACAGTAACACATATACCTCTGTAAATTGGGTATTCCTGTATTTAAAATATGACCGCAGTGGTCCTTTTTTAAATGGGGGGGGGGGGGGGGGGGGGGGATGAGGGACTGAAATTTGCTATAATTCTAAAACTAGGTTATAACAAATATTGAAAAATGTTTCTTTATATTGGAGTATGCAAATATTTACTTTTGATACACCTAAAAAGTTAAGTCCTTTAGTTATTGGATCAAACCGCCTGTATTATCCTACTTGTCATGCCCAGGGCCTGACTGAACGGTTTTATACTATGGCCTGGGCAGGAACTGACAAGAATTTACAAAATATAATCACCAAGATGAGATTAAAGGACTGAGCTCATCAGAGGTACAGGGATTCCAAATAAGCAGGGGGCAGCCTATTATGTTATGGGATTTACTGTGATTGGCCAGCCCGTGTGCCAGAAAATTGTATAAAATGTGCCAGGTATGGCAGTTGTCAGGAGTTACATAAACAAGGTGTAAGTGTCATTTTGTGCATTAATCTTAATTCTAAGGGATTATATGGTGTTCCTGTTATCCTTGCAGCAAGTTCCTAGGCGTGGTACCTGTGTTTGGTCCATCTTCTGCTATCAGAGGTGTAAAAGGGCCGCACAATTCTGCTGGATAGGTTTGAACCAGGTTCTTACCAAGTCCAGTTAAAGTAGCAAATCGTGACACTACTATTTGGTGATTATTGAAAGTTATACAATCCTGAGAAGATTGAATGAAGGCTTAAGTAATTTGGCTGACTAAACTCTTTCTTGTCTCATTCTTCTCCATGTTGTACAACTTTAACTTGAAAAATGGCAGGTATTAGCAATAATCACTCATAAGAATGAGCTAAATTATCTATTTGGTGTATGTATATGTTAAGAAAATCTATTTAAAAAATATTAAATTAATAAAGAACTTATCTGTAGTTTTAAATGATACTATCCTTGCAACACCTGTGGTATCCCAATACGGAATTCTAGATGCTTTAGTTTAGTTGCTCTCAAATGTTTTGTATTCTGGAGACCATCTGATTACTCTTCCGGTGGACTTGGGGCTGCCTTTGTGATCCAGAATATTTTAACAGTGGGGTACTTTTTGTGACACCCCACATTTCCATTTAGTTGTGCACTTATTTGAACATATTTTTTTTTTTTAACTGGAGACATGCTGTAGATAAGAGTAATGGTAGACTGTAAATTTTCAATCTTGCATGGAGCTTTGGGGACATTGGATTCTAAGCTCAAAGACAGGGCCTGTCCTCCTTTGCAACGTGTTAATACTGCTATTGTTTTGCCTTGAACCTACCCATGTATAGTTCTACTGAATATGTTGGCACGTTTCAAATTGATGACGATTATGATAGACTGCTTGTGTATTTCATACACTTTGTGCTATAATTGTTGGAATTTGTCCCTAATTTATAGTTTTTACTAGTCGTGGGGATTTGATTCCCATTCGGTCAGTAATCAAAAGTGTTAAGTATGTGCCTTGCTAGTACTTCTTATTCAGTTGCTGCCATATTAGCTTATCTGTATGCTTTCCTAATTAAAGTATTTAAGAATTTTCTTATTCCATATAAATTCTGTTAATTCCATTATTGAAATCTAAGTACTCAAATAAAATAGCTATGAATACGTTTTTCCTATTTGAAGTGAAACTGTAGTTTCACATTTGTCGGTAATGCTTTCAAAAGTACTTATTCTATATATTAAGAATGAACCAAATGTTTTAACTTCCTTGACCTGATTTTGTGAATTGACAAACCTTGGAGAAATATTAGTTCAGTACTCCCATTTAGCCACTGAATGATTTGCTTTGATTCGTTCACAACCTTGTGTATATAGAATACGTTCTCAACGCTTCCTAACTTTTTGCATCATAGAAACAGATTAAAATGAGGATAAAATTAGAGTTCAAACATGAAGGTGATCTAGGGTCTGATTTATAATATACTCTTATGAATAATTTGATTTGGACTTTATATTAAAAAAAAAAAGCTTAATTTTTAGTTGTTTAGCGGAATCTCCGCATTCGCCATTAATCCATTCATGTGGGTCGAACAGGTACTAAATTGGATGGATATGTTTTTCCGTAGGTAATAACTAAAATTGGAATAATCTGTTCCGTCTGATAAATTTAATTAAAATGAAACCAGAACTTAGTAGTGATGATGACAGAAGGTGCAGAGGTGGAAAGGGATTATTGTTTAGAAGGGGAATCGCCTTCCATTAAACATCCAGTATCTCCAACTCTGGTGATATTAGTTTTTTTTTTTTTATTTGGTACGTTTACAAAAGATTCACTAGTACTTGATTTATCAAAGAGTTTGTCCAATGTTGTCTTTCTGTCTTTTTATGTGCATAGGAGCATTTTTTTGGCTAAAAACGTGACTAATATTGGATTTGACTAATATATTGCCGCTGTTGATATACAGTGCCGTGCAAAATTATTCACACCCTTGACTTTTTACCTATTTTGTCTAAGTTGGTGAAGTGAAATGCGAAAAATATATACATAAAACCATTTTTTAGAACATGAAAACAGGAATTTGTCATGTGCGTATGTATTTACCTCCTTTGTTATGAAGCCCCAAAAAAAGCTCTGGTGCAACCAATTAGTACCATCATTAGTCACACAATTAGTGAAATGATGTTCACCTGTGTGCAATGTAAATGTCACATGATCTGTCATTACATATACACACCTTTTTTTTTTGAAAAGCCCCAGAGGCTTCAACACCTAAGCAAGAGGCACCACTAACCAAACACTGCCATGAAGACCAAGGAACTCTCCAAACAAGTAAGGGACAATGTTGTTGAGAAGTAAAAGTCAGGGTTAGGTTATAAAAAAAATATCCAAATCTTTTATGATCCCCAGGAGCACCATCAAATCTATCATAACCAAATGGAAAGAACATGGCACAACAGCAAACCTGCCAAGAGACGGTCACCCACCAAAACTCGTGGACCGGGCAAGGAGGGCATTAATCGGAGGAGCAGCACAGAGACCTAAAGTAAGCCTGGAGGAGATGCAGAGACTGGAGTATCTGTACATAGGACGACAATAAACCGTACGCTCCATACTTTCAGCAAAAAACAAAATGGCATGTTTTGAGTTTGTGAAAAGGCATGTGGAAGACTCCCAAAATGTATGGAGGAAGGTGCTCTGGTCCGAGGAGACTAAAATTAAAACTTTTCATCCATCAAATAAAACGCTATGTCTGGAGCAAACCCAACACAACACATCACATCACCCAAAGAACACCATACCCACAGTGAAACGTGGTGGTGGCAGCATCATGCTGTGGGGATGTTTTTCAGCAGTCGGGACTGGGAAACTGGTCAGAGTTGAGGGTAAGATGGGTGGTGCTAAATACAGGGATATTCTTGAGCAAAGGTTCACCTTCCAGCCAGACATTGACCCCAAACACACTGCTAAAGCAATACCTTGAGTGCTTTAAGAGGAAACATGTAAATGTGTTGGAATGGCCTAGTCAAAGCCCAGACCTTAATCAAATAGAAAATCTTTGGTCAGACTTAAAGATTACTGTTCACAAGTGCAAATTATCCAACTTGAAGGAGTTGGAGCAGTTTTGCAAGGAGAAATGGGCAAAAATCCCAGTGATAAGATGTGGCAAGCTCATAGAGACTTATCCAAAGCAACCATTCACTTGAGGGGGGTGAATAGTTATGCATATTGACTTTTTCTGTTATTTTGTCCTATTTGTTGTTTGCTTCACATTAAAAATGTTTTTTTTTTTTTTTTGCTTCTAATGTTGCTCATTAGATACTTGGGAGGGGGGGAGCAGGATTCAGAAAAGATCTATATTCAACTCTGAGGAAAACTGCCTCTCTGGATTGTAATTCAACATTTGGACTAAATAGGAGAACAAGTACCAGTAGGAGAACCCTCCCCACTCGGGCTGCAGGAGGGCTAGCAGTTCAAGATCTAAGTGTCCATGACACAAGTAGAGTTGTAAATGTATTTTTTTTTTTGTATGTGCATAAAACGGGCTTTTTCTCTTGCCTTACAGAGTAACTAATATCATTTATTATTTCACGAACTGTATAAAGCTGCTACACAATTTAGGGAATAGGCTCAAAACTAACATAGGAATTTAAATGGCCACTTTCACTGAAAAAAAATCCTATATAATACTGATCAGAAGCGTCATTTAGATCTTTTTACATTCATAAAGGAGGTGGACTTCTTGTGTGGGATTACTTATAATTTCTTAATACAGATTTCTTTCTTAACATACATTCAATACAAAAGCACACTCCTACACAAAATAATACAATAAAAATGAGTGTTTAGGTATTTAGTCCCCATTATTTAGCATTCTCCGTAATGAAACTAATCCTTTCTCTATATTGCTATTTTATTTAGAACACCGTTTTTAATCCTTGAATTGTACAAACCATAAACCACATGTTCATGGTGTTATAATGTGAAATTAACAGCAGAATGAAGAAACTCTATGTACCTTCAAGAGATGTAGTCAGGGTGACATATGTTCCTATATTATGATGTTCTGATCTGACAGTGTGAAGTGTGTGCATTGTGTCCTTCGTTTGGTTCAGTATGTGTAAGAAGCATCTATTAGTGCACAATACTGTATTACTCATTATGGTTCCAGTGACTCGTGAAAGGGGTTTGCAAAGAACAGAACGTGCTGGTTAATGTTTACCGTGAATAAAAAGAATTTGTGGCTGCCTGAATAATTTGCATTTAATCACGTGATGAGGTCTGATGACTGCATTGGCCTAATTTTTTTTGCTTCTTGAAATCTCATATTCAGAATATAATTTTTATTATTTTTTTTGGTTACTGGCAATCTTTAATTTTTATAAAAAATTATTATTTTTTTTTTTTTTTAGAACTTGCTAAACGCATTTAGTACAAGCAATATGATACTTCAGTTGTCTATTGGGCACAAACCTCATTAGATGACTCTCAGAAATGTTAAATGGACGATCAATCCAAGAGGTTTGGAAAGCACTGTTCTAAAAGGGCACCCCGACTTTCTTACACACCGCTAGTGTGCTCCAAAAATAGCGCTCCTGACATCTGCTCTCGCACGCTCCCTGTCACTTGGTTTGGTCAGCCCTCTTCCCTGCACCTCATTTTCCGCCCTCTCCTCAAATACCCCTTGCCCTGTACCCCATGTAAACCCTGAGCTGTGTTGGATGGTGTACATTGTGGCTCCTGTCTGACTTTAAAGTGCGTTTTATAACTTTAACAAATAGTTAAATAAGGACTTAAATTATAATTTATTCTAATGTATGTTAATGCTCAATTTAGATGTGTTTTCACTTGCCGTTTTTTAATATTGAAAGCATTGTTACTTTAAACCAAGCTCCATTTTTTATTTTACATGTGCTAATGTTTAATAGGATTGCTTTAAAGATTGTCTAAATAGCATGTGGTAGGAGCTTGTCACTCCTTCCTACACCAAGGAGTGTGGAATACACACCTGGCTAACCAAACACTTCTTTGGAGAGTTCCTTGGTCTTCATGGCAGTAAGGGACAATGTTGTTGAAGTACACGTCAGGGTTTGGTTATTAAAAAAATATCCAAATTTTTGAGGATCCCCAGGAGCACCATCAAATCTATCATAACCAAATGAAAAGAACATGGCACAACAGCAAATCTGCCAAGAGACGGCCACCCACCAAAACTCACGAACTGGGCAAGGAGGGCATTAATCAGAGAGGCAGCACAGAGACCTAAGGTAACCCTGGGGAAGCTGCAGAGTTCCACAGCAGAGACTGGAGTATCTGTACATAGGACTGCAATAAGCTGTATGCTCCATAGTTTGGCTTTATGGCAGAATGGCCAGAAGAAAGCCATTACTTTCAGCAAAAAACGAAATGGCACGTTTTTAGTTTGCGTAAAGGCATGTGGGAGACTCCTAAAATGTATGGAGGAAGGTGCTCTGGTCAGATGAGACTAAAATTGAACATTTCGGCCTTCAAAGAAAACGCTATGTCTGGCACAAACCCAACACATCACATCACCCAAAGAACACCATCCCCACAGTGCAACATGGTGGGGGTGGCAGCATCATGCTGTGGGGATGTTTTTCAGCAGCCGGGACTGGGAAACAGGTCAGAGTTGAGGGAAAGATGGATGGCGCTAAATACAGGGATATTCTTGAGCAAAACCTGTACCACTATGTGCGTGATTTGAGGCTAGGACGGAGGGTCACCTTCCAGCAGGACAATGACCCCAAACACACTGCTAAAGCAACACTTGAGTGGTTTAAGGGGAAACATGTAAATGTGTTGGAATGGCCTAGTCAAAGCCCAGACCTCAATCCAATAGAAAATCTGTGGTCAGACTTAAAGATTGCTGTTCACAAGCGCAAACTATCCAACTTGAAGGAGCTGGAGCAGTTTTGCAAGGAGGAATGGGCAAAAATCCCAGTGGTAAGATGTGCAAGCTCATAGAGACTTATCCAAAGCAACTATTCACTTGAGGGGGAAGAGCACCATATCAGGGTCACCGTAGTGATGAGCGTAGTTGTCCAGCAAGCCTCGCACCTGTGCCCACCTCAAAGGCTTACTCCTGGTGAATGTGGCTAACCTGTGGGCCCAGCACATGTAGGAATGGCCAATTTATTTTTTTTTAATCCAAAGCTGTCTCTGTCCACCTGTAATACACAGAAAGTCTCATTTAGATAACCCTTCCTGGTCGCACATAAGACCTATACCGCTACGATTCCCATCTCTCCCCATCACCTCCGTTGGCAAGCCTAATCTCACCAAATCAGTAGCGGCTCCTATGCGGAAGTAATGGGTCCCAAACTCCGCCACAACCAAACCCAAGCGCTCAAGCGATTACTTTAAGATTGCTGTGAACTGAAACCGAGACAATGCCTGCCCGTCGGCATGTATGAGCAGCAGGCCAGGTGCCCGTGGCCGCCATTGTAAATACTCCTTCACATTCGCATGGGGTCAGCATCCAGAGCCAATTCTGTGCAATGTCACCTCACTTCCTTCCCCTCCTGATCGGTCTTGGACCTCCTCAACCATAACACCACTCTGTCACCTTCCAGGTAGACATCCACCGCCTGCAGCCCCCCGAACCGTGCCTGTTCGCTGAGACTAGCTCCCCGATTCTGAAGGCTCCGAAGAACGCTTGCGAGAAAGCCGTCCAGAAAAGCAGGGATTCAAAGGAGTCCCTGCAGAGTACTTCCAACTCCTGCGCCACGCGTACCAACAATGAGAAGACCAATAATCCTGACTCTAATCGCTCATGAACATGAAGGCCAAGGCCGTGACTTGCCGACTAACCGATGCCTTGGAGTCGCCGTTTTCTGCTCACCGCAGCAGGAACCATGTTAACAAGCCTAATGATTCTTCTTCTGAAGCAGTACCACCGACAACCTCCACCAAATCGTTCAATACAGTCTTATAGGCTGCTCACGTCCCCAGTGACTGTCTGACATACTTGGCTATCCGACCGCTCCCAGAGATCCGGGGGGGATGTCCTCGCCTTGCGCTTTCGCCCCTGGAGCAAGTATCCAGAAACGGTCTTCCTGCAACAAAGACAGGGCATCAGCAATGGTGTTCTCCGGACGTAAAACGTGGAATGCTCGTAACCATATGTTCAACCTCGAGAAAAGGAGCACCAACCGCCGTATAAGGTGTAGTACCAGCGATGATGATGAGTGGCTATTGATTGCTCGAACCGTTTCCTCGCAGTCCTACCCAACGCAAACCTGCCAATCCTTTAACTCCGTGCCCTGTGCTTGAACCGCCACCACCATAGGGAAAAACTCCTGAAAGGCTGAGTTCGATGTGAGGCCACCAGAAACCCATGACTCAGGTCATGCCGCAGCTACCCATGATCCTTTTCGGTAAGGGGCGAACCGTTCTAATCCTGCCGCTGTATACAGCCAGAGTTGGGCACTCGTCACGCTTTCCAGATGTATTAGCGCAGTGCCATTAAACGACTGAAGGGACGCTATACAGACTTTCGCGTCCACCCTCATCGCTCCTGACACTTTCACAAAGTGATGCGGCTACATTACCCCTGCCGTAGCCAGTGACAATCGCATGCTGAACACCCTGCCCATTGGGATGATTCTGCACGCTTAGTTAAGATTCCTCAGAATCTATTTGAAGGTGCCTCAAGGTTACCCTCCCTGTGCCCGCAAGGGCCAAGAGGTCCTCTGTAAGGTCTGCTACCTTTTCTATGGGCAAGCTGCACTCCATTCTTTTGAAGTCAAATCTGTATGCCCAGGAATGCCAACTCCGAGGTGGGACGTCTTCTTTTGCGCCAATGGAACCCCGAAGGTCTGGCATACACCCGTAAACGTCTTGAGTAAAACCACACGTATCACGGCCCGCCGGCCCACGAAGAGAAAATCGAGATAGTGGGTGATGCTGTGGTAACCCGCCACCCACTGAAGAAAAGCAATCAAAGTTCCACGTAGTACTCTCCCTCCAGGAAACACCCCAGACTCAATATCCACCTTGGCCATCTTGGCGCCGACGCCGGCTGCCTTAACAAGCCCCGTGGCACAGTCAAAAGACACATTGGACACCGTGGACCATTCTTTACCAATTCCAAACCCGTGGGCGCCCGACGTCGCTCCTTGCCCCGCTTGCGTTTCCGCGAAAAGACGGCATGGCCCGCATCGGGGTCATATTGTTCAGCCAATTGGCTACTGCCTTTTTGCTCCTCGTCATACCGCAACCACGCCATCCCCCCCCCTAGATCTGGTACGCATTCCTGATCTCCTCCAGGTATACAAACAGTCCGGAGCACTGCTCCTGGTGCCGTTCACTTAGTACACAGGCCATGATGATTGAAAAGGCCTGGAGCCAGTTGTCGAATGTACGTTGAAGCCGCCTAAAGGAATTCTTTTTACGATCGCCTTCCCTAGGGAAGCGCTCCGGGGGATCTGCTAACCGGAATATGGGCAATAATGAGAACCGGTCAACGAATTACCTGCGCCAGATCTTTTCTTTGACATCCAGAGGCAAATGCGCCCGAGGTTGTCTTGGGCGCACACAATGGTGGGCCTCCCGGCCGACCCGCCCGTCCCGACTAGAGGACTGTTCTGAATGGAGGGAAACGGCGCCCCTTGGGGGCCTGACGTAAGGGTGCAAGTGTGGGTTTCCAGGGAGGGGGGTTAACCCGTTTCCAGATAGCGGGGGCATGTTAGTCTATTTAGTCTCTGATTGGGAGATCGTGGGCACACATAAGAGATTTTAGGGATGCAAGCAACTGGGGTGCCATGGAAGGAGGGCCCCCCCCCCTAAAAAAAAACCTTGTACCCTGTCTCCCTTCGTGCAGGGGTAGCTGCCACCCTGAAACACTCTCACCACTCGGTTGGAACGGGAGTCCGTGCCCACCTTGTCCTCTGAGGGCTCTTCTCCCTGCCGGCTCCTGAGCAGGTTCAGCTGGAACCACCTGACCTCTCACTTCGGGACCTGGACCTGCGCCTGGATCTGGGAAGGCATGAAGAACAATTACTAGCTCTCCTATGCCTGTATCCCGCTGCCTCGGCAGTCTGCTCGCACCCTGAGGAGTGCTCGGAAACCAAATCTATGGCAACGGCAGGGCTTAGAGACTCAACT
The DNA here is from genome assembly GCA_027410445.1 of Discoglossus pictus. Lineage (NCBI taxonomy): Eukaryota > Metazoa > Chordata > Amphibia > Anura > Alytidae > Discoglossus > Discoglossus pictus. The sequence goes on from CM050164.1 coordinate 37,998,263, forward strand.
GACCCCAACGGCCTAAGGGCTGGCCAATTCCATAACTAAACGAGTCTTGGGTGTCTGTATCCCTTGGCGTCCCCTTAGCTAGGGTATTGTCTTGACTGGTCAACCTAAGCTGTTGCTTATGTCGTCCGGGGACTTCTGTCTCCTGTCTCCTTGCTGGGGTGGAAGTAAAAGCCAAAGGACTGTACCTGCTCGTTGCTTTGCGAGTGACTGGAACGTTGTTTATCACCACCTGACTGCCGTTGCTAGCCATCTCCTCGAGCACCTGATGTCTTTTTCCTCTCGTGGATCCCATGTCCTTGCCGGTCACGCCACTGGGGGAGCGCGTCCCTGCAAAACACCTATGACCGCTTCAGCGGGTGCAGCAGTGGGGACTGAACTGGGGTCTTAGCAGACTCTGGGGTCCGGTGCAGGCCTTGAGACAAGACGCTAGGCGGTGACCGGACAGCTAGGCCCTCACCCGCGCCTCCCTGTGGCTCTAACCTCTCTGCAGTGGGTGGGATGAGCTCCTGGCTCTTGGGGACCTCATCCCCAGATGCGCTGAAACCAAAAGGGCCTCTAACTCCCCAGGGTCCATGAGAAAGCCACACTAGCCCCCATGGACGCAGGCAAACACCGCACACGCACACAGAGGGACCCCAACTGCCTTATTACTGACAGGGTTAATGAATTCTGCAATAGTTGCAGGCACCAAGACGGGAACAGACCACGCTGGCTCTTAATCCTGGCAATGGCCGGTGCAGAGTGAAGGAGGAAGCCCGCAAAACAAGCTGAAGTCCCTCCTCCACTCTCCCAGCCAATCAGGAGCGCCCCAGGATCCGCTGGGTCACTCTGCGCTGCGTCAGACCCAGTGCCTGGGGCTGCCTCCGCGCCGGCCAATAAAATTCCAATTCACTGGCAGTTCTAAACTAAACTTTTTTTTTTTTTTATGGCCTAGTTTAGTTGTTAATGCCCTTTTTACAGGTATTTTGAGTTTTTTTTTTATTTATTTATTTTTTTTTTTTTATATATATACTGTAAACTACATTTATCCAGCAATAGGGAGGGGAGTCCCTGCCGGATAACTGGGAGTATAATATAGATAGAGATAATTATTTTTAAAGGTTTCAGGTGCTCATTGTAATTTGCTACAGAATATTCTTTACCCAGACTTCTTTATTACACCATTTTTTGCAGCCTAATTCCTATAACCTTGAAGTGCACCTTTCTAAGTATTGCTACATGATTGCAGTGCTGAGTAATTTCTTGCTATAATAAGGGTCATAAGGTTGCTGGTTCTGTTAGTGAAACAGATGGGTGTATAGATCATGTTAAAGGGCCAGTCTGGTCACTTTCCCAGATGAATAAACAATATTCGTTTTAATGCAAGCTGAGTACTACAGGCACTCTATACTGTCTTCTTTTGGTGATTTAATATCTGTCTCTACGATGCGTTTTTTGCTCTGTCACATCTTTCTTTTGGTAGTGGCATAAAGGCAATTATATGTGACAGTCAATTTTCAGCCTTTGAATAATACAATCATTTAGTTTAAAATTGTATTGTTTTACTAGAAACAAAGACTTTGAGATATACATGAATACAAAAATGTGTTTGTATCAGTGTGCTGATTGCTCCATTGTTCCTGATTGCAGGTGGTATGTTTATTTACGTATTTGTTCTTTTTTGTTTTAGCTATTGTAGTTGGTAGGAACTTGGATCAAGGCAACTCAGTGGATGTAGCCTTTTGATTTTGCAAAGGCTTTTGATACAGTCCCACATGGGAGTCTATTGTGCAAACTAAGGGATACAGTTATTGCAGTAAATATCTGCTTATGGTTGAGAGCTGGCTAAAAGACAGGAAGCAAAGGTTTGTTGTAAATGGAACATACTCGGATTGGACTAATGTGGTAAGTGGGGTTCCTCAGGGCTTACTATCAGGTCCTCTAATTTTGAACATTTTATTTAATGACTTAGAAGTAGCACTGGAAAGTAGGGTCTGTTTTTTTTTGTTGCTGTTGACACAAAGTTGTGCAAGGTAATTTAGAATGGATAATGATGTACTTTTGCATAAATTAGAAAAATGGGCGACTAAATTGCAGATGAGATTTAATACGAATAAATGTAAAGTTATGCATCTGGGTAGGAAAAATAGCCATGCAATTTATAATCTTAATTGAGCAAATCTATGTGTATCAGATATTGAAAGGGATTTGGGAGTGCTTGTGGACAACCACCTAGGTAACAGTGCTCAATGCCAAGCAGCAGCTGCAATGGCAAAAAGGCAAGTCAAATATTAGCATGTATTAAGAAGGGTAATAGAAGCAAGGGAAGCAAATATAATTCTGCCACTATAAAAACCCCTAGTACGCCCTCATTTGGAATATGGAGTACAATTTTGGGCACCACTTCATAAAAAGGACGTTTTAGCACATGAAAAGTACAGAAAATGGCTACAAAACTAATAAGGGGAATGAAGGGGCTAAGTTATGAAGAAAGACTAACCAAATTAAGCTTATTTTACCTCAAAAAAAGGCGTATAAGAAGGGATATGATTACCGCATATAAATATATCCAGGGTCAATATAAAGCTTGGTCAAGTGAACTTGTGCCAAGAATTTCAACTGACAAGGGGACATGCTTTGAGATTAGAAGTAAAAAGATTTCACTTTAAAGAAAGCAAAGACTTATTTACAGTAAGGGTGGTTAATCTGTGGAATTCTCTACCAAATGAGGTGTTGACAGCGGATTCAATAGATAACTTTAAAAAGGGATTGGATATATTTTTAAATAAAAAGACATTTCGGGCTATCCTGGACAATTTGAGAAGGGGTATTGATCCAGGGAGGAGTCTGAACGCCTGTATCTGGCGGTCAGGCTATATATTCATTCATATTCCCCTTTTTTTTTTTTTTTAGACAATTGGCAAAGTTTCACTCTGGTTTATTTCGGTTTGCCTTCCTCTTGATCAGTTAACCCGCATGTTGCAAATCAGAGGAGATCTAAAAAGGTTGAGCGAATGAATTTGTACATTTCTTGATATGCATCTAAACAATTACATTGTAAACTTTTGTATAAGACTTATTTTTCATATTCCAAAAAATGATCTAAAGAATTTTATTGGTAACGAATAATTGTTTTTTAAAAATGTATTATTATTATTATTTATTTATTTATTTATTTATTTATAATGCGTCTGCATATTCCGTAGCACTAAACAGGGTAGATACAAGTCAAAAACAAACTTGAAACAACATGGTTAGCCATGTTATTGAGTTTAAAGTCAAGCAAATTGCTTTCTCTAAAGCACCCAACAAGACTGAAAACTTGCAAACTAAAGGGTACGGGTGAGGTACAAACATACTGATTTTATTGCCAATGTAGCTTTTGAAATGTACATTTGAAATTTGAACATTTTATATCTTTGTTTTTGACTAGACCCCTAGGCAGGTGGGCAGATCCTTTGGTAAACTAATAGGAGTTGAAGAGAAGCAGATCCGCTAGAATCTGAAACACTAATGTTAAAGGTGTTTTTTTTTTGTTTGTTTTTTAGACTACATAAAACTTAATTTCCTCAAATGCTGATTTTTATTTCTAATCAATTATTAAATAATCAAGTTATTCCCTATAGTATGACCAATATAATGGCCTTTTCTTTTGAATTCTTGGGCAATGGCTGGTTAGGAGATTCCCTGAAATATGTACACTTGTATGATAGCCGCAGCCAATAACATCTTGCACCAGCACTGTTATTGAGTTCATTACAAACAAAATACATCTCTTTTATTGGTCCAATAGGTTAGCTGTGAAGCCTTAGCCATAACTTCCAGTCCTTTTGAAAATATGCTCGCTGTATTTTTTTTTATTTATTTATTTTTCTTTTGAGATGTTTGCATGGATAACCTAAACTTTTTTCAAAAGTTGATCATACCTGGGAGTTAAAGCTGTTTTTGTTTAAACTAGTCCAAACTAGAATTTAAGGCATTTAATGCCCCTATAATAAAGTCTACAATATTCTGTTCAAATTTGAGGAAGTGTACCAGTTTCGCTCTTGTCTGAATGGCCACCGTAGTACAATAAATTTGTGTGACCGATCCAAGGCTTTGTGGTAGTTAGGATACCATGGGTAGATTTTAGAAATAGATACCCCAGTATTCTGTATGTTTATATTTACTCACAAACTTCGGTACATAGTTGTATTCAGATTGAGTTACCATACCGACTCATTAAAGACATATTTTAAATTTCCTGTATTATGAATGCATCGGAGGAGAATCCGTAGTGTATAAAAAATACATTTTTTTGCATGACAAAATACTAAAACATATTAACAAACTCACCCTGGTGCTTGCTAAATCTCTTGAGTTTGGAAGCGGATGCTTTTGGGAGTTAACACACTTTGAAATCCCTGCTAAATTAAGTGTAAATTAAGTAGCTAATAAATTGTTACCATCTGTAAAGCCAGCTTGTGCACCAAAGTATCATGGGGCGTGTAGTCCTGGTTTCATGCGGGAACAGGAAGTAAGGACTGATGTGTAGATCTGTTCATTGTGCTGCTGCTGGCTTGAAAGTTAGTAAAGGGTTAAAATATGTACCCAAATGCAGTGTATCTGTTCGGAGGTACACTGTGCCTGTGTAAGCAGCTCTGGGGGGCGGGGGGAAACACGTTTTATTTTTAAATAAAATACATCTTTATGTCCATAGAATGACCCTATGTAATGTGTGTGTGTGTGTGTGTGTGTGTGTGTGTGTGTGTCAGATATAAGCAGCATGTGTTAATTAGAAAAAGGGAAAAATAGGGAAACTTAGATATACCTTCAACTACTACTGCACTGCTTTCGGCTATATGTCTATATCCATGTGAAGTAACAAACTGGGGGGAACAAGGAACATTTCTTCCTATTATCTTAGATAGCTGAAGACCATATTGAATCAACATTGATTTTATATTCTGACAATCCCACCAGAGATGTATTGGTGAACCTTTGCTTCCACACCCTTTCCAATATGAAGGTGATGTATTAGGGCTAAATTTGTTCATTTTCATTGGGACCAAATACCACTTTAGTCAACTTAAACAATTCCATATAGGAAACATTTATAGCTGTTTTTTTCTTTTTACCAGGTTATACGCTTTTATCCAAACTGACTCCTCTCGGTTTATATTTAAATCTGATTCCCATTCATTTATTCCTCTAGATTTTATAATAAAGTGTAAATTGTCATTATTTCACTACATTTTGAAATTGGAAGAAATCTTAATCAAAGATGATGATAAGCATGTTTCAACAATATATTCCTATTCTGTCTCATATCCTAGAAGTTGAAGGCTATTCTCTATTGCCATATATTTCAACAATGATAAAAAAACTGGAGATCAAATTTTGTCTGGATCTCTCTTAATTTCGTTAAAGAACTATTACAGTATAAGTCCGCTATATGAACATTAATCTTATTTTTTGGCTTTGTACCTCCAAATTCTTACTCTTTAAGGCTAGTAATTCAATTGGTGCTGCCAATGATTGATCATAAACCACCCCCTATTTCCTGCACTATCTCCAACCTTAACATCTCCTCACTTCCCCTATCTGACCACCACCTGCTAACTTGCAACCTCACCATCTTCTGCTCACCACCCTTCTTCAAATCCTGCCACCAGAACACGCAGAAACCTGCAAGCACTCAACCCACAACAATTGTCAAATGTACTAAAACCCCTTCTCAGCCCCCTCACCACCCTTGCCTGCCCTGACATTGCCACTTCACAGTACAACACTACTCTAACCTCCACCCTTGAATCTCTTGCCCCCATAATCACAAGCAAACGCCTTCGGTCTCATTCACAACAATGGCACACTACACAACTGTAGAACGAATATGGAGGAAATCTCGCACTTCAGGAGACTTTCTCCACTACAAGTTTACCTTGCGCTCCTACTTCTCTGTCCTCAATCTTGCCAAACATTACTTCTCATCACTAATATCAAACCTGTCCTCCAACCATAAACATTTATTTGCTACATTCAATACCCTCCTTTGCCCACCCCCACCTCATGCCCCTTCCTGTCTAACTGCTGATGACTTTGCCAGCCACTTTAAAAATAAAATTGAAACCATCCGAAATGAGCTCTCCTCCCAGCTTGGCCCTATGCCACCATCCTTGCCACAAACCGACAACACCCAGCCCTTACCCTTCCCCAATCCCTCCTCCGCTATGGATTCCTTTGACCCTGTAACCGAGGCTGAAGTATCTAGGTTATTATCCACCTCTCACCTTACAACATGTCCACATTCCATCACAGCTAATCCCTCCCCTAGCCACCACACTTATCCCAGCTCTCACACATCTATTCAACCTCTCCCTAAACACTGGCAAGTTTCCATCCTCTTTAAAACACGCCATAATTACACCCTCATCTGACTAAGCTTCTGCCTCCAACTACCGCTCTATCTCACTACTTCCCGTGATTTCTAAACTGCTTGAGCGTCTTGTTTACTATCGCCTCACTCAATTTATTTCTTCCAATTGCCTTCTTGACCCCTTCCAATCTGGTTTCCGAGCCAACGCTCAACAGAAACAGCCCTCCCAAAAGTCACCAATGACTTGCTAACCACCAAATCAAAGGATCACTTCTCCATTCTAATTCTTTTTGATCTCTCAGCTGCCTTCGACACAGTTGACCACCCTCTTTTTTTTTTTTTTTTTTTTATCCAAACTCTCCGCTCATTTGGCATCCAGGGCACAGCTCTTTCATGGTTCACATCCTATCTAAAAGATTGTACATTTAGCGTCTCCTTCTGTGGCACCTCTTCTTCACCTCTCCCTTTGTCTGTTGGCGTTCCCCCAAGGTTCTGTCCTAGGCCCCCTCCTCTTCTCCTTCTACACCTCCTCCCTTGGCACCCTCATAAAATCCTTTGGATTTCAGTATCCTCTCTATGTAGATGATACTCAAATCTACCTCTCTGCACCCAATCTATCCCCCTCTCTTTTTAGCTCAAGTTTCCAACTGCCTCTCTAGCATATCCTCCTGGATGTCTACCCGTCAACTCAAACTCAACATGTCTAAGACTGAGCTCCTAATCTTTCCACCCTCTACTATAGCTTCCACTCCTCAAATTTCTCTCACTGTTGACAACACCATCATCACGCCCACCTCCCAGGCCCGCTGTCTTGGGGTTCTACTGGATCCTGCCCTCTTTTATTCCTCACATCCAATCGATAACAAAATCTTGTCAGTTTCGCCTAGAAAACATCTCCAAAATTCGTCATCTTATACAAGACACAGCTAAAATTCTAAAACACTCTCTAATCATATCTCGACTACTGCAATTCACTCCTTGCTGGCCTACCCATCTCTCGTCTGTCTTCCCTCCAATCCATAATGAACGCCTCCACTAGACTCATCTTCGATACTGAACAATCTGTGTTTGCAGCTCCTCTATGTCAATCACTCCACTTGCTTCCTGAATTTCATTTAAAATCATGACCCTAACATATAAAGCCCTCAACAACAATGCACCCCCTTATATCTCTGCTCCTCCTCTCTCATCACCTCCTCTCACTTCCGTCTTCAAGACTTTTCTTGTGCTGCCTCTACTATTTGAAACTCCTTGCCTCGCTCCATTAAATTATCTTCCTGCCTCAAAACCTTTAAAAAATTTTTTACTAAAAACACACCGGTTTTAAAAATCTTATCACCTTCAGCCTTAATTACAACTGCACACTCCACAGCTTAATAACTTACACCCACAATCTACTGTACAATACACAGACACCTCCACTTGACTAAACCAATTGCTTTCACGTTGCCATATTGCATTTGTCACCCTCTTGTATCACACCAAAACCCTTAGTTTGCAAGTTTTCAATCTTGTGTCCATGCTTTGGAAACCAGCACTATGTACACTTTATTATAAGCTCAAAAACGGTGCCCTCCATTCTTTATAAGGTGTTATGTATGTTTTTTGCCATGTACTAAACCCCTGTACCACGCTACTGTACCCGCTGTATCTTGCCCATTGGTTTTGGTAACTTAATTATAAAAAAACAACAACATTTTTTAGCAAGTGGTGTGTGTTTCTTATAACAATTACCTTTTTTATATTACATGTGAGCCTAAACCTGTGGTTTGTTCACAAGGTGTCAGTTAGAGGTTATTCACACGTTTCAAATAATTTAATAAATGTACCAATTGGAGAGTACTTAAAGTTGAGCAGTAATTTTAAAATGAAATAATCCATGATATACTCCTCAGATTTTATTTTTTAGGATTTTAATTTTTTTGCCAATAAGCTATATTTATATAATTTTTCTTTACATCTTTAACTTTTCAATTTTCAAGTTTTTTTAAAGGAAATATTTAAAACCTAGAAGATTGTTGCAGACTGGTAACTTGTTAGTTATAAGCGCTGGTTTTTATGTTGTTCCCGGTCATGTTTGTGAAAAACTTTATTTCCTCATGCTTTGAAGCAGGAACTTGATATTGAGAGCTTGAAGCCAACATATTTTTTTTGTTTTCCTTTCTTTCACCATCAAAAAAAAAGCTACAAAATTTCCTTTAAAAATCCAAATAATCACTTTTTAAAACCAATTTTTCCATACTGCGTTAGACATTCTAATAGAGATTACCTCCCACTATTGTCACATAAATTATCTCCTAAAAACAGACCCCAAAATGTACATCATTTAGTCTGAAGATGGACATATAGATAACCTATACACTCAGTTATTTTTGTAATGAAAATAATAAGTTCCAGGTTTTTTATTATTTGTAGACCCTGTTTTTATGAAAGCAAGGTGTTCAAAAATGGCATTGAATTTTCTCTGTTCCCAAGTATGGCTAACATTGTGCCATATTTAATGAGCCCTGTTCTCTCTCTGAAGCATCAGTTTTACATTTATTATTCCGACACCTGCACTTTTTATTTATGCAATAATTGTGTACTCCAAAAGAAATTGATTTAATAACCATTGCCTTGCTGATTAAGGACACATATCCGTTGGTTAAGCATTCAGCAATTATCCTGTGTTGAATGCTAATACATTATAGTGAATGCGATACATCCACTAATTACTGTGTGGAGAGGTCTTTTGTTTAGAGATGGGATGATTGGAAGTGATCTGAGATAGGGTCCTTGATAATGCAGAATAAGAAACTGTTTGTATGAGCCTTACCATCTGCACTTCTTTGTATCCATGCTTGTATTAACATCCTCACTGTGTTTTTAGTAGATTTTACATTTTTTAGGTTGAGGGTCATTGAGTAAGTGGCACATTTTGTGCAATGTCAACTGTTGGGAGTATTTTTTATTTAAGTATATGTGTGTTGGGGATATATATATATATATATATATATATATATATATATATATATATATATATATATATATATATATATATATATATATATATATATATATATATATATATATATATATATATAGCGCAATGACATGTTCTGTGAATCTGACTGAGGCTGAGATTTATTGAGTCTGGAGATTTGTAATGACTGAAGTGACACAAGGTCAGTTTTCATCTTAGGAACCGGCAAATGCCACTTTATATTTTCAAAATTATTTTATATAATTTTAGATTTATTTTTTTAAAGATATTACTTTTTCATAAGATTGAACGTTTTTTAGGCTCCATTACTGCATAGCCCAACATCAGTGCCAACCACTGGACCTAAAAGACCATAACTGTGTAGGGCAGAAATTGTCCTTAGATAGCCTTACTAATTACTTATAACTTACATTGACATTTCTGAGGAAAGGAAGGGAATATCATTCAGAGCACATGTGTCCCGATTTTTATCACATTACTCCCTGGAGTCTTACTCTGAAAAAACACTTTTTTGCATTTTTTTTTTTAGTATAGTGTTTCTGTTGCAGGTGAGAAATATGAGAAATGATGTGCAAGTGTAAATTTACATTTCTCTTCAGAAAATCCTGAAGTGAGACCTCTCCTACAAAAATATTACTTGTATTAAATATAAATAATATCCTATATTTGACAAGTCAACTTCGTACTAATAATTTGTGAATGTCTTATTGTTGTGAGCCTCTGTCACTTGTGCCTTAACACATAAGTCCTGACACAATGAAACAAAAGAAAGTGTATTCATAAAATATCCGTAGATTGTAAGCAATTTGAAGTTTTCTCTAAATGACAGTTTGTTGAGTATCCTGAAAATAGTATTAAAGTGAGCTGGATTATGACTGCATTTGAAAGAGGATAATTAGTAATGTATGAAAAAATACCAAAATAAGTATTTAAACATTTACCTTGAAGTTGGCAAAACTATCTTTTTAATTTCTGTTCGTTTAAACTTAGGGTTAACACCCTCCAAACCCAGGCTAAACTGGTATACAATTTGAAAAAGGTGTTTTGGCCAATCAGGAGGAATTAAATACTGCAACATTTATATCACAATCTGGCGGTTTGCGGTCTTTTTTTTAAATTAATTAATTTTTTATTTATTTTTTCTCTCTGCCTGGCTCATTATGGGCAATTTCAGCTATGACCCCAGTAACCATAATTTCCTTTAGAGGTCACATACTGTACCCTGCCGGGTACAGTTTATGTAAAATTCCTAGTGGTGTGCACATCCACATATCCGTATCTAGCATATAAATATGTAAGTACATTCAACTTTTCAATATAATACATATTTTGTCTACTAATCAGTAGCTGCTTATTAAGAAATATTTGAAACCCAGCTCACTTACATATCCCTTTTAAATGAAGGAAGAAGACATTTCTTGCTGACAGGGTATACAAACACTTAAAAAAATGAGCCAAGTGCACACTCAAACTTAAAAATGAATAAAGTTAATTAAAGCCAACAATACTTTACTACACTATTGTGTTTCCCCTTCTTTTTTTACCTGAGTGACACTTGTGGACCATTTTTTGGGAACCTCTACTATATACAGAAGACTGATTCATTATTTTATTTTTACCTTTCTGGTTGGTTTTTGAGTGCCAAGATACTACATATAATGTAGAAACCAAACAAACCTATTTTATTGTAATTCACACCCTTTATGGGGCAATAATGTTAACTGATTGTCTTGTATATTACTGTAACCCAATGATTTCTGTTACCAAGTCCTAGTGAGTAAATATGTACATGTTTCTATGGAGAGACCAACTGCAGACTAGTTAATAATCTGCAAAAGGCAGTCTGGAGTAATTAACAGGGCCACACCTTAACTTTTTTTTTTATAGAGCCTGAGCTTTGTCAGCCTTTCTCGATAATGGAGCATCCTAGTATATAAAGTCTTTACCACCAATCCAAAGTCCCTTTGCAGATAGTTTCTAAGCAAACGAGGAATAAACTTCATGCTGACAATAGATCCCACTTTCAAAATTCTGGAACAGTCTTCAGGGCTGAAAAGATCTTTACTTTTTGGATATTACTGCTAGGTGTTACATTTTTTTTACATTGTGGGCACCCCTAACAAGGGAAGCCTATTGGTCTTTCATGGTATTTGATACTGTCATGCCCAGGGCCTGACTGGACTGTTTTGCACTATGGCCTGGACTGGCAAGAAATTACCCTGTTTATTGTTATAGTTGTATATATTTTTTACTTATGGTTAACATGACATATAAACTGTATGTATATTGACTATGTTACAGTGTTGTTATCTAATGACTCTCCCAGCCCCACCTAAATAAACAAACACCTGGGGTCTGGGGCAGATACAACAGGCTGATTACAGCAAATTGTTGTTGTTTAATATAATCACCAGAATAAGTTTAAGGGCCTGAGCTCATCAGATGTACAGGGTTTCCCAGTAAGCAGGGGCAGCCTATTTAGGGATAGGGGTTACTGTGATTGGCCAGCCCGTGTGCCAGAAAATTGTTAAAAATGTGACCATTAATAAAGGTATGGCAATTGTGTCTGAACTTACATAAACAAGGTGTAAGTGTCATTCTGTGCATTAATTCTAAGGGAATATATGGTGTTCCTGATATTCTGGTCTGTGGAAGCAAGCTCCTGGGCGTGGTACTGGTGTTTGATAGCAGAAGATGGACCAGAGGTGTAAAAGGACCACAAAAAATTCTGCTGGATAGGTTTGAACTAGGTTCTTACCAAGTCCAATTGAAGTAGTAGATTGTTTTCTGAATACCTCAAATAACCATAGTGATCTTTTTAATTGTATGTTTAAACTACACTATTTTGTAGAAATATATTTGGAAAATATGCAAAAAATGTTTTTGGCTGTGGTGGTAGGAAAAATAATACTCAGGACCCTTCTGTGTGCACAATACAAAATCTGACCTCTACAACTTCCAGTACATCCATTTGATATTATGGAATGCTCATTGCTTTACAAAGGCAATACCCTAACAAAAGTAAATGGGTTCCTGTAGTAAATAATTGTGTGTAAATATTGTGGTGTGTGTTGTTTTTTTTTTTTTTTTTTTTTTTAACTTCCTAAAATGTTTTGCGCACTTTTTTCCCCAAAGATGAAATTCACCACAATGATTATTTAAGAGATTATTGCCTTATGAATTAGGTGCTACTTCATTCCAGTGCAAATTCTAATTTTGCCTGATCTGAACGAAGACTTTTCATCAAAACTAAAAAATGTGTTTGGTTTCACTCTGATGAATTGGGATTACATTTTCACCATGTTCTGTGTGAATTATATATGACAAATGCTATAGAAGAAGCTCTGAATCGGTTTGATATGATGACTTGCTGGTTAACTTCCAATGCTCATGGGGTCCAGCTTTTAAGACCCAGAACATTTTTTTTTTGATAGGGGGTGGGTATGTGTGTGCATATTTACATGTCCCTGCCCAGGTTCGCAGAATGCAGTGCAATAACTGTATTTCTTGAAATTCTGAGCAGGAATTGTTTTAAACGTTGAAATGTGAACATAAATGTACTTTTTTATTTTATTTATTGTACGGTGGAGGGCTTCTATTGCTCTTGACCACCATGAATGAAATGATTGTTGTGGTAAACTACCTACCTACAATATCTACTACACAAGCTAAGGAACTGGCCCCACACGGAGGCAGCAGCCTCGAAACGGCTGTCCGTGGGTTGGTTCCCTGGCGTGTACTTAATCCATCCTGGGCTTTGCTTAAAGCTGTGTAATACAGCAGGCATATGCTTAAAATGAGCCATGTTTGAAATGGTATTTGAATTAAAGAGCAAAGCCTTTGTGGGCACATTTGCACGGCTGTGCCCAGGTTCCCAGAATGCAGTGCAATAACTCTCTCAAAATTCTGAGCAGGAAACAAGTTTTTTATTTTTTTATTTAAACTTGTTTTAGACGTTATATATATATATATATATATATATATATATATATATATATATATATATATATATATATATATATATATATATATATATATATATATATATATATTGTAGCTTACAATTCAGCAGGTACAGTCACCCTGTAAGAATAGGGAATTTATCACATTTAACTGATGCATTCCCAGTTTTGCTGTGGTAGCTGGTGAAGGATTATAGATTTGTGCTTCTCAACGCCTAATCCTAGGACCGTTGCCAGTCCTGGGACTTTTATCAGTTGATCACCAGGAACCAATCTTTGCTAGACTAAATGGATATTTGTCATGTGAGATCAACCCATTAAAAATATTCTGGATCTCTAGTGGTCTCCATGATCAGTACTGAGAAAACCAGCAAGTGTCATGATCACAGTTAGAACAGCATTATATTCATAAATAAAATTTATATTTAGAATGTTGATACATCCAAGGGTAGACCCCTGATTTTTCTTTTCTAACCGTATGTATTGTCATCCCACATATTTACTGTACCACAGTACTGTATAACTACAAATGTGTAATAAAATCCTAAAAAAAAAAAAGCAACATGCCTTCTTTATATGCAAATAAAAACATCGCTATGAGCATAGCTTTTATGTCTTGTTACTGGTTTCTGTGGCAGGTGCAATGTTACAACTCATGATGCTTGCAATGTAATGTGTTGCCTCATCAACTTTTATGCGTAGATTGGCCATTCATGAAATGTTTTTATAAGAGCCAATCTTGGAATCTGGAAACTGAGTCTCTTGTTTGAAGGACTTAAAGTGACATAGAGGATTCTCTGTTTTTAATCGTAAAATAATGTTTAAATATGCTAACATTTAAATAGTTTATTTTATTAACAAGCACGTCAAAGCTCTGTCTCGCACACTGAAGCCTTCCAAACAGTCTCTGCAAAGTAGTTCATGCATACAATGTTTCTATCGTACTAGATTAACTTTTTTATTTTTTTATTTGGCTAGTACTATATAAACATTCTATGCATGAGCTACAGGGGGGCAGACCTTTGCAAGTAGTGTAGTACGAAATAAAAACCTTACTTGCCCATTCCGACTGATTATTGTGCATATTTTAAGGAAACCGATATTTGTTACGAATGTATTGAGAAGTTACATAGTAATTAAGGTTGAAAAAAGACTTTCAGTCCAAGTTCAACCTTTTAAGATCTCCTCTGATCTGCAATATATGGATTAGTTATTAATTATGAATCAATTATTTAATTATTATTATTATTATTTTTTTAATTATTAATTAATCCAGAGGAAGGTAAACAGAAAAAAAAAAAAAAAGTGAAACGTAGCCAAACGTTTCAAAGGGAAACAAAATGCAATTCCTTCCTGACCCCAGATACTGGCAATCTGATTTCTCCCTGGATCAATACTCTCTCTGATTATACAGGATAACCCTGAATTCTCTTTGTAATTAGAAATAAATCCAGTCCCCTTTTTAAATTTATCTATCGAATCATCTGCTTTTACCACCTCCTCTGGTAGAGAATTCCACAGATTAACCACCCTTACTGTGAAGAACCCTTTTTTCTTTCTTTAAGGTGGCATCTTTTTATTTCTAACCTCAAGGGATGTCCTCTTGTCAGTTAAAAACCTCTTGGCACAAAAAGCTCCCTGAACAAATCTTTATACTGACCCTGGATGTATTTATACAAGGTAATCCTATCTCCTCTTAGATGCGTTTTTTTCTAGAGAAAATGAGTTTAATTTGGTTAGTCTGTCTTCTATAACTTAGCCCCTCCATTCCCCTTATTAGTTTTGTTGCCCTTCATTTTCCAGTTCTAAAATGTCCTTTTTATGAAGTGGTGCCCAAAATTGTACTTCATATTCCAAATGAGGGCGTAATAGGGATTTGTATAGTGGCAGACTTATATTTGCTTCCCTTGCTTCTATACCCTTCTTAATACATGCTAATATTTTACTTGCCTTTGCAGCTGCTGCTTGGCTTTGAGCACTGTTACCTAGGTGGTTGTCCACAAGCACTCCCAAATCCCTTTCAATATCTGATACACCTAGATTTGCTCCATTAAGATTATAAATTGCATGGCTATTTTTCCTTCCCAGATGCATAACTTTACATTTTTTTGTATTAAATCTCATCTGCCATTTAGATGTCCATTCCTCAATTTTATGTAAATCCCTTTGGAGGGAAAGCACATAATTATCTGATTTAATTACCTTGCACAACTTTGTGTCATCAGCGAAAATGGAGACACCACACTCCAATCCCACTTCCAAGTCATTTAATAAATATGTTGAAAAGGAGAGGACCTAATACTGAACCCTGAGGAACCCCACTTACCACCTTAGACCAATCGGAGTATGTTCCATTTACAACACCCCTTTGCTTCCTGTCTTTTAGCCAGCTCTTAATCCATGAGCAGATATTTACTGCAATTCCTGTATCTCTTAGTTTGCACAATAGTCTCCCATGTGGCACTGTATCAAAAGCCTTTGCAAAATCCAAAAAGACTACATCCACTGAGTTGCCTTGATCCAGGTTCCTACTAACCTCCTCATAGAAACTAATTTGATTTGTTTGACATGACCTATCCCTCATAAATCCATGTTGACTCCTACTTATAATCCTGTTCAAATAGACATATTCGTGTATATTATTTATCCCTTTGTTAACCCTTCTAAAAGCTTTACCACTACAGAAGTTAGGCTCACTTGTCTAGAATACCCCGGATTTGCTCTTGCTCCCTTTTTTTAAATATAGGTATCACATGTGCTTTTCTCCAGTCATCTGTTAGAGTGACTCAAGTGAATTTATGGTGCAGGCAATGAAGATATTCTATTAACTTTCCCTGCACATGACCATACATTATAAATCATGTATTGTCCTGTTTTTACAGTTCTTAAAGGTGTGTGTGTTTCCTCTGTTTTAAATATTTGGTAAGAAACAGGCAGTGATTATCAGAAAAATATGTCTTATGTAGAAAAGTTCAGTGTGCTTACAAAGTTATAGGCAGGAGAGTAAAATCAAGCTTTGCACACCCACAGGGAGCTTATATAACCAAGCACACTGAGGACAGCAGCTAGGTACAGAGTATGACTCTTCTGGTAAAGACCAAAGGAAGTACTGCTTCTGGGTGGAATTGCATGGTTAGGTGGGGTCTGAGCTTACAGCTGAATCAGAGTACAAGGATAGAGTGAGACTACATATTCCAGGCTGCTTTGCAACACAGGAATCCCAGTTTATGATACAAATGTATCAACTAACCTCTGCTTTCTCTTGATTGGCCAAAACAAATTAATGATTTTTATGGGTATCAATTATCAAAAGCTGCAGCTTGCAAACTGAAGGCATTTAGCAAACATCAGGGTGAGTTTGTAAATGTATTTTTGGTATTTTTTTCATGCAAAAAATGTTTGCATGCTCTATTGATTCTCCTGTATATGAATCCAGGAAACTTAGATTTGCCTTGTTTAAGGTACACAGAAGTCACACATTTCCTCCTGTCCATTTAACATTTTTAATAGTTTTGAGTACCTTTTTAATGTACCCCTGTAAAAATAATAAATAGAGCCTTTCATTTTAACAACAATTTGTAAATGTTAGGTTTTGCTTTTATGGCAGTAAATATTCTGCAATTTTTCCTAGTCGTACTATACACTTTGAAGGAATCTTGAATCCATACATCTCTTTATCCAGTTCTGTTAACAAACTTGCCACTTGATAAGAATTTTCAAATAACAGAGCATCTCTCTCTATCTCACCTTGCATGCTTCCCATCTGCTATGTAGATGGGTTGCTCAGATTCTTATTCTACCTACCCAAATCTTACATATTCACACACTTTCTGGGCTTGAAACTTCATGATTATATACTGAGCGTGACCAAGATGTTGTTCTGCACAAGATTATGAGATTTTTCAATCTTGCTATATACCTTGGCATTTCAGATAACACCATAGAATTCTCAAGGCGAGTCCTTCAGAGCAGTTGTCTGTTTTTATTTTTTTATTTTATTCATTAACCTGCACTATCCTAAGTACCAACAGATGAGAATCACTGCTGTAGAGTACAAGGCCGCACTTCAAAAAGCATGATGTGATCCACAAAGTGCTTTGCTGGACCCTGCAGTGGCTATTTCGTACGAGAAACCAATTCCATCACAGTCTTTTCTGAAGGTTTAGGGAATTTTGGCCAATGCGTTAGGCCTCATCAACATTTTACAGCTACAAAACATTTTGTCGAGATATAAACATCTCTTGCACCAACACTCCCAACCACTGTAAACTTTGAAGAATGTATATTCTTTTCGAGATCGAACTGGCATTTTCAATTGCACATTTCACCATGTAAGATGATCTCTATTAAAGTGGAATAGTGAGTAGAACCACTGACCCCCTTTATTTTCTGACAATGAAGCTGAGAAACACTACATAGCCATTACAAGCAGCTTTGAAAGCCATGAGCATCTTGTTATGCTCTTATAGCCTCCTTTTTGAAGTGAACCTGAAGATTTATTGACCCAAGACATAATTATGTTTCGCCCAAGGGACAGCACATGTTGACGTTGACTAGAACAGAAGTTGCTGTGCTATCTGCATGCTAATTGTGTTCACTTAAATAAACTACTACTCATTCACTGGAAGTGTGTGTATTTTTTTTTTCTTTCTGTCCCTGGAAGATGAAATACGATATAAATAGAAACATACAATTTAATGGAAGATGTATGCTATTTGACCTTTCTAATCTGCTTGTTTGTTTGTCTGTTTTTTTTTCTTGTTTGTTTCTGGATATTTTATTTATTTTTTATAATCTAAAAGTTGACTCCATGTACTGATAACAAGAGACATAAAATGGTATATCTATGGTATTTGCACAAGATATTTTAGTAGTGGTTCCCAACTATCATCCTCAAGGCATTTAAACAGAACATTTCTTGAAAATACCCTGAAGGCAGGTGTGTAAATCAGTAGCTCACTCGCTGTGATTTGGACTCTTGATTATAGATCCTCCTAAAATTCTGGTTTTGGTGCCAGTGTGGCCATGGATTTACCAGTTTAACTGGTACTACTAAAATACTGTATGTTTTAATAGTTATTTTTGGACTGAATTTCCTGCTGCATCCTAAAATCCATTATAATGAACTATATAATAATTATAGCTTGTCGGTAATGGTATATTAAGTTGCGGGTTAAAAGGCGCTTATCGCAATGCCCGCAATGGAGTGGGGAGGGGGAGAGGCTACAAATGGCTTCCGAGTTACAGGCTTCATAAAAATTATGGGTTTAAGGCCAACATTTTTTTTTTCTAGCCCGTAACTCGGAAGCCATTCAGAGGCCACCAAAAGACACCAGTTGATTACAAAATTGGCTTACAACCTCACATACAGCACAGAGGGAGAGGCAGGGAGCCTGAAAGTGAGGTTGAAAACTAATTTGCTATTTAATTGCCATTTTTTTTTTTGGGGGCTGTCCGATTGGCTAAGGGAGGGGTGGGTACTTGAGGAAACGGCGGCTGTAAAGCCATAATTTTTTTTTACAGGCCCGTAAATCGGAAGACCATTTCAGCCTTGGGGAAATTGGGAAATGTATCAATCTTGCAAATGGTTTCACCCGTGTAAATGGAAAATGGAGCACAGAGGAGGGAGAGTGTAAAGAAAGACAGGACACAGGGGAGGAAATGGGGGGGGGGGGGAGGACACTGGGGAGGTAATGGGGGAGAGGACACTGGGGAGAAAGTGGGGGGGGGGGACACTCGCAAAGTTACGGGCTTGCGCATTCGCGGAGTGCATGCTGCAAAATGCAATGAGTGGTGAAGCTCATCACTGGCCCCTGAAGTAGAGGGGGGAGGCTCGCAATGAGCGCCAAATGTGCTCATCTTGAGGCCCGCAAGTTAGAGGGGGGGTGGAGAGAGCCTCGGATTGTGGGGCAAACTGCATTGCCAGTCTTCAAAATTTATTGCTGACGTTTTTGACGGACAAGTCACTAGTTATTTATAAAACTGAATTATAGACATCGCGCATTTGGGGGGATGCTGGAGTATTGTTCACTTCAGCTAATGACTATATTTACAATTCTGCAGTCTGTACCAGACCAGGGGAAGGATATTTTACTAGACAGGCCGTATCAGCCCACTTTGTCTCCGAAGCACATCATGTTCTTCATTAGATTCATGATCAGTCTACCTGCTGGGTTGCTGATTGGAATATTGCGGTCTTGCTTTACTATATACATCTGTAACGATAATGGGTTTCTTTCTTTGATGGTACAGGCTAAATGTCTGGAAGGACACAGATATCTTGTTGCATCTTCAAGATAAATACAGTGCCTTGCAAAAGTATTCACCCCCCCTTGGCATTTTTTGTGTTTTTTGTTGCCTCACAACCAGTAATTAACATGGATTGTTTAAGGATTTGCATCATTTAATTTACAGAACATGCCCCCAACTTTGAAGATGTGCTGTGTATGTGTTTTTATTTTATTTTTATTTTTTTATTGTTAAGCAAATATATATAGGACAAAATAACAGAAAAAGTCAATGTGCATAACTATTCACCCCCCTAAGTTCAATACTTTGAACCACCTTTTGTGGCAATCACAGCTCCAAGTCTCTTTGGATAAGTCTCTATGAGCTTGCCACATCTTACCACTGGGATTTTTGCCCATTCCTCCTTGCAAAACTGCTCCAGCTCCTTCAAGTTGGATGGTTTGCGCTTGTGAACAGCAATCTTTTAGTCTGACCACAGATTTTCTATTGGATTGAGGTCTGGGCTGTGACTAGGCCATTCCAACACATTTACATGTTTCCCCTTAAACCACTCAAGTGTTGCTTTAGCAGTGTGTTTGGCAGGCCATTGTCCTGCCTGCTGGAAGGTGAACCTCTGTCCTAGCCTCAAATCACGCACAGAGTTATACAGGTTTTGCTCAAGAATTCCCCTGTATTTAGCACAATCAATCTTTCCCTCGACTCTGACCAGTTTCCCTGTCCCGGCTGATGAAAAACATCCCCACCGCATGATGCTGCCACAACGTTTTACTGTGGGGATGGTGTTCTTTGGGTGATGTGGTGTGTTGGGTTTGCGCCAGACATAGCTGTTTGTTTCTTTGATGGCCGAAAAGATCAATTTTAGTCTCATCAGACCAAAGTACCTTCCTCCATACATTTTGGGAGACTCATACATGCCTTTTCGCCAAGTCAAAACGTGCCATTTTGTTTTTTGCTGAAAGTAATGGCTTTCTTCTGACCACTCTGCCATAAAGCCCAACTTTATTGTCGTCCTATCTACAGATACTCCAGTCTCTGCTGTGGAACTCTGCAGCTCCTCCAGGGTTACTTTAGGTTTCTGTGCTGCTTCTCTGATTAATACTCTCCTTGCCCGGTCCGTGAGTTTTGGTGGGCGCCCGTCTCTTGGCAGGTTTGCTGTTGTGCCATGTTCTTTCCATTTGGTTATGATAGATTTGTTGGTGCTCCTGGGGATCATCAAATATTTGGACATTTTTTTTTATAACCAAACCCTGACTTGTACTTCTCAACAACATTGTCCCTTACTTGTTTGGAGAGTTCCTTGGTCTTCATGGCAGTGTTTGGTTAGTGGTGCCTCTTGCTTAGGTGTTGCAGCCTCTGGGGCCTTTCAAAAAAGGTGTGTATATGTAGTGACAGCTCATGTGACACTTAGATTGCACACAGGTTGAAATCATTTCACTAATGATGTGACTTCTGAAGGTAATTGGTTGCACCGGTGTGAATAAATACGCACACACCAATTTTCTGTTTTATATTTCTAAATAGTTTTATGTATATATTTTTCTCATTTCACTTAACCAACTTAGACTATTGTGTTCTGATCATCACAAAAAATTCAGATTAACAAAACATTGAACTTAAGGCTGTAATGTAAAAAGTCAAGGGGGTGAATACTTTTGCAAGGCACTGTAGGTTATATTTTTTTCATGTATTTGTATCCTTGAATTTTATTAACTTTTTTTTTTTTTTTTTAACACAAATTTGTTTTGTGTTTGTTACATTACAGTCTGAGAGATGGATGCTTGGGTGTGCGTTTGTAGATATAGTAGAAGTGGAGGAGGGAACAGGCAGCTTTTGTTTGAGAACGGGGTAAGACTGAAACTGACACCACACCCATTTCCGCTCACTGGCCTAGAAGCAGACTTCTTGCATCATTCAATGCAACCACAGTTCTCCAGAAATATAAACTCACCCCTCACACACACAGACAGCTGTGCAAGCTGAGGGTTTAATCTTTTTATTATCAGTCTAAAACATGTTGGATAGAATTTTCCAAATGTAATAAATTGACTATTTCTTCTTTTTTAACCGAATATTTATACAACTTTTTAGCATCATATATAAAATTAGTTTTTCAAGATTATTTGTCCATGAAATACTTTTGAGCTACAAAGCTTTAAAAAAAAAAAAAAATCACCTTGGAATAGTAAGCCCAAAGCATTGTAGACACCTGCCCATAAATAAAGGTATGCAAATGTGTCTCTTTTTTTCTCCAACAAGATAAAGAAAACAAACATACCAAAAAATAGTCCTCAGATAATTTTCTTATCCGATTTTATTTCTACAAAACGTGGGTTGGCAACTAAAAACATACAAAATGGCTATTATTTATATATATATATATATATATATATATATATATATATATATATATATATATATATATATATATATATATATATATATATATATATATATATATATATATATATATATATATATATATATATATATATATACACATACACACACACTAAATAATGTAAGGATATTTGTATTTTACCACAATAATATCTTCTTCGTCCTTATTTTATTGTAGTATCCCTCTATCTGTGACTAGATCCTCCATTAAAAAATGACCACTGTAAAGACAAAGTGTGTTTCTGTGAGACAGGCGCTGCACCTGGAGTACGTTTCAAGCTTGATAAATAAAACTATTCTTCCTTACAGTGATCAGACTTTCTAATCTGCTTCCAGGTGAGCCTGTGCCTGCAAATAATACAAAGTGATTACCACTGAAATTGTGAAGGTTCCTGGAGGAGCCGGGTGAATACACAATTGACTCTCCGTTTTTTATTAGATTACTTGTTGAGTGATGACTTGCAGTGCTGCAGATGTCCAGCATGACCTGATGATTCTGTACTTGCATTTTATCCAGTCTTTAGTGGGTTTGCCTCTAGACAGTCAAATCCTTTTAAACCAAATCTTAATTCAAAATTGTCCTCTACATTTGTTATCATTTTTGAATCTGGATAGAGGCTCTTTATTAAAATAATGTGTTTATAGTAAACTTGTTTTAAGACCTACCATAACCATGTGTAAAACGGTTATAAAAATTGTTCATTGATTTTGAAGTGTGTGTATCACTTAAACACAGGTACGTTTGGCTGGAGGGTGCGTTGCTGAACTCGGGGAATGTAACCCAACACTGCCCTGGCTCCGTCACTCATGCCTGTTTGCTTCCAGGTAATATTGAGTTGCAGAGATATACAGTGGGTGACATCTAGGTGCCTGTAAGCATTTTGTGGCGTGACATCCTGGCTCCTGGCATTTGCTGAGCCCTGTAAATGTATTTTTTATTTAAAGGACAGTATTCATTTTTTACATTTATTTTTAAATGGGTTGCTTGAGAGTTCTGGTTAATGGAGGGTCTGCTGTGTGGTCCATAGGGCACTGTTTGGGAACTTGTGCTTTTATATTCTAGAACATAATTCACTGAATCGTTCAGACAACGTGATGAAAGCAAAACCTGTTTGTCGGTCATGTGGACAAAATAAGCGATAGAAGAATTAGTTGCCAGGAGAAAGCTATTCCTGGTTCACTAGAGAAACGTCTGTATGCTTCAGCCTCTTCATTACAACCCCATGTCAAGTATCTGCTGGCTTTAGTATCTTAAGCCTATAATAACCTAAACAGAATAATAATTCTATTCCGTAGAAAACCTAAACCTTTAAAGGGCCATTGTAGTCCAAAACATGTGCAACATTTAAAACCTAAATATATTACAAAGTCCCCGCAATGGAAAGTAAATTTAATTTTGTATGTGTGTGTGTGGATATAGATATAAAAAATCTACACACCCCTGTTAAAATGTCAGGTTTCTGTGCTGTAAAAAAAGAGACAAGGCTAAATCATTTTAGAACTTTTTCCACCTTTTTAATGTGACCTATAAACTGTACAACTCAATTGAAAAACAAACTGAAATCTTTTAGGTGGAGGGAAGAAAAATAATGTGGTTGCATAAGTCTGCACACCCTCTTATATGTTGCTGTGTTCAGAATTAAGCAATCACATTCCAAATCGTGTTAAATAGGAGTCAGCATACACCTGCCATCATTTAAAGTGCCTCTGATTAACCCCAAATAAAGTTCAGCTGCTCTAGTTGGTCTTTCCTGAAATGTTCTTAGTCGCATGCCACAGCAAAAGCTATGGTCCACAGAGAGCTTCCAAAGCATCAGAGGGATCTCATTGTTAAAAGGTATCAGTCAGGAGAAGGGTAAAAAATAATTTCCAAGGCCATTAGATATACCATGGAATACAGTGAAGACAGTCCTCATCAAGTGGAGAAAATATGGCACAACGGTGACATTACCAAGAACTGGAGCACCCTCCAAAATTGATGAAAAGACGAGAAGAAAACTGGTCTAGAGGCTACCAAGAGGCCTACAGCAACATTAAAGGAGCTGCAGGAACATCTGGCAAGTACTGGCTTTGTGGTACGTGACAACAATCTCTTGTATTCTTCATATGTCCGGGCTATGGGGTAGAGTGGCAAGACTAAAGCCTTTTCCTATGAAGAAAAACATCCAAGCCAGGCTACATTTTGCAAAAACACATCTGAAGCCTCCCAAATGCATGTGGAGAAAGGTGTTATGGTCTGATGAAACCAAGGTTGAAGTTTTTGGCCATAATTCCAAAAGCTATGTTTGGCGCAAAAACAACACTGCACATCACCAGAAGAACACCATACCCACAGTGAAGCATGGTGGTGGCCGCATCATGCTTTGGGGCTGTTTTTCTTCAGCTGGAACTGGGGCCTTAGTTAAGATAGAGGGAATTATAAACAGTTCCAAATACCAGTCAATATTGGCACAAAACCTTCAGGCTTCTGCTAGAAAGCTGAACATGAAGAGGAACTTCATCTTTCAGCATGACAACGACCCAAAGCCTACATCCAAATCAACAAAGGAATGGCTTAATCAGAAGAAGATTCAAGTTTTGGAATGGCCCAGCCAGAGCCCAGACCTGATTCCGATTGAAAATCTGTGGAGTGATCTGAAGAGGGCTGGGCACAGGAGATGCCCTCGCAATCTGACAGAAAGGGAGTGTTTTTGCAAGGAAGAATGGGCAAATCTTGCCAAGTCAAAATGTGCCATGCTGATGGACTCCTACCCAAAAAGACTGAGTGCTGTAATAAAATCAAAAAGGTGCTTCAACAAAGTATTAGTTTAAGGGTGTGCATACTTATGCAACCATATTTTATTTTTATATTTTTTTCTTCCCTCTACCTAAAAGATTTTAGTTTGTTTTTCATTGAGTTGTACAGTTTAAAGGTGGAAAAAGTTCTGAAATTATTTATCTTTGTCTCATTTTTTTACAGCACAGAAACCTGACATTTTAATAGGGTTGTGTAGACTTTTTATATCCACTGTATGTGTATATATGTAGATAATTATTATTATTTTTTTCTCCCAGTGAGCTATAAGAAAATGTAAACCAGAACTGAATTATAGTTTGTAATGGTGCTTTTATTATATGATTTATATTAAAACCACTGAATACATAAAACATATGCTGTAGTTTTCTAAGACTCCTCATTGTCTCTCTTTCTTAAGGTTTAATGTGATATTTTTTTTTATTTTTTAACTTTGTTGAATAATCTAAAAGCAAATATTTCTTTCAGTCTCCCTTTTGTTCTATTACAAAAAGTCATTTGTTTTCAAGCATTTCCTTTTTTTTGTAGATTAAAGCAATTTTAAATGATGTGCAAAGGTGTATTGAGAATATAATCCTTGGCCTCAAGTCATTGTAAAACATGTAAATAAGTCTAGCAATGGGTGAACAAAATGGTGTATTAGGCTGCGATTAAGAACACTGAACCTCTGTTTTTCCTCTTCTGTTGATTATTTTGAACTCTCAGATGGGTCATGGTCTTTGGAATAAAAAAATAAAAAAAAACTTTTTTATTCCAAGTATGGAAGGAAAACAATAACTTTTTAACCCTTAAAACTGTTTTCAAAATGTGGACATGGGAACTTGATGGATGAGTCGTTGGGCTTGAATATGGTAAGTGATCAGCAGAAAACTTTAAGTAGTATTGGTGTTAGTTGTAGGGGATACAGTGTCATGGAGAAAGTGACCAATCTCTTAGACGTGATTATTGATGGAAATGTGCACTGTGAATTACTGTACTTTTCATATTGCATGTAAAAAATGACCAAGATACAACCCAATATTGTATTTTGGTTTCTCTAAACCAAAATTCAAGCATAACCGTTTATTTTAAGACATACAGGGATATTGAGATGTCTTGTGTGTGTTTTTTTTTATTTATTAATTTTATTTATTTTTTACACTTGCTTGTGTGGCACAAGAAGTTATATGTTCACTATTTTGGAAACTCTCGGTTTGTAACTTTTGCCAGCAAGCTTATTTTCATGATCAGATTTGCAATTTGTGCCTATATCTTAACGCAGTCTCCTGTCAGAAGGGAAAGTTGAGGGAGAAGCACGTGGGAGAAGCAAATTTTCTGCATTATTGCAAATCTGTTATTTAATTAGATGAAACCAACAATAATCTATTTATGTGAATTACTTCAATGAACCTGGACCTAACCAAAATAATTAGGTTACAGTATTCAGGGTTCCAATACTACAATCTACTATTCAAAAA
This sequence comes from Discoglossus pictus, assembly GCA_027410445.1. NCBI lineage: Eukaryota > Metazoa > Chordata > Amphibia > Anura > Alytidae > Discoglossus > Discoglossus pictus. The sequence continues at coordinate 38,024,439 of CM050164.1, forward strand.
TTTAAATGTATTATATAAACCAGCAAAATCTGTAACAAAGTGAAATATTATACACTATTTAGCCTCTTTTTTTAGTAAAGCGGCAGTTTTGATGGTTTAAAACAGAAAATTGCAGAACATCAATGCTGCCACAGGAATAGTCATGCCAAACTGTCTGTGCTTTATGCTGTTGAGTGAGATATATAGATAGTGCTAATTGGCTCAGCGTGGCTCCATTGCCTCGATTGGCTGGACAAATAAAACACTTATATGACTTTGGGCCCTAACTTTCATCCTTATTAACTATGCATCTGTTAGTAGGACGACTGTCCAATTCAATACTTGATAAGTTTCTAAAGATATAAACCATTTTCCCGACTAGGTTTCAAAGCCCCAGTCGATTGGGGCTTCAAGAATGTTCAATTTATTCTTCATACTTTGATACTATTTTCACGAAGACACTGGGAAATATGTTGCATTCACTAGGTGTGCCCCAGATAAAAAAAAAGCAAAAAAAAAAAAGCCAGGAATTAATGCTCTAGAATACTGCATGAGTGTCTAGTAGATTACTTAGGCCCTCATGCAATTTGGCCAATTGAATAGGGCTCAAAATAAGCACATAACATATTTTTTTAAAGAAGTTTTTAGTTAGTAAGCATCTATCCAAAAGCAAGGTTTTCACTAACTAAAAACTTTAAAAAAAATATGCTATGTGCTTTAGAGCCCTATTCAATTAGCCAAATCGCAATTGAATGAGGCCCTTAGTCTGGTAGGAGTTAAATTATTTATTTTTTGCATTCCCAAACTGTGAAAATAAATAACAGATGGACAAGAGGCGATGGTCAGTCTCTAATGAGTTGTTCGCTCACAGTTTGTAATAAGAAGGATCTCTGAAGAGGAACATTGCATTGTACTGCTTCCAGCACCATCTGTTAGCCTGAATTTTATATCTTGCCCACATAATTCTTATAACTGCATAGGTGAAGGAAGGGTAAATGACACTGTGATTGGTCGCTTTCCAGCAATGTAGACAATAATTGCTAATGAAAATCGAGCAAAAGTTCTGCTCAAAGCATTTGTGCTTCTAATTATCCAAAAATATTAGTTTCATGTGGCAGGTCAGTTAACTCAAACTTTCTGGCTCAAAACCTATTCACAAAGGAACAAAATGTTTGCAAAATGGATGTACATAGCTAGCAAAGCAAACTTTTACACTTTAAAAGACCATGATTAGGAATATGTTTATGATGTATGTAACAAATTGCATAAGTATCTTTTGTAAGCCTCAGGCATAAACATATTTTTTGTGGAGTAAATTTAAATTTAAGATTTTTTTTTTTCCACCTTGTCTGGAATAAGCTGTTTCTAATAGTTTTGAACAGGATTTCATGTTCTTATAGCCCTAATTGTGGATGGAGTGGCGGTGTAAAATTAATGGACATTTTAGTATTTTGCCCCCTATCTTGTTGCCCTGCACATGCTGCAAAGCAGCCTGTCCTAAGGCAAACTGCAAGCTCTGTGCTGTAGAAATGTAGGAACCTTTCTCACATGTAAAATTAACCAAAGTATTGTGCATTCCTCCAGAAGATACAAAATGAGAAAGATAGGTGTCTCAAGGTATTAAAAAGATTCTGGGATAGAAGCAAGGGGTGCTACTTTAGGATATAATTAACTAAATAGCAAAAAGTAGAGGACAGAACAAGTATCCTTTTATTGTAAGTGCACACCCTGGGCCCTAGTAACAATATAGAGCAAAACAGTATATAAAACTTAACATTTATTAAATAATTTAAAAAGGTATTAAAAAAGTATTAAAATGTTGAAATTCTGACGAGATGGATTAGGTAGGGGAATGAAAAATAGTAAGGACTTCCTAGTATAAGGTTTGAATTGTGGAACTGGAAGGGTAGAGATAGACCCTCTATCCTCTGGTCTAAAGTGATAATATAATAAAGTGCATTAGTGAACAAAGTGCATACAGTGTAGTGGAATACTAGTGAGAAGCAATGACATAGGTCTGAATCTGAGGCCTATGTGTTTGCACCAATATGTATACCACTAGTCAAACAAAAGTGACTAGTGCTTATAGTAATAAATGAGAGAATAGCACTTAAATATATTGCACCTTCTTGTGATTTATATTGCTTTTGCATAGTGTGTATAGTGCCAATATAGGTCCAATAAATAAATAAATAAATAAACATAATATAGTTGGATACAATAAATATAGTGCCAGTGCTGACTAAGGATAAATGGTAATATCAATACTATTATATTGTCCTATATTATGAGGGAGGTCCTTCCATTACTGGAATAGTATAATTGTATATTCCCCTACACTATCTGAGGAGCCAAGATGTCCAATTACTTCCACATTATAATATTGCTTTGGTAATCATTCTTAGAGTTTATCATTTAAATGTGGCAGGTATTTTTGGGGGGATTCTTTGGGAATACAATCTGTGTTTGCCCGAGCACCTCAGCTCCAAACAAACTACCGCGCGTCGCCTATGCGTCTACGTGTGACGTCATAGAGCGGCGTCGCGACGTTGTACGTGCAACCCGACGCACGTTTCTAAAGATTTCATCAGGGGTTACCGGGAGAATGTCAGAGGAGCTATTTATGCTCCCTAGTTGCCATAGCAACCTCGAAATTTAAAAAAAACTTGTTTAAATGATGATAATTATTAAAATCATGTAGTTGTAATGCATATATATAGTGAGTTAGATTTAGAGAATAAAATGTTGCACGATATTGGCTTCATTATACCGCAGTAATGTTATTAGCATGAGTACAAAGAGAAAATTTATTTAGTATATATTGAAAGCAGCATGTGACACTATATATGTATGTCAATATTAAAGTGTGTTTATTTTGAGTATCCATTATTAATATCAATAATTATTGATTACCAAGGGAGTACATTTTAGTTCTCTATAATCATATAGAAAAGTGTATATAAATGGATTATTGTTATTATCCATTATATTATTATTGATATTGAATATGCTTTTATATATACTTTAGTTTAAGTGTATATTTTGGAATTTTATATATATTTATATGATGTAATTGTTGATGCATCTATTTGCATAATATATTGGTTCCAGATTCAAAGTATACACTAAAATGACAGTAATACATAGATACCATTGTGTGTATCAAACCAAACATCTTAAATGAATGGGGTGAAGGTGAAACCATCATTTAATCCCCAAGGTTTTTTGGTTTTAAGTGTGAAAATCCAGTAGGCCTCCTTTTTTAGTAATTCCTTATCAATATTGCCTCTTCTGATATTTTTTTTGATACGTCAATGGCTATAAATGATATATTATTAAGGTCTCCATTATGTTGCGAGTTTACATGGTTGGCCACTGGTGTGTCATATTCTTTAGTGATGCTGTATATATGTTCCAATATTCTGCGCCTGAATTCTCTACAGGTTTTGCCTATGTATTTCATCCCACATTTGCAAATCATGAGATATATCACCCCTACAGTTTTACACGTCATTAGATGTTGAATTTTGAAATTTTCAGTTCCATCTTTTGAGGGGAATGTTTTGGTAGTATTTACATATTTGCATGATAAGCATTTGTAACAGCCTTTAGTTTTATTTAGCCAGGTGTTATTCTTAGTGCTTTCTAGATGGCTTCTAGATAACATATCCCTCAGATTAGTTGATCTTCTACTAGTGATTTGGGCCTGGTTACTTAAAAATGGTCTTAGATCATCATCGTCTAATAAAATCTTCCAATGGTCATTGAATATTTTTCTAATTTCATGCCATTTGCCATTGTAAGTGCCTATACACCTGACCATTTCTTCTTGTTGTTTATTCTTATTTAATAGCAGTTGATCTCTATCTACTGCTTTGGCCCTTTGATATGCTCTCTTTAGGGGTTTATTCTTATATCCCCTTTCCTTAAAGCGATGTTGTAATTCTCTGGCTTCCATCTCACAATGCATTTGGTTGGAGCAATTTCTTTTGATTCTTAGATATTGCCCCACCGGTATCCCTTCAATCAATGATTTGGGGTGACTACTGTTAGCCTGTAACAGTCTATTCGTGGCTGTAGGTTTTCTATATGTGGTAGTCTGAAGTTTACCATTGTCTGACTTGACTATTTTTAAATCCAAAAAAGTGATTTCATTCTCACTTTTTTCTGAAGTTAAATATAGGCCCATGTCGTTTTTATTGAGTATGTCAATAAAATCCTTTAGATCCTTCTGGCTTCCATTCCATACTACCAAGATATCATCTATAAATCTCATCCATAATTCAATATACTTAGTGTATTGATCCAATTGGTCAGTGAATACCATTTGCTCTTCCCACCAGCCTAAATATAAATTTGCGTATGTGGGAGCACATGCTGTGCCCATGGCTGTACCACATATTTGCTGGTAAAATTTGTTGAGAAAAACAAAATAATTGTGGGTTAATGCGAACTCTAGTAGATTTAATATAAATTCGTTGTGATTAGAGTATTGAGTACCTCTTTTAAATAAGAAGTAACTCACTGCTTCTATGCCTCTTTGATGTTGTATGTTTGTATAAAGAGGTTCAACATCTAGAGATACCAAAAGTGCCTCTTTGCTTACCGAAACATCATTTAGTTTCAATACGACATCTTTTGTATCTCTTACATGTGATGCTAGTGTAATCACAAAATCGTGTAACATAGAGTCCACATATTTGCTAGGATTCTCTGTAATACTCTCAATCCCTGACACAATTGGTCTACCCGGAGGTTTTTTAGGGTTCTTGTGTATTTTGGGGATAGTATAGAAGGTTGCTATTTTTGGGTTCTGATTTAGGAGATAGTCAAACTCAGATTTGCATATAACTTTTGTGTTAAGGCCTTTTGTTAGAATTTCTTTGAGTTCCTCAATAAAATCATCAGTTGGATCTTTTTCTAATTTTTTGTAACTTTTTTTGTCTTTGAGGAGTCTTTCACATTCCAAAATGTAGTCAGTTTTGTCAAGTATAACTATATTGCCCCCTTTATCTGAATTTCTAACGATGATATTTTTATCTTGTTGTAGTTGGTTTAATGCCAATCTTTCAGTTTTAGTTAAATTATAATTGACATTCCTTTTATCTGAAATGTTTGTCATATCTCGAACCACATTGTTTACAAATAGCTCTATATTTGGACTTATGCTTAAAGGTGGTGTGTATTTGCTTTGTGGTTTGAAAGCAGAATAAGGGCCTGTAGATTGAAATTCTTCATTTTCTGCCAATAGATTTTCAAGACTTCTCAAAGTCTTAGAATGTAAGGGTTCTATTTGAGTTGTGTTCTTCTTTTTAGAGAAGAACTTTTTTAAGGCTAATTTTCTGGCAAATAAATGAGTGTCCTTTACCCATTCAAAGAGGTTAAAGTCCCCTGTAGGTGAAAAGTTTAGGCCTTTCTTGAGGACTGCTAGATGGTCATCTGATAAAATCTTGGTTGATAAAGTGAATATTTGGGATTAAATGATGGTTTCACCTTCACCCCATTCATTTAAGATGTTTGGTTTGATACACACAATGGTATCTATGTATTACTGTCATTTTAGTGTATACTTTGAATCTGGAACCAATATATTATGCAAATAGATGCATCAACAATTACATCATATAAATATATATAAAATTCCAAAATATACACTTAAACTAAAGTATATATAAAAGCATATTCAATATCAATAATAATATAATGGATAATAACAATAATCCATTTATATACACTTTTCTATATGATTATAGAGAACTAAAATGTACTCCCTTGGTAATCAATAATTATTGATATTAATAATGGATACTCAAAATAAACACACTTTAATATTGACATACATATATAGTGTCACATGCTGCTTTCAATATATACTAAATAAATTTTCTCTTTGTACTCATGCTAATAACATTACTGCGGTATAATGAAGCCAATATCGTGCAACATTTTATTCTCTAAATCTAACTCACTATATATATGCATTACAACTACATGATTTTAATAATTATCATCATTTAAACAAGTTTTTTTTAAATTTCGAGGTTGCTATGGCAACTAGGGAGCATAAATAGCTCCTCTGACATTCTCCCGGTAACCCCTGATGAAATCTTTAGAAACGTGCGTCGGGTTGCACGTACAACGTCGCGACGCCGCTCTATGACGTCACACGTAGACGCATAGGCGACGCGCGGTAGTTTGTTTGGAGCTGAGGTGCTCGGGCAAACACAGATTGTATTCCCAAAGAATCCCCCCAAAAATACCTGCCACATTTAAATGATAAACTCTAAGAATGATTACCAAAGCAATATTATAATGTGGAAGTAATTGGACATCTTGGCTCCTCAGATAGTGTAGGGGAATATACAATTATACTATTCCAGTAATGGAAGGACCTCCCTCATAATATAGGACAATATAATAGTATTGATATTACCATTTATCCTTAGTCAGCACTGGCACTATATTTATTGTATCCAACTATATTATGTTTATTTATTTATTTATTTATTGGACCTATATTGGCACTATACACACTATGCAAAAGCAATATAAATCACAAGAAGGTGCAATATATTTAAGTGCTATTCTCTCATTTATTACTATAAGCACTAGTCACTTTTGTTTGACTAGTGGTATACATATTGGTGCAAACACATAGGCCTCAGATTCAGACCTATGTCATTGCTTCTCACTAGTATTCCACTACACTGTATGCACTTTGTTCACTAATGCACTTTATTATATTATCACTTTAGACCAGAGGATAGAGGGTCTATCTCTACCCTTCCAGTTCCACAATTCAAACCTTATACTAGGAAGTCCTTACTATTTTTCATTCCCCTACCTAATCCATCTCGTCAGAATTTCAACATTTTAATACTTTTTTAATACCTTTTTAAATTATTTAATAAATGTTAAGTTTTATATACTGTTTTGCTCTATATTGTTACTAGGGCCCAGGGTGTGCACTTACAATAAAAGGATACTTGTTCTGTCCTCTACTTTTTGCTATTTCCTCCAGAAGATGCATCACAAATATATATTTTTTCCTTTAAAAACTTTTAACAGAAGAAGGTTCTAATAAGGTGAGGTTGGGTAGTAAGCACTTTCTTCAAGTAAAACAATATTTCCATGTTTAACACACAACAAAATTTGGGACACAAAAATACACCAGAATTATATTTGGGATCACAGGCCTTGGATAATACAGAAGCTTAGAATAAAAATAAAAAAATAATAATCCAATCATGAAATGCTTCACAAGCATATTCTGATCTAAAATTGCTGCTTAAGAAAACTTCAACTAGCAATGTCTACTAAAAGAAAGAATTTGCTTAAAATTATTTTATGCCCACAAGTTACATGGCTGCTAAAATTTTTAAATTTGTTAGACTTAATAAATATATGAATTGGCTTAAAATCTGCATTGTTCCTTATATCCCATATTTACAAGATGTTTTTGAAGAACTATAGTAGATGCACCAAATGTCTTTTTTAAAAAAAATCGTTAAGTAAAAAATGTATATATTTTTTAATGACATAGTTGTAATTCTAATACAGTAATGTTGATGGGGTTTTCTGCTACTTTTTTTTTTTTTTTTTAAAAGCTAAAAATATTTTTCTAACCGCAAATGTATGAAAGACCATTTACAGTTTACCTGTTCTGTTTCATATACTTCATATTATAATTTATAATTCATTATTTTTTTAATATTAACTACCCATAAGTAAACATGCGAAATGGAATCTAAATTCTGTACTTTAATTCTGTAACTTCTATTTTGTTTTTTATATGGTATACCCAGAATGTGGTTGCACTATTATTTGCACATCTAAATTACTGATGTGTGAGAGAATATATTCCAATTTGTTCCTTGCTGGGGAAAATAATTATTATTTTAGTTATCTTTGTATGACTAAAACCTTTCAAACTTAATTTTAATAATTTACATTTTTTATTTCTATTTTAAAATTATTAAAAATAAATAACTGGTAGTAATACATAACTTTTTATATAGCTAACAAAATAAACTTTCATTATATTAAATACAATTTATTATTCTTAAGAGCAAATACAGTGTTATTTTTTCATGCACAAAAGGGTTCGTGACTAGAATGGGAAGTGTCTGTATAATACCATCTTTATGGATATCCTTTGCTATGTCACCAGCAGTTTATTTTAAAAAAAAAATATGCTTCTCACCACCATGGATTCTTTTACACTTTTACACTTCACTTTTTTTCTTAAAAATTACTTCCTCCAAACATTTGTATAATTTAACATGTCTGTAGGCGGTGCATGCTCTTTCCTCTGTAACAACTTTTGTTGCCTTAATGTTGGCGTTGTGAGCTTAATACTTTTTTTTTTTTTTTTTTATTTAATTTTTTAGGAATAAAATTATCTGGAACTTTGTACCCATTTTAAAATGATAAATGGAATAATTTTTGTTCAATATTATGCTGTATAAGCCAAGTTTAATAGTCATGGATTTGTTTTTGGGTTTCTATTGCTAAGCACTATCCTCAGGAAAGTCTTAGACTACAAGTAGACAAAGATGTATGTGTATTGATTTGTTAAGTCATAATCTCATCCCTAGAACATAACAAGAGACGAATGCTAAACCCTTGCAGCTTGCATGTCTCATCAGTTTATTTTCTCAGTTGCTGGTGTTTGACAAGGCTAAAAAAAAAACTTCTGTGTGTGAGATAATGTCTGCTTTATGTGCAGTGTTTCCATTCTTCATACCAGTGAGGGTACATGTAGCAATGCTTTTTTTTTTAAATTGAAAATTGATTTGGGATTCAGGGATGTACACCACTAATTTACAGTCAAAGGGGCTGTGTGAAATAATTCCAGGAATATGCATCTCCTTGAAGACAGATGCAACTTTCTTTCACACTGTTGATAAGCCTGAAGCACGGCTCTGAACATGTACCCTGCTGTTAATCTAGTTGTTACACTTGCTTTTTAGGCGTTTCGAGGATGGAGAAAGATGTTCCTTTTGTTGAGGGATATATTTGGGAAAAGATGATGCAGATAGTCTCATGGCTAAAATTAATTTGAATAATTTAGTAAATTTTTGGAGATATATTATGATGACTAATATGGGTGTCTTTTTTTTTTCTGTCTCTTCTTTGTATAAAATGCAAACTCAAAAATAATTGTTTGTAATTTAACAAGTTCATTTATTTAATGTGTTAAACTTTTTTTTTTACTTTTCAACTTTTAAAATGGAATAATAAAAATGTAATTTGGAAGTAGCTGGCAGTGCATTTTGTTTCAAGATCTACCATTCCACCATTAACTTCCTAGGTCAGTAGAAGAACTTTGTCCACAGGTTTAAGACTGATGTAGCTCATGTATAGAAACAACTTAGTTGATTGTGATCTGTGTAGTGGGTGTGTTTTTTTTTTTTTTTTTTGTTTTTTAAGCAAAAATGGAAACAATTGATACCTTACAATATTCAGCTATCTTAGGTGACTGTACTGACAAATGTCATTGTGATTTTATAATGTAGAATTAGTTGGAAGGTCCCACAGTTTGCCCAGAGCTTGTAGGCTCTGACATTACTAATTAATTATGAAACCATGTACCTTCAATACAAGTGCACATGTATTCAAGAACAAGCTTCAGCTTAACATGTGTTTAGCATGTTCTTAAAGTACTGGTCAGTGGTGAGCCAGTAGCCGTTTATTTGATTGTTGTCTTTAAAATAAATGTTCACCTACAAAAACATAATAATGTGCTGCTTATGGTACTTCTGTATACTCTTTTAAAGACAACGATAATATTTCATATAGTTTCAGAAAAGGGTAAGAGTGAATAGAAGCAATAACTAAAAATGACTATATGGAATTCAACTCTTGGTCAGTTTAGGAAAAGTTAAACCACTTTTTGATTAGATTTTTCACTCTAACTGATGGCGCAGATTGCATATGGTGACTTTATTGTCCCTTTAACACTTCCCAACATATCTTGGCTTTTTGTTCTGTTGTATTAATTTTTTTTTTTTTATACTCTTCTTTTTTGGTCCGACAGCCTGTGTCGTTTAAGGATGTTGTATGCATATTATAATTTTTGGGAGTGTGGTTTTATTTATTTATTTATTTATTTATTTTTTTTTGTTGTGTAGATCACAAGGACTTTTTTTTGTAACAATACAAATAAACAGGCTTTATATGTATCTGCATTATGAATGAGATCTCTGAAATATTGCAGCTTTTTTTTGAGTGTAGATCATATTTTGACTTCATACTAATTAAAAGATAAATTAGATTCAATTAGGAGCCAGCTGTGAAAGCTGGTTAGTACAAGTTGTCTTTGTTTCCTCAAAGTTTGTATCTGAACTTTGTGTCCTTAGCTTAATTGGTGTTTGAAACACATATGTACTGTTGAGTAGAGTTGCCTTTGCTGTAATTTTTAACTGAAGATATTTTATTTGACTTCTAGTTATTTTTTGTTCTGTTTTACTTGAGGTGTAGAATGCAAATCTAAATGGGAAAGGTGTCCACTGAAAAATGGAAAAGTTAATGTGGTACCACATTTTTTTATTATTATTATTATTATTATTATTATTATTATTATTATTATTATTATTATTATTATTATTATTATTATTATTATTTAAAATGATAAAAATATTTTTAAAGCACCAACATATTCCATAGGGGATGCATAAGACAAACACAACTATATATACGGATACTGAAGGTGCAGAGGGTCCTTCTTTTGTAAGTTCTTACAGTCTAAGCAGGATAAGGGTATTTAAGAAAAAGGGGTGGATATTTATTGCTGGTGCTCCAGTGTGATAACAGGATCCATACACAGAAAATATTCACTGCCTTGTTTGAATAGCTGATATTTGGGCTTCTCTGAATAGGTGGGTTTTGAAAGTCTTTAAAGTTGAGTAGGCGAGTGTCTCATAGAACAGGCTAGAGATTTATACAGGACATGGACAAGACCAATGTTGCAGATGACAGTGGGAGGCGGTGAGGGTGAGTGAAGAGAAGTACATATTGGGCAGAGTGGAGAGAGCAGTGAAGGGAGTATCTTGTGATTATATCTGATGTAGGGTGGTGTGTGTTTGTAGACAAGTGTCAAGATTACGACCTTTACTTTTAACAGCTATTGAAAAGACTGGTGAGATATTTTGGGCCTAGCCAAGGTATTTTAAAAATAGATAGGAGTGGAGAAAGCCTAGTAAATAGAAAGGTGGTTAGGAGTTGCAGTAGTTGATCCATGAAATAAGTCAGTGTATTTGTACTTCTTAGTAGGGAGCTAAAGAAGTCTGGAAATGAGATGTAGAATGTGGTGTCATCAGCTTAGAAATGATAACAGAACCTGGTGGAGTTTATGCGTTTGCCAAGAGAGACCGTGTAGATTGAGAAAATTAAGGGACCCAAAACTGAGCCTTGAAGTACTCTAAAGCAACTTTATCACTACTACCACTTTCAGAGTATGTTATGCAAAATGAATGGTTAGATGGCTAAGATTGAAAATAGGAGTTATGGAAGTCAAGAGAGCTGAGAAGAAATGAGTGGTTAACTGTGTCGAAGGCAGCAGAGTTCCAGGAGGATAATTAGGGAACAGTGTCCTTTTGTTTGGCTGGTATTAGAGCTATTTGTTCTCACTATGTTGCACATGAAAACCATTTCCATTTAAAGAAACTGAGCTTTTATTTTATTACTTTGAGTCAAAATGAATCTTTTAGACTTTTTCTAAGCATTTTATTGAAATATATGTGGATATTTTTGGCTAACAGTGGTACCTTGGAACTCCAGTGGTACCTTTTTTTTAATTCTTTCTGGATGGCAGGTTGAGTTCCAAAAAGTTTGAGTTCCAAGGTAGTATTTCCCATATGGATAAAAGTAAATTGAAATATTCTGTTCCGGACCTCAGAATTTTCATCTTTTATATGTAACTGTAGGGGTTTGTTTAGTTTTAAAGTTTTGCATTAAAAACTGGCATAAATAGAAAAAAACAAAACAATAATAAGATCAAATTACCATATATATTTGCGTATAAGCAGAGTTTTTCAGCCCTTTTTAAAGGCTAAAAAGCCCCCCCTATGTCTCTCTACCCACCCGCCCCCCCCCCCCGTGTCTCTCTACCACCCCGCCCCCCCCTCTCTACCGCCCCCCCCCCCCCGTGTCTCTCTACCACCCCGCCCCCCCCGTGTCTCTCTACCACCCCGCCCCCCCCGTGTCTCTCTAACCCCCCTCGCTTACCTCCATCTGCAGCTGCTCCTCCGGCCTCCGCTCCTTCCTGCGTCGGCACCCGGTATATGCTAATGACATGATGTCACATGCGCGCCACGTCCTTAGCATTGGCCGGGTCAAGACGCAGGAAGGAGCGTGGAGGCCGGATGAGAATCTGCAGATGGAGGTAAGTGAAGGGAAAGGGAGAGGGGTAAAGAGAGGAGGAGGGTTTAGGATGAGGATGGTGGGGGGGAGGTTGAGGAGAGAGGATGGGGAGGGAGGTTGAGGAGAGAGGATGGGGAGGGAGGTTGAGGAGAGAGGATGGGGGAGGGAGGTTGAGGAGAGAGGATGGGGGAGGGAGGTTGAGGAGAGAGGATGGGGGAGGGAGGTTGAGGAGAGAGGATGGGGGAGGGAGGTTGAGGAGAGAGGATGGGGGAGGGAGGTTGAGGAGAGAGGATGGGGGAGGGAGGTTGAGGAGAGAGGATGGGGGAGGGAGGTTGAGGAGAGAGGATGGGGGAGGGAGGTTGAGGAGAGAGGATGGGGGAGGGAGGTTGAGGAGAGAGGATGGGGGAGGGAGGTTGAGGAGAGAGGATGGGGGAGGGAGGTTGAGGAGAGAGGATGGGGGGGGGGAGGTTGAGGAGAGAGGATGATGGGGGAGGGGAGGTTGAAGAGAGAGGATGATGGGGGAGGGGAGGTTGAAGAGAGAGGATGATGGGGGAGGGGAGGTTGAAGAGAGAGGATGATGGGGGAGGGGAGGTTGAAGAGAGAGGATGATGGGGGAGGGGAGGTTGAGGAGAGAGGATGATGGGGGAGGGGGGGTTGAGGAGAGAGGATGATGGGGGAGGGGGGGTTGAGGATTAGGGGGTTGAGGAACAGACACAGGGGGCAGCACTTTTCCCACCCTCTGCTTTTCCATGTGTAAGGTAGTGACGTATTTTGGAAATGTTTTTTAAATTGAAAAGACAAGATTTTGTAAGTGACTGTTTGTGAGGAATGAAAGAGGGCAGGGTCCAGTAGAACCTCAAGACAACGGGCTTGTGAGGTGGGAGTGATGATGGCATTTGTGAACTTTCTGAGAAACAGGTTGGGGTGGCGAGAGTGCATAGTGTTCAGAGCCACAGACACATCGAGTAGCGAGCAAGTGCCTATTTCCGAGCCAAGGCTGACTCGCTGAGTATCAACATTTTCAAGAACTGAGGGTCCACTGTACTTGCTTTATTTTGGCACTCCTATATTTTGTCCCTCACTGCTATCCTCTTCCATCTTCTGTAGCTAAAGCTTGCAACAGAATATACACAGATGTCACTTTTGGGGGAGGAGCCTTAGCTGGGCAAGCTCTACTTGCCAACAGTTGCCAGTTAGTGTGATTCATCCCGCTAGCAGGAAGGAAGTACTTATTAAACACATAGTTTAATACTTATTGTTGTACAGCACACATAACCAGTATGAAGGTAATGGTTTCAGAAAGTGATATCAAATGTTGATGATAAATAGATTTTAAACCTATTTTAATACGCCACTGACATATATAATACTAGAGTTAACTGTATATTCAAGTTTACTGGCTTTCAAATGTACCTACATATTTATATGCTGGATACTTCTATCTATATTTGCACACCCCTGGAAGCTTACATAAGTGTACCCGGCTGCAGAGCAGCTAGGTACAGGTTGTGACCTCCACAAGAAGTGCTGCCAGTCGCATGGTTGGCTGGGACACAACTGACATTTTCCATAAGGAGAGCGGGTCAGAGAGAAAAAAACAGCAGCAGCAGTTGATGCAGGGAACAGACAACCGGCAGGGTTGTAATCTAGTGTGCATGTGCTGCAAAGATCGAAATCGCTATGTATTTTCATGTAAGAGTCTAACATAGGCCAGATTACATATCCTAGGTTGCTTTGCAGCACAGACAGCAACCCAAGATTGTGATGCAAATGTTTCAGCCTCTACTTCCTACTGATTTGCCAAAACAATTTTTGAAATGAATGCTCATTTAGCCTGGGTTTGGAGAGGGTGTTAACCCTAATTTTCAACTGCCAGAAATTGCAAGAAATTTTGATAACTTAAGGTAAGTGTTTATAAAAAAACAAATTTTGCATGAAAAAATGCCAAAATAAAACGTTTGCATACAACACTTGATTCTCCTCTATCAGATGCTCTCATAATCTAGGATATTTATATGTGCCTTTAAGTTAATATTTATTGTATATTTAATTATATGGAGCATAATATTTTATAACATTGCATGTATAATAAATAACCTCTTACTTTATTCAGTTTAAATTTACTCCAAGCTTCCAAGTGAGAGAAAATTAGAGGTAGCCTGTAATATAAAATATGGTTTTGCAAAAACATCTACGTCAAAGAAACAAAAAAAATATATTAGTAATATTTTATATCTATTTAAAAAGGGAATCCATGTAAAAAGGTGGGAAGCCAAACATGACCGCATGCGGAGTGTTCACATTCGCTTGTTCACCACCCACGTTATTTGGCAAGCGTGATAATCTCTATTTGTAATCTTCTAAATAAGACCTATAAATAAGGGATCTTTTTCTCTAATATAAATTTTCATATTAACCACAACCATTTAATATAATGCTGTATGAAGGCATATTGTAATCCAATAATGTATATCTCTAAAATAGCATGCTTTAAACCTTGCAGATGTGTTAATGTGTTTTTTTTTAAATGTATAAAATATGACATTAACAGATCGTGGTGGAAGAAACAAACATTCACATGAAATCAACTTTGTTTAAAATTAAAACACAACACTGTACCGATCCAGAGAACCTGAGCATGTGTGGATGTCAGGCTATTTACTCGCAGAGATTTGCACATGCTCATATTCTTTAGATCGCTTGCGGTTTGACTGAAATCAATGCATGCAGACCTTTTTCATGGAGTACAATAAAACCACCAAGCCGGGAAGAACAAGCTTCATAATTCATTGCCCAAAGCTGACCTTCCAAGATTAGGAAGATGATGTTCTTCAAAAAGCAAATGAAACTAAAGAAAAAGTGTAAAGGAAAAATACTTGCCCTCCACCATATTTAGGCTAAAATGGACTATATTTTTACATGTTTTAATTCGCTTTTGCACTATATACTTATGAAACTGGAATTTATGTAGAGATTTTTGGTACAACAAAGAATTTAAGAGATATATATTTTTGTTTCATAGAAAATTTATTTTAGTCTGTATAGCCATATTAGGCAACCTATTTTCACTTGTAGGGCCGCATATATGATGGCCCTGAGTTCTTAAAAAAGGCAGCACAACGTTTAGCTCTTTGTTTTACGTTTGGCAAAAATGGTAAACTAGTTTTGGGAGAGGTAGATTTAATTAGCAATCAAGGTGTAGATATAGATTTGTGTTTGGGGTCAAAGAGAGTAATGGACGCATCGTTGACGTGGGACATGCTCTTCCTATTCAGAGAACAAGCTAGGGCCACGTGGGAGGTGAGGCTGTTGGACTGCTATATATGGTGTGAAAGCTACTTTTATTCCGTTGCCCTTTTTCCTGTAGTGATACCTTATGTGAACTACCCATTGCTCTGTTATCAACCTTGATGGTGAATCGGATTAATGCATTTTTTTTTAATTTTTTTTTTTACTAACCTTAAGTTGATAAAGTACTTGCCTATAGTTTTTAATTTATACCATAATTATGACCTAAAAGAACACAGTAAAGGTGGTATTTAAAACTACTACTGCTACTACTTATTATTATTATTATTATTATTATTATTATTATTATTATTATTATTAGCGAATAGCCCGTCAAAAAATTACGGCAATGAAATTGTAAGGTAGCTAATGCTGTTTGGTGTATAATAATGAAATATATAATACATTAATAAATGAATATACTTTACCTATTTTGAAGCATTGTGTTGAAGAGCTGTGAATGTGTTTTGATGTTGCTGCAGCATTAGTGGTGTGGAGCTGCTGTGTAAGCGTGATGAATGTGTGCAGTGTAACAGTGTGCGTGCGCGAGACGAAACAGTTAGCGTAGTTGTGTACTTCCGCATTGGCGTAAAATGGCGGCTAATGTGTGGTATGCGTCTTAGCAGAATATCCGTAGGATGTTTGTGGTATTTTGCGAGTTTCTTGTGGTGTTTTGCGTGTTTAGAGTGCTGTAGCCTCGTTTTTGTTTTGTTCGGCGGCCATTTTTTGTCTTGCTTAGCTAATTTTTTTTAGTGTCTAAACTCTTTTATTTTAAATTAAATGAAGGTGTAAGTTGTTTTTTTGAGGTCCTGGATGCTTCCTCTTGCTGTAGGTAAGCTTTTTATGTATGTGGTGTGTGTATTGTGTTTTTGAATTTTGTCATGTTCGCGAGTTGCGTCCGATTTTTGCGAGGTCGTAATGTGTGGTAACGTGTCTCATATGTTTTTTGCGTTGCGAGGTAAAGTTTGCGAGGGTCATAGTTGGTGTGTCGTGTTTGTGTTGCGACGTAAAGTTTGCGAGGGTCGCAGTTGCTGGCAAGGAGCGCCTTTGGCACTCCATGCCAGCAACTGAGGCCCTCCCCCTCGCTATGCGTGGGCCCGCAAGCATTAGCAACAACTTGTACGCTCACAACTATATATGTTGTTGTTGTTGTTGGCGACTTGCCTGTCCAAAAATTACGACAATAAGATTGTAAGGCAGGTAATGGTGATTGGTTGCAACGTTAATTTTGTTGCTGTTCCGAGATCCTTCGGCGCTCATTGCGAGCCTTGCGCTGAGTGCGTTCGGCGCTCATCGCATGGCTCGCAGTGAGCGCCGGCTGTTGTTGGTTTGTGTGCTATGAGCAGCGTTGGAGGTCGTTTTTTGTATGCTAATGAAATAATAAATAAATGAATATACTTTACCTATTTTGGAGTAATATATGCAGGAAGCATTGTGTTGAAGAGCTGACCATCTGTTTTGATGTTGCTGCAGCATACAATGTGTGTTTTTACTGTTGTGGAGGTGCTGTGTAAGTGTCAGCAATGTGTGTAGTGTAAATAGTGTGCGTGCGCGAGGAAAATCCGGGTAGGTGTGTACTTCCGGATTGTGTATGTTGGTGTTGTAAAATGGCACCTAATGTGTGTGTGGTACGCGGCTGTCGCTGATTTTGCGTCCTTGTTCTTGAACCTCGTACAGGTTTTTGTCAAAATCTGTATGTTTTGTGGTGTTTTGCATGTTTAGGGTCCTGTAGCCTCGTTTTTGTTTTATTCGGCAGACATTTTTTTCGCTTAGGGGATTTTCGGGTGTGTAAATTCTTGAATTTCTACTTAAATTGAGGTGTAACTTCACTTTCAGAGGTCCTGGGTGCCCCCCTTGCTGTGGGTAAGCTTTTTATGTTCTTGTTGTTGTGTGTGTGTGTGTGTGCGTTTATTGTTTTTTTTAGGTTTTCAGGTTTTGGGCGCTAAGGTCGTATTTTTGTGAGCTCGTAATAGTTTAATTACTCGTAAAATTAGTTTAATCGTAAAAGTCCCGCGGCTAGTATTTGTGGATGTGAAGTCCGTAAATTTTGCGGCGTAAGTTCCATCATATGGATGAGCGCCTTTGGCGCTCCTTGCCAGCAACCTCCTCATCCTCAACCTCACTCCTCATCCTCAACCTCACTCCTCAACCTCACTCCTCAACCTCACTCCTCAACCTCACTCCTCAACCTCACTCCTCAACCTCACTCCTCAACCTCACTCCTCAACCTCACTCCTCAACCTCACTCCTCAACCTCACTCCTCAACCTCACTCCTCAACCTCACTCCTCAACCTCACTCCTCAACCTCACTCCTCACTCCTCACTCCTCACTCCTCACTCCTCACTCCTCACTCCTCACTCCTCACTCCTCACTCCTCACTCCTCACTCCTCACTCCTCACTCCTCACTCCTCACTCCTCAACCTGTTGAGGAGGATGATAAGGGAGGGGAGAAGAGATACAGGGAAGGGAGAGGGGGACACAGGGGGCAGCACATTTCCCACCCTCGGCTTATACTAGAGTCACTCATTTTACCCAGTATTTTGTGGTAAAATGGGTGCCTCGGCTTATACTCGGGTCGGCTTATACTCGAGTATATACGGTATTTAGCTGTGAAAAAATAAAAAGGTTTTAAAATGTATAAAATAAAAAAAAGGTTTAAAGCACTTGGAGACCTTTTTAAGGAACCAGATGTCCATCACAGTTTTAGACATTGAGATTTTATTACTCTGGCGGCTTTTATATAAGTGTCTATTTTATGTTTCTGTTACTTAGGTGAGGATAAAATATATAGTTAACCTAGTATATAAAACAAAACAAAGCAAAATAGAATTGTAAAGCCGGAATGTGAGTAGTTTTTTGCATTTTCTTGAAATCTCCTGTAAAACTTTGATCCAGTAGCATATTTCCTAGATTTGAGTTGTGTTTGTTTTTAATGATATTGTGTGGTAGGAACACATTCAATGAAATCTAGGTCATTTGCACTCAGTGCTCACTACTGAATTGTAAGATGGTTATCTCGCTATGCATGAGTGCCACTTATTTGGAACATTTCTTGTTCTTGCTCATTTTTAATACTTATTTGGTGGAATGTTGCAGATTACATGCTCCCAGTGGGTGTCATTGTGCTCCATATCGCTTGTCAAACCTTCAGCCGTTTGATGAATCTGTGCAGAAGCCTTAAAATATGAAATCTCTGAACTGAGCTTTTTTTTTTTTTTTTTTTTTAATACTGCTTGTTCAGGTGTGTTGCTCAACAATGATGATATCCTGGGAATTGCTTTCTGTAAAGTTTTCTGTTCAAGTTCTTAGTCCATTAGTTTCTCCACAGCCGTGTTTGCTCCTGTGTTCATTCAGATTGAAAAGTGCTAATACTATGTCACGCAGGACTTGGGCTACAATGAGCGCCGAAGGCCTTACGAGCCGTACGACTTAAAACCGAAACCCGTGCATGTACTGTACGGCTCGCCAAAAATCAGACATAACCGCCCAAACCACGGAACTGCAAAGACCGGAAAGACACAACAAATATGCCTTAAATTAGCTTGCACACAGCACAGGGGGAGAGCCAGGGAGCCTGTGAGTGTGGTTGCAAGTTAATTTGAGGCATATTTGGCCTTTTTTCACCAACGAAAATTGCCTAAGTGAGGGGGTGAAAAAAGGGCTGCCACAAAAATGAGGCTGAAGGACATGCTTTAGACTTGAGAAAAGGAGTGCTACCCACCCCCACAAGTAAAAGATTATGACACAATATTGGGAGAAGGTAATGGTTACCCCTCGGGGTGACCAAATAAACAAGATTTTTAAATGCTTTGCTCCAGTACTGCATCTGTGTTCCATAACTGCATTCCTGCTCCTCACAGATCCTAAGGCAAGCCTCCAAAGGGATTCTTTTTTCTTTTTTTTTATTATTAGAGACAGACGTAAAACAGAATATCAAGTGTACAATATAGCATTCTTAAGAAAGTACAAACATCATTTGCCCAGAACTGTAGCTTTCAATACATTTTAGTAAAAAGCGAAGTCGTCTTTGCTATGAAATTCCGGTTAAAAATACCAGTGGCACATAAAGCTATACCTATAATAAATGCTATATCATCTGCCTCCACCAATTTTCCATATTTTTCTCTTGACTAATTGTAGAAATTAAATCCTAATCATTTTTTAATCTTAGAACTTGATAATTTAACCATAGATTGTAGGAAATGCCCCCTATGCGAAAGTAATTAGTGTCCTTGGTCTTATGACCCGGGAAAGATTTTCAAACATAATCCTAGGAAACACTGATTACCTTGAAGGGGGTCTCCCCGTAATAATGGGGGGTAAAGCTAAACAAATAACCTAAACAATTTAGATTAACAACCTATCAAGAATGTCAACCTGGTCATATCCAAACCTCTTAAACTCTCAACATTAAGCACTCTTATTCATTGAAACATAATTCTCCCATGTCCCCCCTCGGCCCCCGGTCTCCGACTCTCTTCTTCCCTTCTCTACTTCTTTGATTAGGACAGTAAAATTATCTAGGTTGTTATAAGAACTCGCATGTCCGTGTATGTTATCCATGGCCCCCATATATCGAGGAATTTAGGAATTGGATCAGCTAAAGAGTGTGATTCTCTCTCTCTTGTTTTATAGCAATGAAGTGTATTTTTGCCTTCACTGCCCCCAGATCCAGAGAGCTGGTCTTCCACCTACTAGCTATATGGCTTTTCGTAGCCAATAAGATATACTGTAGGAGATTATTCTGGGAAGCGGTAAGCTTGGCCAATGGGATCCCCAACGGGCAATTCTCCGCTGATAGCCTAGTCGCTTAATGACATCTGCCACTAGATCTTCCACTTTCCATAATTGCTGCACTATCCTGTAATTCCACCATGTGTGTTGGAAGGTATCCGTATCCGAACAGCCCGTGAAACAGTTGGGGTTCTCGGATCTATTCCACTTAGCTAGCCTATCAGGGGTTATATACTCCCTATGGAGGACCTTAATGAAGGTTTCCAGCACACTATAATTTAAGGCTCCCCTAAAGATATTGGACCATGATTTCTCCCACTTTTTTTAGTTTCCCAATTGAGTGATTGATCTCTTTTCCACTGCAATATATATTGAACCTTGTTTCTCTCTAAGGGGGCGTTAAACATGTAATATAGTTCGCCTATCATTCCCTTAGTCAGAGAAGCCTCTCGACAAGTCTTTGAAAATCAATTCTGCTGGGGCAAACCTATTGAGTGGATTAACGAGGAAACGAAGTGTCTCAATCTGCAATAGTTATAATGCTGGTATATGGGGAGGTCATATTTATCCCTTAACTCCTTGAAAGTGAGTATTCGACCTTCCTTAACCCACGAGCCCAACCTATTTAGTTTGTTCCGTTTCCACCAATGTTGGGCCAAGGCTGGAATTTCTGTAGGGGCTTGTGGATGTAGAAATATTGATGTTAGATGTGGTGACTTGTGGAAAAGCTCACGAGTGTTTAACCATTGGGGT
Source organism: Discoglossus pictus (assembly GCA_027410445.1). Lineage (NCBI taxonomy): Eukaryota > Metazoa > Chordata > Amphibia > Anura > Alytidae > Discoglossus > Discoglossus pictus. The sequence goes on from CM050164.1 coordinate 38,045,559, forward strand.
TGGCGAGGTTCTTAACAAGGCTGGTGGGGTGGCCAGCCACACTGCTGTGTCCCATGAAAACGGGCGCATGTCCCAATTCATAATGAACATCCAAGCTGGCACACTCAGTATCGTCTCATCCTGAGGGACAAATGCTAGTTGTGATGCCCTATAGTAGAGTTTAAAGTTAGAGCATGTTAGTACCCCTTTTTGTCTTGTGCCTTTACATGATTGATTTGGGGACCCTGGCGGAGCCACATTGTCAGTAAAACTGAAAAACAAACCTTTCAAAACTTGACAATTCTCTCATATTAATAGGTATAGGTAGTGTTCTAAAGAGGTACATAAGCCTAGGTAAGATATTCATCTTTACTGTGTTAATCCTGCCCAACCAGGAAATGTGTGCTTTAGACCATCCACTCAAGTCCTTTTTTAAGTAGGCTGTATAGAGGTTTATATAAGTCTGTTATTTTAGGAGTTACATTTATCCCTAAGTATTTAATATGTTTTGTGGCCCAGATGAATTTATACCGTTGTGTTAAAATATCCTTTTCAGCTGTTGTCATGTCCAAAGCAAGAGCGTCTGTTTTTTCTATATTTAAACCCGATGTGACTCCAAATTGATCTAATATGTGCATCAAGGCTGGGACTGACCTCACTGGATACGAGATAGAACATAACAAATCATCTGCGAAAACAGAGACTTTAAACTGTTGCAGTCCTATCTGAATACCTTTAATTCCTGACGTTGCTATTATCTGTGCAAGTGGTTCTATGGCCAGGGCAAAGAGGAGTGGGGACAGAGGACAACCCTGTCTAGTTCCACGGTGGATGTGAAGAGCTGGCCCAATGCGGGCCGGAATTTTTAGATTAGCTATAGGAGCCTTATAATAGTTTTGGATAAGATTAATAAATCGTCCTTTAAAACCAAATTTTGCAAGTGACGCTAAAAGATAGGGCCATTCAACGGAGTTGAATGCTTTCTCCACATCCAGCGCGAGCGAACAGGCCAACAGCTGGTTTCACATGGTGCATCAGATTCAGAATCTTGCGGATATTATCCCCCGCCTGCCTAATAAACACATTCAGACTAAAACCTGCGTCCATTGCAATATCTCTTGAACCCCATATAAAACTTGACACAACGTTATTGGATTAAAGGATCATTGCAGATCAAAAAAAAATATTCTGGTTTGGTTTGTCGAGTATGTATTAAACTAACAATATTGGCAGATGTGCAAGTCATGGACACCAAAACTTCAGATTTCCCCCCAAAATGTTTCAAGACTCTTTAAATACAGGAATCCATCTAGTGTTTGTTCCATCATATTCTGACAACTGGATGTGCTTGTTGTTATCCGTGGTGGTGGGGGCAGAGAGAAGTCAGGAGGCTTTGTTTTGGTAACTGGAAAAGATTGAAATTGATGCAACATCCTTCCTCTGGGCTAGTGAGGGGGCAGGATGTGGTATCAACAGATGCAACTATAGCTCTATAGAAATTTAAACAATTCCATCCAAATTATTATAGGTAGTGACATGTAAATGAAATTCTGAATGCACTATCTCATGTTTATTAGGAATACTTGAAATATATTATGTGATATCTTTGCGTAAGTGATATTCTGGAAGAACTGTGGTTGTGTTTTTAAAATGTGCTATTTAAAAAAAGAAAAAGAAAACTATGTTTTATCATATGCAACATAATTTTAGGAAGTAAAAAAATACAAATTTATTATATTTTATATACAGTTATGCTGCTGTGGAATCGACCATTTTGGATTTGCAGGTTTTCTTGAATGGGAGGAGGCTTTAAATACTTAAGTGTGTCTGCATAATGAGAACATGGTAGTTACATCTGCCAGTGTTATCAGCAGGATTAAATAAAGGCTCTTTTTTATCTTACAAGCGCCCACCCACCTGAGAAAGTAACAGGCAACAGTAGGGAAGAAAGCAAAATGGAACCACACTGCAAAATGTTGTAGTGGTTAATTTGTTTTCAACCTTGGTTTAGTTGTTCAAAAAAATAAATAAATGACCGTAGTGGTCCTTTAATTGTATATGAGCATTAACACATTTGTTTTTTTAATTTTAGGTGCTGTTAAAACCTAGCATATCTGATGGAGACTGGGCAACTGGTAAGTAAATGATTTCAGATATTGTTGTTTTTTCTTTTACCATGTTTATTGTTTGCTTATGTATCACGTATCCTATATTTTATAACTATATTTTTAATGAATCCTTGCCATTAGATCACAAATAAACAAGGCAGCTTCAGTGTGTTAAATAATAAAAAGTCAGGATATTAGTCTGTTTATCCTCTGGGCAGTGTTTTAATCACCCGGAGCACTTCTAACTCAATTTAATGATCAAAGCAAAACTTAAATTCAATTAATGATAATGTTAGCAGGGCTTGTGCAGGGTTCAGTTTCCGTTCACTAACTAAATGCAGTTGTATAAACTATACTTCTGTTTTACTTTTTTTCTTATTAAAAGAAAAGCCCTGACAAATTACAACAAAACTTTTTCTATTTAAGGAAAGTCCATATCTCTTGTAAAAGCCTGAAGTTTTTCCCAAGTAACAACATTAGTAGACAAGTAAAGCAATGGTATAAGAGCTTGATAAACAGACACAAATTTGGGCATATTTCAGTTTTACAAGATTTACAACTTATTTTCCCTACAAAATAAATGTAATGTTGGAAATTGGAACTTTTAAATGCATGATATAAATCTTGGGCTATTGTGTCACTTTGTGTATTGATATAATGATAATAATATTAATTTTAAAGGAGGTTTTAAGGAAAGATGCCATATATTTGTGAATTATGTGTCAGGAGTAGGGACCACCTGCACTGACCAATGAATGGATCTCACAGGTTAGGTCCTCTGCAGGTTTCTATGTATAAGTGCTAGGGATTCCCCTGGACGGAGGCGGCTTCAGGATCTTTGGAGAGCATGAATTACAGTTATGGAATGTAGGTGCAGGATTCATTGATTGCTGGACCTTAGATTGCAAGTTTGTCCGTTTTCAATCATGTGTCAGTGCTTTGAAAACAAGCACTATGTATGTTTGATTTTAAGCTCAAAAACTGGGCCCTCCATCCTTTGCTATATGTTTATTTTGTTTTTGCTGTGTACTTAACACCCTTTACAGTGCTACAGAATATGTTGGCATCTTACAAATAAAAAATAGTAATTAAGTGATTAAAAAGCTATTTTCCACCTTTGAAATACAGCTGACACTCTTGTATATTTACAAAAGGGGTAATTCATTTTATTGATACACACAGGGACTTCTATACATGAGAACAATTACTCTGGGTGAATAGTAACAAAATATAAATTAATTAAAATAGGAAAACCAGCTAACGTCAGCAGGATGTTCGTTTCACGATGGGTCTCTTAGACCTATCTTTGTAAACCATAACTGGATTACAGTACATGAATTACATCTCTACATATACAAAATGTATACCAATATCAGGTGTGCTTAACAGGCATATAATCCGTATAATAAGAGGTTAGCCACATAATGTCCAAAACACACGCATACAAGCGAGATCTCCAGACAATAGACATTCCAAAGAGAGGAAATGGTGGTTATCAACGAGGTAGCCCTGGGCTGAAAACATCAAAGGCCAGGGGGTGCCCTATCCATCTTCTGCGGGCCCAGGGAAGTGATTTGCTTTAAACGACTGGCCTAGGCTTCTTTGGGCAAGAAAGTGAAGTGGGTACCACAGTACTTTATTACAGGCTTCTCCCCAATCCAGGCTGTTCTCACCCGATGTAACAACATTATCTATCATTTACATCAGGAGATAATTTGTCAGTTTGTCAGGATTTATTCTGTTGGACTACTAGTCTGTCTGTCTAACTTCAGGTTGAGAGTTATTCCACTAGACCTTCCGATTCTAGGGTGTTCTATTCTTAAGTGGCTATGTAAAGTGTCAGAATTGAATAGAGATCTTATCGGATTCCACAGTTTCCCCCAATCCTCCCAAGTTTCTAATACTGTTAGGGGCAAAGGCAAGATGTCTGCTGCCATTAAAGTAAAATTGTATACAAGTGATAAAGTGTCTACACACCCCTGTTAAAATGTCAGGTTTCTGTGCTGTAAAAAAATGAGACAAAGATAAATAATTTCAGAACTTTTTCCACCTTTAATGTGACCTATAAACTGTACAACTCAATTGAAAATGAAAAACAAACTGAAATCTTTTAGGTGGAGGGAAGAAAAGTAAAAAAAGAAAAATAATGTGGTTGCATAAGTCTGCACACCCTCTTATAACTGGGAAAGTAGCTGTGTTCAGAATTAAGCAATCACATTCCAAATCGTGTTAAATAGGAGTCAGCATACACCTGCCGTCATTTAAAGTGCCTCTGATTAACCCCAAATAAGGTTCAGCTGCTCTAGTTGGTCTTTCCTGAAATTTTCTTAGTCGCATCCCACAGCAAAAGCCATGGTCCACAGAGAGCTTCCAAAGCATCAGAGGGATCTCATTGTTAAAAGGTATCAGTCAGGAGAAGGGTACAAAATAATTTCCAAGGCATTAGATATACCATGGAACACAGTGAAGACAGTCATCATCAAGTGGAGAAAATATGGCACAACAGTGACATTACCAAGAACTGGAGCTCCCTCCAAAATTGATAAAAAGACAAGAAGAAAACTGGTCTGGGAGGCTACCAAGAGGCCTACAGCAACATTAAAGTAGCTGCAGGAATATCTGGCAAGTACTGGCTGTGTGGTACATGTGACAACAATCTCCTGTATTCTTCATATGTCTGGACTATGGGGTAGAGTGGCAAGACGAAAGCCTTTTCTTACAAAGAAAAACATCCAAGCCAGGCTACATTTTGCAAAAACACATCTGAAGTCTCCCAAAAGCATGTGGGAAAAGGTGCTATGGTCTGATGAAACAAAGGTTGAAGTTTTTGGCCATAATTCCAAAAGATATGTTTGGCGCAAAAACAACACTGCACATCACCAAAAGAACACCATACCCACAGTGAAGCATGGTGGTGGCAGCATCATGCTTTGGGCTATTTTTCTTCAGCTGGAACTGGCGCCTTAGTTAAGATAGAGGGAATTATGAACAGTTCCAAATACCAGTCAATATTGGCACAAAACCTTCAGGCTTCTGCTAGAAAGCTGAACATGAAGAGGAACTTCATCTTTCAGCATGACAACGACCCAAAGCCTACATCCAAATCAACAAAGGAATGGCTTCACCAGAAGAAGATTAAAGTTTTGGAATGGCCCAGCCAGAGCCCACACCTGAATCCGATGTTAAAATCTGTGGGGTGATCTGAAGAGGGCTGTGCACAGGAGATGCCCTCGCAATCTGACAGATTTGGAGTGTTTTTGCAAAGAAGAGTGGGCAAATCTTGCCAAGTCCAAATGTGCCATGCTGATAGACTCATACCCAAAAAGACTGAGTGCTGTAATAAAATCGAAAGGTGCTTCAACAGAGTATTAGTTTAAGGGTGTGCATACTTATGCAACCATATTATTTTATTTTTATATTTTTTCTTCTCTCTCCCTAAAAGATTTCAGTTTGTTTTTCAATTGAGTTGTACAGTTTATAGGTCACATTAAAGGTGGAAAAAGTTCTGAAATGATTTATCTTTGTTTCATTTTTTTACAGCACTGAAACCTGACATTTTAACAGGGGTGTGTAGACTTTTTATATCCTGTGTGTGTGTGTATATGTGTATATATATCTCTTTTGTAAAATATTTTGCTTATTAAATAAAGTTTTTCATAAGCGTTTACTAATAAATAAGATACTTCAGTGGTCCTTTGATACCAAATATATTCACAAATTCTTACAGGAACAAAGGATACTTTCACCTTTCTTTGTACAGCATTTTGTTAGCGCTGATACAAATATAAAATGACAGCCCCTCCTGACATGGCACTGATCACGCTAATAAACCAAAGCCAGGGGCTTTCAATGTATTCTGAGGTTACCTCTGTGCATTTTACGTCAACAGTCACCCACTAACATTTTTTTTTCTCTCAGTTTTCAGAACACAAATTTCTATCCTTCATTTAAAAGATTGTGTTTGCTTTTTAATTAATAATGAGAACTGTATAGTGTAGAAAAATTACATTAAAATGACAGGGTAGGGATTGTTTTCACCTGTCGTATAACAAGAAACTGAGGGACAGAGCATATTGTAACGTTTGAAGTGCTTCCACATAGTCCCTTTATCGCATTCTTTAAATAAGAAGTCTATTTAAAAAAAAACAAAAAACACAAAACTGACTCTTCATGAGTCCTTTCTTACAGTTCCTCTCTGATTTATTTCAGTTCACTGCCAAGGATATGGAGGATCAGGCACGCTGTATTTTTCTTTTTCTGTATTGGCTTTGTTTTTTTCCCATTGTGCAGTGACACTTTAAGAAAACACTAATATAAGTTTGGTAGTTATAGTTCCATCCTTTTGATGCAAGGTGTTTGTGTCTGGGCTATTGAGGTGGAAGGGGTGTGGTGTCCATTTCAGTCTTACCCAGTGATCAAACAAAAATTGTACTCAATGTTCGAAATGAGGGCGTACTAGGGATTTGTATAGTGTCAGAATTATATTTGCTTCCCTAGCTTTTTTTATACCCTTCTTGATACATGCTAATATTTTACTTGCCTTTGCAGATGCTGCTTGGCATTGAGCACTGTTATCTAGGTGGTTGTCCACAAGTACTCCCAAATCCCTTTCAATATCTAATACCCCTAGATTTGCTCCATTAAGATTATAAATGGCATGGGTATTTTTCCTTCCCAGATGCATAACTTTGCATTTATTTGCATGAAATCTCTTCTGCCTCTTAGATGCTCATTCCTCTAATTTATGCAAATCCCTTTGGAGGGAAAGTACATAATCTTCTGATTTAATTACCTTGCACAACTTTGTGTCATCAGCAAAAATGGAAACACCACACTCCAATCCCACTTCCAAGTCATTTAATAAATATGTTAAAAAGGAGGGGACCTAATGCTGAACCCTGAGGAACCCCACTTACCACATTAGTCCAATCCATGTATGTTCTCTTTACCTCAACCCTCTGCGTCTTTTTTTTTTTTTTTTTTTTTTTTTTTTTTTTTTTAGGCAGCTCTCAATCAGAAGCAAATATTTATGGCAAATTGTGTATCCCTTAGTTTGCTCAATCGTCTCCCATGTGGCACTGGATCAAAAGCCTTTGCAAAATGCAAATAGACTACATCCACTGAGTTGCCTTGATCCTAGTTCCTAATAACCGACTCATAGAAACTAATTAGGCTTGTTTGAAATGAGCTATCCTTCATAAATCCATGTTGGCTCCTACTTTATAATCCTGTTTGAATAGACATTCTTGTATAGTTATATTCTTAATATATGCAAGTTATACACATAATATTACTATACTTCAAAATAGGTAAAATATATTCAGTTATTAATGTATTAATTATTTAATTAGCATACAATAAAACATACTCCAAAAAAAAATACTCACAATAAGCACAAAAGCCATTCACTGCGCGACTCACGAGCGCCATGCTGCTCGTAGTACACCAAGCCTTGCAATAAGCGCAAAAAAACACATCACCGCCGACCAAACAATAACACCAAAAGCGCCTATCAGAAAAAAAATACTACAACAGGCTTGCAATGAGCGCCGAAGGATCTCGGACCACAAACAAAATGAATGTCTCGAACAAACAGCATTACCTGCCTTACAATTTTATTGCCGTCATTTTTTGACGGGCAAGTCTCTAGTTATATATATAATTTAAAGGGAGCTTGCAATTCAATCTAAATCGCTTTGAGCATTTTCAAACCAGTCTAAAACGGTTTTGTGCCTTCATGTAGGTGATCTGAAGCTCTTTTCAGTTTTACAACTTCAATAACCCTTAAGATTATTTAAAAAAAAATTATATATATTTTCTGGGGTACGGTGGGGGTGGAGCTTTTTGCAAGGTATATGATAAGCTTTTGTTTAAAATGCATGGAAGAAAGTTTGGAACTATAGTGTCCTAATAAGTCTGTATAACTAACTACATTGTACAGGGTTTATCAAATAGCAGTTGATATGACGAACTAAAATATATATATATTCCATATGTGTTTTGACCGTGTCTGAAAGCAGATTATTACCTCCAAAGAAATTTAAATGAAAAATACAAATTACTGATAATTTCAGTTAATGAAACCTCATTGAATGTTCACACCTCTGGTGATATAGCTATATATGTCCTTCACTATAGTGCCAGAGGGACCAGGGTCTTGTAGCTGTGAGTTCATCCTTTGTGCTCTGTACCTGTAATCCCCGGAGGCCAAGAACTCATTTTATATCGGAGCAGGACGAATGTAAATATAAGGTACGCTCTAACACCTAAAGAGAACACAGTGAGTTTTCATGAATCCTATATTTTGACATTGCACAGTGCTCTTTCTATAATGCACTAACAAAGAGCTACTTTCTGTACAGCCCTCGGCCGTTATACCAGGATAAGGAGTGGAAAGTAAACTGCCCAACAGGAATTTGGGCTGCTCCAGACACAGAGGTTATGGTTGTATGGAGCAAGCCCTTTTCATAGAGCGCATAATAAACTGGTTTGAGGGATTAATGGCGTGTGGCACATAGTTTTAGGGTTTAACGGAAAATAATGTAGCAAGACGTTTAGAAAAAAAAGTGCTTAGTAAAGTAGCAATGAGTTTAAAAAAATGCTTGGTGTAGCCCAGCTGTGTGGGTGTATAGTACGTACTATCCCCTTGGTGGAACATCTGCAAACGTTTGAAAAATAACACAAAAACAAGTCCAGCTTCAGCTGAAAATACCTATCGCCATATAGCGTAGAGTCCGAACATAATATGAATATGTAATACAGTAGACTCTGTTATCCAGAACTCAAGCAACCAGAACTCTCAAGCAACCAGAACAAAATTGAATACTGTACTTTAAATAAAAACATAAATTTACGGGGCTCAACAAATGCCAGGAGCCAGGCTGCATGCCACAACATGTTTACAGGCACCTAGATTGCATCCACTGTATGGCTCTGCAATTCAATCTTACCATGAAAGAAGAAAGGCATGAGTGATTGAGCCAGTGCAGTGTTGGCATTACATTCCCCTGGGTCAGCACCGCACCCTCCAGCAGAACGTATCTGTATGTAAGTGAAGAGTGAAAGCTGCTGCTGCTGCTAGAACAGCCCTCTCTAAAAAAAATATATATATACTTGGCAAAGCATCCTATGTGCAGCTAAACTAGGCCCCTTTTAATAGAAACTTGAAAACAACCAGAAACTACATTTATCCGGGATCTACCAATCCCCATGGGTACTGGTTAACTGAGAGTCTACTATACTTAATATATTTATATAGTTATGTGATGGTTGTAGTTCCTAAACACACTATGTGCTGATGATTCAAAAATGAAAAAATGCAGTTTTCTTAGTGAAATATTATAATAAGCATTATAATGAAAAATATTACAAGAGCTTTTACTCCACCTGAGCATTGTAGCTTTAATCGGTATATATACTTTGTTAAATAATTGGCTTCATATGACCAATCCCTGGCCTAGGCTGATTGCCCAATCTGCTTTTGCAATATTCAATGCTCTATCTACATATTAGATCTCCTTATCAAATGCTGTTTAGTTAATTGATAAAGACCACATTTGATTAGTTGGAGCTATTTTATTACACATGTCAACATTAAGAAGGATTTAGAAAAAAAAAAGAGCAGCATGTCCATGCTGGAATGTTATTATGATCAGTTATTTTATACTTCAGTGTAATGGTTGTTTATATCGGTTTGTGTTGGATTAGAAAAAAAGTTTACACACTGGGAAAATTCCATATAACTTTTTTAAATACTTAAATCTTCCAATTGCTGGTGCCTGACAGTGGTCCATTAAAATGTGAAAGTAGCAACAGCAGCAGTACATGATAATTTAGTATGTGCGCAACATAGGGCTTGTGAAGTAACGGCCATTAAACCCCCGGTATGGATTAAAAACAAGCACATTATTCTTCCAGTATCACAACCCTATACTTAAAAAAACCCACACACCACTTGGTTTTAAGGATAAATTACAAAAGCATTCACATGTTTACAAACTTCTCTCGGAAAGGATTTTATTTTACTGCTGTGATTCAATTAATTGTATAGATTCCTCCACCAACTTCCATCTGGCCCGATTACTCACTGGCTTAATTCATGTGTGCTGTAATACCAATATGTCTAACATTTTGGATTTTAATTTCCACGCTTACTGCCTTTTTTCTTTTTTTTCTTTTTCTTTTATTTCTTTTTTTTTTTTTTCTTTTTTTTTCTTTAATTCTTGTCAGGTTCAAAAGGAAAAAATGAGGTCACCTCCTACCTCTTAATTGTTGAAGTGAATAGGTGTGAAGGTAGTAAGTGGGTAGATATGTACGGTTAACATTCATACACTGCCCAAATGCTTCTCGTCACATCAGGGGGTTTATTTGTTCTGCGACCTTTTACACAGTCTAACTGTACTGCAATCTCTCAATAAAATGCATGCAGAATCGACGGCATTAATGTTTTTAAACTTTGCCAGACTTTTCCTACTTGGTAAATCTTTGTCCACCTGCGTTGGAAATGATTGAAATATATTAAAATGTACTATTTTATGGATGCAGGACTTAATGTAATCTTTTCCGTTGCACCTCATTAGCTGGACGGACCCAGATTAAATAGAGGATCATTTTTTATTTTTTTTTGGACTGACTCTTTATATCCACGGCTGGCCCTTCCAAATTATTTCTGAAAGAGGGAAGTGAAATGAGAGAGGATAAAAGCTGCAAAGGAGAAAGTTTAGAGGTCAGCAAAGCTGAAGAAGGTGACCTAATTAGGGAAGTTTTAAAGGATAAAACAGCAGGACAAATGGATTTTTTACATAAGAACCAGAAAACAAGATATATTTTAGGTTTTAGTGCGGTTCTAATCATCAGGAGCCTGGACTCCTACGGTGTTACTTGTTTATGGTTTTTGATGTTAATCTGTATCTATATAAATATTCTCCCCTGTGGCTTCTAAATGTAAGAGCAGGAGGATATTTAGAAAAAACATTGAAAGCGCAGTCAAATAAAATATCCTCACCAACTAGTCCATTCATTCTTTTTACCCTTTCTTTCTTTCTTTCTCTCTTTCCTTTGTATTCACCCTTCATTTATAATTGTTTTTCTCTCATTTCCATACTACTTTAATCTTCTTCCACCTTTCCCTTTTTGATCAATGCCACCCCCCTTTTTTCATAAATTTCTCCCTTTTTTTTTCGTGACTTTTTTTCCCTCTCATTCATCTTTCCTTCATTGCTCACTTTTTTTCACTCTATGGTCTCCATCCCTTTCTCTCTGTTCCCTTTTCTCTAGTTATTTCTTACATCTTCCCTAGTTTTCTTTCTCACGTCTCTCCTCCTCCTTTTTTTACTTTCACAGTATTCTTCCTCTCTTCTTTTTTTCAGCCCTTCTTTCTTTTTGCATCTTCCCTCGTTTTTTTTTTTTAACCCCCGCTCATTTTCCCTTTACCTCTGCTCATTTTCCCTCTCTACCCCCGCTCATTTTCCCTCTCTACCCCCGCTCATTTTCCCTCTCTACCCCCGCTCATTTTCCCTCTCTACCCCCGCTCATTTTCCCTCTCTACCCCCGCTCATTTTCCCTCTCTACCCCCGCTCATTTTCCCTCTCTACCCCCGCTCATTTTCCCTCTCTACCCCCGCTCATTTTCCCTCTTTACCCCCGCTCATTTTCCCTCTTTACCCCCGCTCATTTTCCCTTTCTTTCTGGCATAACCCTCTCCCCCTCACACAGACAATACCAGATAACCTAGAAAATCAACAACCATCAATAAGAAATGTGTAACTGACCACCTTTCCTGCTTCCTGTCTGGATCTTGCGCTTCTTCTTGATGCAGCTTCTGCCCAGCACTCTTTTTTTATAGACATGGTAATTTGCTCCCATCATGCAGACTCCTGATTTGTATTTTCCTGACTGCAGAGCACTCTGCGTGTGTGATGCTATGCACAGATACTGCTGGTTTTTGTATTGCCAATTCATTATAGTTAACTAATTCACAAGCAATTAAAACATGAATACTCACGGGAGCCGAGGTTTCATTCTCCCATTCAATCAATTATCTATTTATTCTTGTGTATTGACCCGGCAGTGTGTAATTCACTTTATAACAGACAGGGGAAAACTGGCCTATACAGCTTGGCACAAAGAGCAGGATGCTGCATTAAACAAACATTATTCTGTGGTGATGGGTCTGAAACCTCATTTCTCTGATCCCCAATTTATTTTTGGACTGGTCACAGAAAAGCTTTAAAAAATGAGAATTTATTTTACTTTTTTTTTATTTTTAAGAATGCTACTAAATGTCATTACACTAAAACAAACAAATAAACAAGTTTTTCTGCTTTTTCCAGAAGTGTATATAGCAATGTGAATGGACGTGCGTGTGTTTATATATATATATATATATATATATATATATATATATATACATACAGTAAATAAATAGTACATCTGTGTTCACATTTGAATGTCTAAAACAAGTTAAAAAACCTGCTTACAGCTCAGAATTTTGAGAAAAAACGTTATTACACTGCATTCTGGGAAGCTAAACTGGGACATGCAAATGTGCCCACAAATGCCTAGCTCTTCAATCCATAACCATTATCAAATATGGCTTCCTTTAAGCTTATGCATGCTGTATTTCACAGCTTTAATGCAGGCCTCGGCCAACCTGCAACTTTCATGCCCCACAATAAGCACTTTTGGCGCTCTTTGCAGGCCTTGGCCAACTCACAACTTTCCATGCCTCGCGATGAGCGTCTTTGGCGCTCATTGTGAGCCTCGCGATGAGAGGCTTTGCCGCTCATGCAGGCATTGGCCAAACCGCAACTTGCAGGCCTTGCAATAACTGCCTTTGGCGCTCATTGCGAGCCTCTCCCCACTCTCTCGCCTCGGTGTCTCTCCTCCCCTGTGTCCATAGCCCAACACTGATCATAGATCTGGGGTTTGCTGGCATTTCAAATCTAGCCTATACTTAGACAGTCTAATGTGTTTCTCCTTTGTAGTGGTACAAATGAAAGTGTGCCTAGATTTCCAGTTACTTCTCCATGTTTGTGATTGGGTTTTGTGAGTGGGAGACACCATTAGAGGTTTTGAAACAATGAAACTTTTTATTGCTACAAACACCTCCCTATGTTAAGTAATGTGACCTGACGAGGGAACAAACCTATGAATGCACTTTAGTTTTAGTTTGGTTGGCTCTTTAAACTATGCTTAGAAGCAGGCAGCATGCACTAATAAAAGGTTAGTTTTTCTTGGGGGGAGGGGGGGTTTGTGGAGATTTTTGTTTAGTTTTCTTTTAAGGAAAATTGCAATACTCCATTGCGCCCTCTAGAGGAAATACGACATTACTATATACCGATTTGTTATAACCAGTGTTGCTTTTATAATCCTATAGTTTTATAATCAAGCATTTAGGCTAATTTTTATTTTAAAAGTTACTTCTCCATGTTTTATGTCCATGTCATTAGAGGTTCCATTTTTGTAACTAACACTTAGATGATTTGGGTCAAAATTTCGAGAGCCAACCAAGCTAAACCTAAAGTGCTAAAGTTGTGCAATTCCATTCACATGTCTGTTCCCTCGACAGGTGCAGGTTGCATTACTTAACATAGGGAGGTGTTTGTAGCAATAAAAGGCAACTGCTGTAACTTTTACATGATTTCATATTAGAGCAACTTTTGTGGTGGCACGTCCTTCGCGCGCTGGAGAACTTCGTGCCATCATCAGGGCGCCGAGAACTTCGCTCTGATGACGCTCTGCGCTCCAGCCTGCATCCCATCTGCCACAGTAGCTTCTCATGCGCACCCCTATCTCATATTTACTGGACCTGCTTGCTGGAGGCCGCCAAGGTAAGGGGCATGATGCATTGCATGTTTATCACACATGCAAACCATGCCTGGCCTATATGGCACACTGTCAGACCCTTACCTTGCCAAGCAGGTCAAGTAAATACGAGATGGGGTTGTCCATGAGAAACCTCTGTCCCAAATGGGATGCAGGCTGGAGCGCAGCGCGTCATCAGGGCACAGTTCTCGGCGCCCTGATGACGGTGCAGGTGTTATGCAGCTCGCGAAGGTCGGGGTGCCAACTTTTGCTGTCACATTTACTTCCCCTTAAATTTGGGTTCTCAGTCTGGCTGCAAATTCAAGTACTCGGCACCTATAATTAATGGATCTTTGCTTTGTGTTATGGTATGGGAGTCCTTTGGTCACCTATCCTTCTCCAACATTTTGGTGAGGCAGATTTGCAAGAAAGACATCATAAGATGTTGTGGGTCAAAGGTTGAGTGTCTCTAACTAGATTTAATGTCTGCTAATCTTCTTAGTTTCGAGACTTCAAGAAAATGGGTTATCTCCCAAAATGAAGCCTTTCATGTCTGTGTGAACATAGAAGATGGGAACGGAGCCAAGGCTTTACCAATGACGATCATATAAAAATATCTGTACAGAAATGTGATGGGAGAGAAAAGCGCGCACAGATTAAAGGGACACATGGAGGTTCCAAATATAGTATTTAAAACTAAGTAATAACAAGTACATTATCAATAGAATATGATTAAAGGACCATTATAGTTTGTGAAAAACCTCATATGTTTGAAATATGTAGCAAAGTAATAACATTAGCATTTGTGTAAGGCATGAACATAGAGACTCTAGGCTACCAAGAATTAATTATTGTTTTTGAGGGTTTATCAGTAGAGAGAGGGTGGGGGAGAGAAGATTTTATAGATAATTGTATATGTATGAATTTTACACCAGCTCCCTTCCACCACACGTGCTTAGAAGCACCAATAAAAGTTCTGTTTCCATTAGGGGAAAAATGTTTTTCCTTTTAAAAAAAATAAAAAATAATTGCAATACTCCATTGCGCCCTCTAGAGGAAATACGACATAATTACGATATACCGTTGGCACTAAAACTCACAGCACGGGGGAACAGCCAGGACGTCTGGGAGTGAAGTGGAACGCAAATTTAAGATTTCGACGAGTTTCGGCACTCGAAAATCACCAAAGCGAGAAAAAAATGGCCGCCCAAAAAAAAAATATATATTTAAATGAGGCTACACTACTCCGGACCACGCTAAACACAGATACCGCATAGCACTTTCGCACAGAAACGTACGAGGTATAAAATACACTATTACAACTGATGGAAAATGCTTGCGAACCGCATAGGACATACACAAACAACGCAGTTTTACAACCCTAACTTGCAACTAATAACATTGAGAATCTAAAATGGCTCTTTACACAACTAAACCATTGGTTTGCTCTCGAATAAAGATTCTATAAAAGTCCAAGAAGGTTATTGTATTTTGGTCATGAATGTTTTATACTTTTAATGTAAGCATTGTCATACTTATAAGATTATATGTGATCCATTGGGATGTAACCTTGTAATACAGAAATAGCTGCAAATTGCCAGTATGATTGTTAAATTCTTGTAGGAGTACTTTCATATGCTAAATTATTGCCTAGTCCGCTTAATTTCTTGCCAAAGTTATGTTTCTTTTTTTTGTTTTGTGTTTTGACACAAGCAAACCACACTATTTTGATCAATGACTTCAGCAGATGTCTGTCTGTCTTATGTCCCTTTCTCCAAATACTATTATTTTCCAAGACAATCCATTGTGGCTTAAAGATTTATCTAAGTTTACCTATCTAATCTAACACGTGCTGCTTATATCAGACACACACATTACATGGAGTCATTCTAGACACGTACAGGTTTATTCTATTTAAAAATAAAACTTGTTTTCCACACCCCCAGAGCTGCTTACATAGGCACCGTGGACATACCAATAGAAACACTGCATTTGGGTACAGATTTTAACCCAATACTAACCTTCAAGCCAACAGTAGCGCAATGCAGTGGTCCGGAGCTGCAATGCTTGAGCTCCTCCTTTCTTGTACAGGGTTAAAATAAGACCACATACTCCATGAGGCATTTCTGCACCAACTGCCATCACAAATTGAAATAATTTATTGGCTGCCTGTGATTGGCCAAAAAGAATTATGACGTGTGCTAATTTTAGCAGTGATTTCCAGGGGTGGTAACTCTGCTAAATCAACTGCTTGCAAACAGAGATTTAGCAAACTTTAGGGGGAAGTATAATAATGTTTATTTGGATTTTTTCATGCAGAACATTGTTTTCAGACACTACTGATTCCCCTCTATCAGATGCATTCATAATCCAGGAAACTTAAACATGCCTTTAATGTTCATTAAAATTGAGTTTGACACCAGGGGGCAGAGTTGCTTCCCTTGATTGTATGTATATAGATCATGCTCCTCATTAAGATCTTCTCATTTGCTACGTTTTCCATGCTGTAAGGGAGATGCTAACATCACAACCTTGGACATGTTTTCAGTAGATCCGCCCAGTTTGCAATCGTATTGGGTTTAATGACAACCATTTCATATTTCAAGACACGCAAACATTTGGTATGGTAATGTGAGGTATGTAACGAACATCAGTAGCTATACATGTAAGCCAGGAGCATAAAAACACTTAGGCAGGGTCTTGTATTTAGCGGACTCTGCCGATGTCAGGAGAATCCACCTTGGGCTACCAACCAGGCTGTAGGTTTATTCTTCTATTTAGTTCGGTTGTCAAGTGGCAATTTACAGTCTTTCAACCAAGATGAAATGAAGATTACCTGAAACCACTGTTCTCATGTTCTCAAGTATCTAATCTTGTTAGAAATAAAGGCAAAAACCCTGCTTTCATTAAGCAAAACTGAGCACAAAATGTGCAAAATGTTTTATAAAATATAATTACCTTCTGTCTTTGTCGGCTGAAGAACATACAGGTGGTCCAGACGACCCATAATTAAGAATGGTCTTTATGTACTGTTTGTTTGGATTAAGAGAGCGTGCATGATAGTTTCTGTAACTTATTACAGTGTTTGTGTTTGCGTCGTTAAGTCGTGTCTGATCTCATGGACCACAACACATCATGCTGATCCACTTGGTATTTGATACTGGATTGGGTTGCCAATTCCTTCTCCAGTGGGCCACAGCATACAGCTCCTTGTATTCCTAGGTGGTCTCCTTTCCAGGTACTGACCAGGCCCAACCCTGCTTGGCTACAGGGTGGTGTGACCTCTTGGTTCCCTGACTGTAATCAAACTCAAGTCACAGTGGTGAAAGCACTGAATCCTAACCACTGGGTACAGGGGTATTAATAATCATAATAATAATACAGTGGAAAACTGTAATAGTACCATAATTGAGCCATTATAGATCGGTGGTGGTGTTTGGTGTTTGCTGTGTTGGTGGGTGTTTGCTGTATTGGTGTTGGTGGGTGTTTTGCTGTATTGTTGGTGGTGGTGGGTGTTTGCTGTATTGGTGTTGGTGGGTGTTTGCTGTATTGGTGGTGTTGGTGGGTGTTTTGATGTATTGTTGGTGGTGGTGGGTGTTTGCTGTATCGATGGTGGTGGGTGTTGGTGGTGGGTGATGGTCGTGGTGGTGGGTGTTGGTGGTTGTGGTGGTTGTTGATGATGATGATGATTATTATTATTCATCGGTTACATACAAATCCGGTTTAAAGACAATCTAAGTATCATATCTCATCCTTAACCCGGGACTTCCTGTACTAAAAATACATGTAAAAAAAACAATGTCCTATAATAACCTTATGAGTTGTGGTCTGTGAGGCCTTCGGATGTTTTTATTTTCCTGCATGTATTTAATATGCTAACCTCCCTCAATAAATAGGAAAAGTCTGTTTCTTTCCATCACATATCTACCTATCTGTATTGTAGAGTGTGCTAGGCACAGGGTGCTCTAAACAATAGAGAAAACAAAAATGTGCTGTGTTGTGGTGGTTGTGTTTGTAGTTCCATGGAATGGAGTCTGGCCACATTCTTGTCACTTACTTGAGACCAGTGTAGTTTATCTGCATTGCTTATCACGTCATAAAGTACTCGTAAGTGCAGCAAGCCCTTTGTGTGAGGTAACACAGGCATCTGTCTGAGGCCTGGTCACCATCCTGGACACTTATGTAGGAGTATCCTGCAGAGCTCTGAATGGAGATAGGAGCATGGCTGACAGGATTGCCCATCGTACACAAACATGCATGTTGCATGGAGCTCTGTCTAGTCTAAGCCTTTTACTTCGCCACCTAACATTTCCCATTTTAGACATGAATATACATTTTAATTTTGTAAAATGTATATTAAAAAAAAATAAACATTTCTGTTTGTTAGAAAATAATAAAAATGGGACCTTTCCTGCTGGTTTGCCATGTGCAATGGCGGCCATTGCACACTAGATGGCTGAAAAGGTCTGTGAACTTGTTAGGGTTTAATGTTAGGGTTAGGGTGGGGGGGATTAGGGTGAGGGGTTATGTAAGGGTTAGGCTTTAGGTACTGGCAGATTATACGCTTTAGACTGAAGAAATTCACGAACGCATTCGACTCCGCCACCTAGTGGGCAATGGGCGCCACTGCACACGGCCAACCAACAGGAAAGATCCTAAAAATGTTTTAGAAATAAATCTACACAATTGTGTTTTATCACAATCCTTTGGTTTCTACTGTTGACATTGCATTAAAAGTCTGTATTGACAAAATATGGTTTTAAAATCACTATTTGCTCCAGTTACACACTAAAACTGGCACTAAGGTGGCATTATTTGTTAGAACTTCCTATTATAGTTTGTCTCAATCAATTTACAAATGACTGCAGAGGTAGATCTTGATGGTCTTATTCAAGAAATGGGAGGGAACCTTGACTAGTTCAACTGTTCTTATTGAAATTAGCTGTTTCTTTCATCAAGATAAATGGGATTTCTTCAGTCTATATATTAACAATGACTGCCCCGGGTAAGGAACAATTGTAGTGTGCGTGTCTCTGCGTGTCTCTGCGTGTCTCTGCGTGTCTCTGCGTGTCTCTGCGTGTCTCTGTGTCTAAAAGATATCAGAAAAAAAACTGGCGCACAATACAGATGTTACATAGAGATTGAGGTTGAAAAAAGACTTGTATTACATAAAGTTCAACCTTTTTAGATCTCCCTTGATTTTGTATGCGCATCTCGGTACACGTGAAGACTAGGCAAGCTGTATATAATTGCATAAAATAGTTCATAAATAAGTGCATGCCCAGGTAGATAAGTCACGGACTGTGGTAAACAAAATTATCTAAAAATAGGAGCCAGACAGGCTGTTTGTAGGAGCCTGGAAGGGAGCCCTTCATAAAGATACATTATGTTTTAGAGAAATACTTGGGAGCAACACCAAGCTCCCAGGAAATTTCCAGCCTGGGTGAAAGAGACTTTTAAGGTTATATAGAATTTTCATGGATTATTAATCTAATAAAATAATAAGTAGAGTATGAAAAAAAATATTTTTTGCATGAAAAAACTTACCCTAAAGTTTGCAAATTTCTTCAGTTTTCTGGCAGTTGATTTTAGGAAGAAATGCCTCTAAAAACTCCAGCTAAATTAGCACAAACTTCATAATTTGTTTTGGCCAATCAGATGCAGCTACAAGTTTTTGTTGCGATGTCTTGGGATCAATCTCTGCAGCAAAGCATCATGGGATGTATAGTCTTGTTCCCACCGCTAGGAAGCAACTTTGCTGCTCTCTGCATTGTGCTGCTTTTGGCTGAAAATTTAATTTAGGGCTAAATGTACTTGATGGCAGTGTTTTGATAAATCTGTATGTGTATAGAATGACTCCATGTAATGTGTGTTTCTGATATAGATTAGAAAAAATTAAAAACCGGGAAACTTACATATAACTGCTCTGTTTGTGTGTGTTTTTTTTTTTTTGTTTTGTTTCCGACTCTGCGTGACCTAATGGACCATAACATACACATCTTTATGTCCATGGTCATGCTGATCTATATGTTTTTCATATTAGAGATACTGAAGTAGTAACAGCATACAGCTCCTGGTATTCCTAGGTGGTCTCCCATCAAAGTACTGACCAAGCTTCAGGGTGGTGTGACCTCTTGGTTCTCTGACTGGAATCGAACCCAGATCACATTGGTGAAAGCACCGAATCCTAACCACTGGACCACCAGAGAACACAATCTTGTCTTGTAATGTATATGACCCAAGCATGGCAGATATACATTTATTATGTCAACATTTTTATCACTAGAGTTGCACAAATTTCTGGTGCCAATTAATAGTAAAACATAAAAAAAAAAGATATTTGGGATAATATATATTAGTTTTACTGTGCGATTTCCAAGACAAACGAGCACGCCGTGGATCGGTGACTAATGTGCCGCGATGTTACACTTTCTGGCACGGCTGACGGCTGTAACACGTGTCTTTCCTCCTATTGTTTTGGAGGATTTGAGCGCAATGTGGTATTTATGTTGAGGGTTTTAATTACTGGTAACAGCCCATAATACAGAGAAGAACAGGTCTTTTCATGCTTCCGTAGTGTAAGCTGGCTTTGTCTCTCCCTCCCCCTCCACATAGGAAAGACAGGTATTGCTTTTCACTATTCCCAGGAGGCGAGGGGAGGAGATCTGCACTAGGTTGTAACTGCTCCGTTTATTTAGCTCCAAGGAAGTAACTAAGAGCCTTTCAGGACAAGGGAGTAACAAGCGGCATTGGGAGACTTGTATGGAAAGACTTATTTAGTGCAAGGATGTTATAATGAACTATCCACTCAAGGTAAGTGACAGCCCTATTACAAAGGGTGTGCTTTGTGCTGCTCTTTTACTTTTCTTGTATAGCTGTGTCTTCCTTCAGGAACTTACAAGATTTCTGTTTAAAGCAGTGTGTGCTCCTTGTAGCATAGGTTTGAGCGCGTGAAATAACCAACGTGGTGTGAAGGTGCTGTCTTAATGGCTAATTGAGAGGGAAGAGATTTTCTTCTGTTAAGGAGCTGAGGGTTCCTCCAGGCAAGTGTACACAAAGAGTCTTTGTATGGGAAGGCTCATAAAGCTATATACACATGTGCATTTGTACCAGGAAGTTTATATGAGATATATAGATGTGTGACTGCTTCACGGCTGCAATACCCTTAAATTTTAACCTTTTGTGTGCCACAGCTTGGCTTTGCTGCCATGTCAGCAGGTTTTGTTATATGTACAGACTGCATTATAGTTCCACTTATGCCTGTTTCTTAACAATTTATGCTTTATTATTATTATTATTATTATTATTGTCTTTATTTATATCGCACCAACATATTCCGTAGCACGATATGCTTAAATGATAAAATCTAGACTTGTACTTTTTTATTATTGAGAGAGAATCCGAGTATTGCAGTATTTATGGATACCTTTTTTTATTGGACAAACCTATTCATAAATATAAGACTAGCTTTCGAGAGAGCTTCCTCTTTCTCAAGTGTGGTCCACTGGAGAAGGAACTTGCAACTCACTCCAGTATCTTTGCCATGAAAATGTTATGGATTGGCACAACCAGACACAAGATGTGCCTGGCGTGCGGCGGACATGGATTATCGGACTTGACCGAACGACTAAACAACTATTGAGAAGATAGCAGAACTTTGTATTTTTGGATATTCTGATGCTCAGAGTTATGGAAAAGAATATTTGGTTTAGCAAATACAAACTTCAGATCACCTATTGCGCATTTAATAAATACGCTTCTTAAAGGGGCAGAGAACACTTTCTTATTTTGTGAAAATGCCTGACAATTTTTTTTTCTTCTTAAACTTCATTGAAACTACTCGAAAATGTCAAGAGCATACTGTAGTATGTGCCATGGGCAGACAAGTATGACTAACATTACAGCTTATTGACTGACAGGGGGAGCCACCCAAAGCAGTTAAATATTTGAATCCGTTTATTATGTTCAGTGTTTAGGGAAAACAATAACTTATACAAAAACTCTTTTTTTGAGACCCAACAAAGAAAAACAGTATTTGCATTAAATAAAGGAACACACGTTTGCTCTCAAAGATAAAGAACATTTTATGTATACTTTTGCATCCGTGACATCCCGGGAGATTTTTTTTAACCCTTTCAGCACAGATAATCTTTGCATAGGATTGTGTTTTTACTTTTCTATGCAGTCCGTCCGTGCCGCTCTGTCACTTGGTTGCACAGAGATGTGAACTGCTGCTATTATCTTGGGTCCAATCTCCTACAGCTCTTGGGGATAATTTGTTTTGATGATTATGAATCTTTATTGTTCCCTAAGATCCCTTGTGCTCAAGTGAAGCGCTGCCTTCATTTCTAAAGGATTAGACAAAACAGACTTTGCACTGTAAATGCTCTTAATTCTACATGAATTACTTCATTTCATCATTAAACGCGGCATATCTGCATAATGACATTTGCATTACCAAGAGCACCATATAGGGTATATGTATTTTGTAAATCATAATAATCAAACATATAATTGCAGAATCCTAAAATCTCACATGGTGAGACATTGCGGACGTATTCTGTAGCTTTGTACAATAATCACACAAGGCTAGTGATGGCACACACAGTATTTTATAGCATAAGGTAATTACATCTTTTATAAATTCGAAAAGGGACTTAAAAATGGTCCAGGTCGTAGTTTGCTGATATTTGGTCCCATTCTCTGACTATATAGTGTCCTGTAAGAAATGGATGCATCTTAGAAATGTTGGTATATTCTTATGTTTATGTAACAATACAAAAGTTGTAATCCTTGCTCAGGTGAGTTTACACAATTTTTTGGTTTGTTTGAGTTGCTCAGTCCTGTCTGACTCTCCATGACCTCACGGACTGCAACCCTCATGCTGATCCATACTGGAGTGGGTTGCCAGTTTCTTCTCCAGTAGGCCACAGCAGACAGCTCCTGGTATTCCTAGGTGGTCTCCTTCAGAGTACAAACCCAGGTTGCAGCTGTGAAAGCACTGAATCCTAACCACTGGATCACCAGGGAATGAATAGTGAAAGAGTTAAACCATCTCTGTAGCCATTTAAATGTGTGTCTAGAACAACAATAATAATGTATTTGTACTGGGCCTGTAATATTGGGATATATTCTCTAGCAGTGAGGAGGTTAGTCGCACATATTGTCCCCTAAGCAGCTGCTAATGAAGCTCTGCATGATGACATTACATGGGAATGCTCTGGAGAGGAGGCTGTTTGTGTTTGTTCTTCACTTCAACAAATAAGACTTTTATACAACTTGTGCCTGTGTATTTAATATGTGGTTTGTGTGTGAGGTTATAAAGAGTACCAGGTGAATATAGATCATTTGATGGACCACTTAAGTGTCCTATTTATAGTAAACTTGTCTTCTCTTCTAATCACATATATAGTTGTGAGCATACAAGCCGTTGCTCACGCTCGTGCCCCTCGCAAAGAAAATACGAGACACGTTACGACCTCGCAAAAATCGTCTGCAACACGTGCACATCAAAACATGAAAAATACAACAAATACACACAACAAATACACAAAAAGCTTACTTACAGGTAGACGGAGCATCCAGGACCTCGAAAACTAAAGTTACACCTCAATTTAAGTGAAATTAAGAGTTTAGACACTAAAAAAAATTCTCTAAGCGAGAGAAAAAATGTCCGCCGAAAAAAACGAAAAAGAGGCTACAGCAGTATAACGACGCAAAACGCCACCAAACACCTACGTATTTGCTGAAAAACACCTACGAGATTAAAAAAACAAGGACACAACCCGCGCAACCCCAAAAACATTACAAACACAATAAATACAAACAACAAACACATAAAAAGGTTACTCACAGCAAGGGGAAGCACCGAGGACCTCTGCAAGTCAAGTTACACCTCCATTTAAGCACAAATTTCATAGTTTAGAGACCCGAAAATCACCCAAGCAAGAGGAAAAAATGGCCGCCGAACAAAACGAAAACGAGGCTAAGGGTCCCTAAACACGCAAAACACCACCAAACCGCTACGGATATTACGAAAAAGTCGCACGACATAGAAAACGAACAACGCTACATCAGCCACATTAAATACACCAAACACCATTAGCTCACTTACAATTTCATTGCCGTCATTTTTTGACGGGCAATACTCTAGTGTTTAAATAAAAATTGGGCATCTAACATTTCCGACTCTTTATGTCCATGGTCATGCTGATCCACTTGGTATGCATGGCAGAATACTGGAGTGGCTTATCAGTTACTTCTCCAGTGGTCCTCCGCATACAGCCACTTCTATTCCTAGGTGGTCTCCCATCCAAGTACTGACCAGGCCCAAACCTGCTCTGCTAACGCATGGTGGGACTTCTTCCCTGACTGGAATCAAACCCAGTGTTGAATGTACTGAATCCTAACCACTTAACTAATGTGAAGTTTTTAGATGCTGCGATAGTGATTTCTAGAGCAGCGGTTCTGAACAGTCCTTGGACCAGTGCCAGTCCCTGAGACTTTATCGGCTGGTCTTCAGAAACAAAGTGGGATGAACAGTATCTGAAATATTTAATATGCATCTAGGATTAGTCCGTTATAGATATGTGGATTGAGTAACTAATCCACTGTTTTGAGTACAGTATATTTTAACTGCAAACTAAATGAAAGTGTTCCACATGTTGTTGTATCACCTTTTTTATACATGTTCTGGATCTTAAAGCTGGCCACCAGGAGTGCATCTTATTCATGAGAAAATTCAAAATTTCTATATAACGCAAAATAATTTCTTAGCCTTGCTCAGGTGAGTTTACACTATTGTTTGTTGTTGTGAACCCTGGGAGTGCTGGATGGCGACGGACTGGTCCCTAAAAATAGGTTGAGAACCACGGCTCTAGAGCAGTGGAACTCAAACCGCTCCTCAGGAACCACCAGGCAGGCCATGATTTAGCTCCGTGGTAGTCCACCTGGTCCCTACAGCCCACTAGTATGTGATTTCTAGCTTTCATGGTGGTGTCTGATGATTAACATCACATGCTGGAGACGCGCAGCACCGCGCTTAGGTGGTGAGAGAGCCCAGGGACAGCGATCAGGACCTGATCACTATCTAGTAAGTACAGGGCGATACATAGCTAAAGTCATATGATTTATGTAACCAGAAATGAGAGTGGGTAAATTTAGTTACTACGGAAATGTTGCCATCAAAAGTGGGAGGTGGGTATTAAAAGGTTGACAACCCCTGATTTAGATGAAACACTATGTGAATACACAGGTGAAGCAATTTGAGTCTCCACCACTTGTTGAATACTAGTTGCCTCACAGTGTTTGAGCTAACTCATGGCCTGTCTAGTGGGTCTTGAGGAGGGGATTGGGAACCACTGCTCTAGAGTATGGAAATACATTTTCTGTTTATTTTGTTACGGCAACCAGGTAGTTAATAACTTGCCTATTACTGTGGCGTGGGCGCACCTGTCTTTGTAGTATCACTACTGCATTGATGGCACTTTCACTTCTTTGTTTTGTTGTTGTGTTGAAAATAAATGTTATATATAAATGCATTATCCGTCTTTCCTAGAGGCGTTAAGTGCTACCACTACGGTTTTTTAAATAGCTTTTGTGCAGCTGTTTAGTATGTCATTAGAACAATGATACAAATAAGGAATAGTACATTAGTGACTCTATTTGAATGTCTAAAAATAAGTTGACAACTTATTTCCTGCTCAAATTTCTCAGAAATACAGTATATGCACTGCAGTCTGGGAAAACTGGGCGGGACATGCAAATGAGACCACATAATGCACTCTCACTCTGCCAATCCAAACCATTTTAAACATGGCTCCTTTTAAGCATATGCTTACTGTATTTCACAGTTTTAGGCATAGCAACGGATGGATTTTTCACAAACCAGGTCACTTAACCACATACAGTACTGTTTCACGGTTACTGTCGATCCTCAGTATGGCGTGAATGCCTGGTTTGTGTGGTGATTGTTGTAGAGAGTAGTTCTATACAGCAATTTTCACATATTAAAACAATGAAAAATGCTCGTTTTAGGCAAATTCACCCTAAACTGATAACTCCACAATTTAGAGAAACCTAGGTGTGATCTATTGACCCTGTGGGCAAGTTTCCAGTACAGGTATAAACTGGAGACATTACATTGGGGAGATAATGGTTGGAGCCCAAAAAAGAATGGACTCACAGTAATGTTGAGGTGTTTACCTTTAATGGTTAAGTGAAAGAAACATAATTGCTACAGGTTGTAATTAGAGACATAGCAGTGGTTTTAATTATAGTAGGATGGTAAAGTACCAATAAAAACTTGAATATTTGCGTTTTGAAGTTATTAGTACTAGAACAGATATGTTTTACGAAAATGTATTACATTTTGGCTGTTGCTCAGCTAAAGAAATCATCCCACAAGTATAGATAAGAAGTCTAATCTTAAGTACCCTCATTATCGATGGATCATTAAATAATTTGCAGGCAATTTCTTAGGCATCAGTCAATGCACAGCCGGCTTGTGTTACCACATAATTTGGCCGCAACAGAAGGCATTAATTCATTAATCTACATGAGTTAATTATTTAATGAAAACCCTACACTATTGAGCAGAATGACAGCCAATATTTAGTAAATTCAATACGGTGCTATATAACTTCCAATTACAAATATTTGGGTCTGTATGAATTAACAATTTAAAACACTGCCACAGCAAAGTTCTGTATCAGAGAGATCTACCATCTGAGCTAATGGTTTTATCTACAGCACTTAAAGGCACATCTAGGTGAGCTGGATTAATACATTTCTTCACTCAAAAAGCCGTTTATATGTATACAGCACATCTCATAAAACATTTTATTTTTATTAATATCTACAAATCCCTCTAATGATTATGTTGACACCTCCAGAGGGTGTCTACATAGGCCCCCTGGTCCCCCAATCAGCATGCAGCACCAGGGGAGCAATATTAAACCACTATTTACCTACTGTTGCTTGCTCAGCCAATCTCCTTGCAGCTTCCTGCTTCGGTCAGTATCAATGCATAGCACATATCGGTGATACACTACATTTCCCAGGCTGCTTTGCACCACAAACATGAACCCAGAGTGTTAACCCTAATGTTCAACTGTCAGAAATTACAAAAGATTTTGCGGTCTTCAATGTAAGTGTTTTTAATGTTTTTTTTCATACACTACTAATTCTCCTCTGTCCGATGCCTTCATAATCCAGCCCACTTATATATACCTTTTAACTAAGATTATCATTGGAGCTGTCCAGTTTTAAAAAAACAAAACAAAATGGGAATAGGCAGACGTGTAAGAAATGGTAATTATAAGAGAGATGTATAACAATGAACCAATTAAATGTATTCGTTTCACTGGCATGCTCTTCTTTATCACCCTTCTCTGATTGAAAGATCCATCCTCTGCACCAACTGATTTATATACAAACTTCTATATCTGTTTTAGTGCACTTCCACTTAGAATTTTTATTTACAGCCAAATGCAATCATGCTTATTTTCATTTGTATGTTTAATTTCTGCGACACCTAGGACCTTTTCTTTGTCATACTATATTTTGCCTGCTTTTTAGGCCATTGTATAAATACATCACTTCATGTTATAGCAAATAAATTTTTGTCTTAGGAGAAATATTATCGCTAAACACTGGAGAAATAAATTCTAACTGGTGAAATAATGTAGTATTTCAATTGTTTTGCAGAATAATGTGTTAAGTAATGTTTTTTTTTTTCTGGGGGGCCTAAATGTTTCATGTATAAAAGCCCTTTTAAATGTCAGGACAATTTGTAAAGCGCATTAAACTTACCAGATGCACTTTTAATGTGGGGAGATCTTCTAATTTGCAGAGAATTCCCACAGGTTCATCCGAGAGAATTGGTGCCATAATTACTGCTATAACAGACTCTGTTTTCCGTGCAATTTTATTTTTTATTTGCCCTTTTTAGCTGGGCCTGTGCCAGTCTGACAAGTTTAAATACTTTTGAGCAAATTTTCATCAGATTGTCTTTGCAGTTTTTTCTCTCAATTTTCGTGAGGCGAAACTGTCGCTTATATAGTAAAACCAGAGCCAGACACTGACTCGCAACACTTATTGTAATCTGTTTCGCACTCAGCCGCCATTAGTTCACCAAAAGCTCTTAACAATGAATCCTTTTGGTTTCTGCTCTAGTCTCCAAAAACTCCCTGCACTGTCTCCTAAACTTTCAAACTTCTCTTCTTTCACCTCTATCTCGCCATTTGACATTGGTTTAGTTTATGATTTTACATGTCTAAGAATCCAGGGAACCAGGAGTCCAAACATTATACTTTTGTTGCCTATTCGTTTGGTGGCAGGGTTGTTAATTCTATGTCCGTTCATTAAAGGCATATGGCATTCACATATTTGTTTAGTAATGTGGAATTTTCCATGAAGGTTTAGTTTTTGCATGTAAAAGAAGTACGGCAAAGGTTAAAAAAAAAACATCCACTGCTGTGGAACTGCTGCATTGTCAGGACCCTCCTTTGACCCATACAAATATCGGCACGTCTGCTGCAGACAGTCAAGATGGAGTAAATGGTTTCTCAGTTGAGCATTGGTGAACAGTGTGGGGCCCACATTGATAAAAAAGAAAGTGGAAGACACGTCTTAATGCACTTAATATCGTTCCCCACAGTGTGTAAAAATCCCTTGAAGCATATTAGTGTGTACCCACCCTTAAGAGCATGACCAAAACCAAAGTCTCCACTGCAATGAAAAAGGACCCCTAGATCTACATTTCAATAGTAGGAAGTGACTGATCTTCCTAACCATAGCTAGAAGGGGCTGCTTCATGGATTACCTTCAATCCCTTGAGGAGACCACAAAGCATGGTCCTCAGTGGGCACATTATTACATAGTGTACCTTTCTCAGGGGGGCATGTCTTACCTTTTGTTTAAGTTTCATACATGGCCTGCACACTTTTCTCTACAATGGTAAAACACATGTATTCTTCGCAGCCACTTTTCTCGCCACACCTATCGTATCATTGTCTTGTCGATCAAAACTTTTCACCTGACCATCTATTATCCATCATTGTAGATTAGAAATAAAAATAACATTTGAAATATGTCATGACGGTAGTACTTCCTTTTCAGGACATGACGATGTGTATGCAGAGCACGTCAAGCAGGGTTTGCAAATTTTATTGAGCATGTGCGGGCAACAAATGCCGAAGCTTATCTGAATCAACCAATGAGTGAACAATACATTAAAGTTCTGAATAGATAATCCAAATTAGCAGAACCTTACTCTTCCGGCTCCAGGAAATGTGTAAGACGCAAACAATGGAGTCTCTCAGGCGCAAGCAGACTACTAAAATAAAGATTTTCTCTAAAAAGGCTTTTATGCATTTGGAGTCCAGCAAAATATCGAATCTGTTTCTTTATACCAAACCATTTAATATGTTATCTATAAATAATATAGAATATGATTCTAAAATATACGGTGCAGGTTTTGGAGTGATCCAAGAATATGACGATGAATTCATTCTTGTGAGTAGTATCTTCTGCACCCTTTTTTCTATTCACTTATTTTGACATCTTTCTTGTAGCCTTAGTGTATAGATATGAATGGGCTGTCGTTTTTTTTTTTTTTTTTGAATGAGTTAATTGATATTTTGTTAAGCTGTTAAAGTTAAAAAAAAATATTTCCATTGTTAAAAGGAACAAGTCACATCTTAATCAATGGTTCTTTAGTTTTTGGTATTTAAAGAATCCTTACAAGATTTCCATGCTTGAGGTGTGCTAACCCGTGGCTCTGTCACTTTGTTTGAGCCATATTTGCTTATTTAGGGATATCGGTCTTTAGGGCCAGGCTTTAAGAAGAATAGGAGACCTTAGAGAACATCCTTTGTATGGGGTTTGCTTCACCCTAGCCTTATTCTCAACCAGGCTTGACTAACTTTAGTCCTCCTGGGCCTTATTCAGGCCACATTTTCAGGAAATTTTGTAGAAACAGATCAGTCCGTTGCACAATTTTTATTTACTTGCTTAACACTATGATGTCCTGAAAATATGGCCTGGATTTGGTCTCTGCATAACATCGCAACAGAATATTCTAGATTGAGTCCTCAAGGAACTCCAGACAGGCCAGTATTTAGGGTTACTATACATTAAATACAACTATAATGCAACAATTTTTCAGTAGGTTTTGAATTGTCAAGTCGTGTCTGACTCTCTGTGCCCCAAAGGATGCAGCACGCCAGGCACATCTTGTGTGTGACATAAAAACCTTATGGATAGGCACAACCAAAGATACTGGAGTGGGATGCCAGTATCTTCTCCAGTTGACCACAATTTGTCTAACCTCACTGCTATGACCAGCCCTTCTTAGGCGATCCAGAAGGGGGGTTTTGAATAACCTCCTCCCATATTCACACAGTATTATCTACATGTATTGGAACCAATGTAAATCTGGACCTAAATACTCATATCTGAACATATATGTGTGTGCATATGTATGTATATGCAGGAAAATGGTGAAACTAGGCTAAATACAAAATATGCTTTAATGTAGGATGGTCAAATTATTGCCATTAATTACAAAAATACCCATGAGGCATTGGGCCTAATATCCCCTGCTCAAAATGAGTCCAGGCAGTTGCTGCAATGAAGACCGTAATTTAAATCTGTAATGCCAATGATCTCTCCTTAACCAAAGATATGAATCTGTGTGTGGGCAGATCAAAATGGCAAACTCTATTGTTGTAAGTCAAAGTGTTTGTAATTTATAGTTAATGTTATCTTGTTTGGATCCTCGTCAGTGTCACGTTTTCGTGGCTCACTCCATTGTTTTTGTAGCATTTCCTCTGACCTCTCCCGGTTGGCATTTGGTGTCCCAGCTTCCTTCAGATCCTGTCCTTGTCAGTCCGTGTGTATCCGTCTTCACACCACAGCAGCTGTGACCTGGTTTGTGACATCTGTTTTTGGCAGCAGAGCGCGTCATTCAGGAGCCGTGACTTTGGTCCATGTGTGTTTGTTGTTCTTGCTTGTTGTTCTGATTTACAGACCATACATTAAATAATAATAATAAAGGCATGCCTTGTGTGTGTGTGTGTTCAGCACGTGGTATTTAGGCAGAACTAAATTGCCATAAAAAATGATCTTAATTATTACCAAAATTGTTTTACATTATAATATTTTATTTCAGGCAGGTAGATTCTTATAAGCACAGACTTCTGGTCAAATCCTCTCCCATTCCCTAGATATCTGATTGGTGTCTTTTGTTTTATTTTTTTCTTCAAATATGGATTTATTAAAAGTGTATAGGATTACAAATGCATATGATAGAGGAGAATCCATAGTGTATGTATTTATTTTGGGTCTTTCTCATGCACAAAATATTAATAAACGTACCCTAATGTTTGCACACTTTCTTCAGTTTTCTGATAACTAATTTTCAGAAGAAATGTCCCTGAAAATCCAAGCTAAATTAACATAAAATTAATAATTTGTTGTGGCCAATCCGAGGCAGCTACAACATTGAAGCAAAGTATAGGCATTCAGTCTCTGCAGCAAAGCATCAAGGGATTTGCACTCTTTTGTTCCCACCACACACCAGCAGCTTAGGCAGTGTTGCTCTGGTTCTCTGTACTATGCTGCTAATGACTGGAAGGTAAGTATAGAATTAAAATATGTACTAGAATGCAGTGTTTCTATTGCTTAGTATGACGTGACTAAGTAGGGGGTGTGGAAACTAAAAAAAATATGTATGTGTATAGAATGGATCAATATGTGTGTTTCTGATATAAGCAGCATGTGTTCTCTTAGAAAAAGGTAAAAACTGAACAAAACCATATAAGTGGCTATTTATATTAAGGAATCTGGTGAATTTTGATGAATACAAGCACAATTGAGCTTAAAAACATGATGGATAATTAAGCAGCAATTAGAAACTTAGTCCGTAGATCATTGTAACACTAATCCAAGTTGGAGGTAAAGTAGAATTCCACAAGGTGCAGTTGGTATCAGGTGACAAGGTACGACCGGTTCAAATTTTGTGTTCAATCCCCTGGAGGCTTAAGTGTCAAGTTGATAGATCTATCAGGTATTTGCTTTCTTAATTACAGTATAAATATGTTGAGGATAGTTAAGAGTAGTTGTTATAATCATTTCTGCATCACTATAAAACTGGCAACTTAGGGTAAACACTACTGTGTAAAACTGTGTAAGTTTCTTAGATTATTTTATTTTCTAGATGTAGACATTTCAAATTCTTTTAAATGCATAAAGCAACTTCTCAAGTTTCCAAAAAAACAACAATAAAGTAGCCATTTTTAATGGACCATTATGGTCCGGTTTCATTTTAGTGTTGCTTTTTCTCGCCCCTATTAGGTGTTAACGGGTGAGAGGGCATCTGCCCAGAAGGCTGTACATAGGAGTCTTTATCTGCCTCCTACCTTGCAGTAGCTATTAAAGGCATATTTAGGATAGAATCTCGGCCAGATCCTTTCCCACCGGTGAACAACTTATTGGGGTTTGGGAAATAAGCAGCTTTGCTATTTTCTGCAACTCTAAAGTATAAATGTAGGTTTTGAAACTACTCTACGTACTTTATTGCTAATCTATTACTAAAAAACAAATTAAACCTATTCGAACACCACTGCATCCTTGGCACTCAACTACCTCAAAACTCGTGAATTTCTGTATTCAACGCATCTAGATGAACAAAAAATAGGTTGGCACTTAACGTTTCCTTGGTACTAGGCGCGCTTGCAAAAAACTATTTACGTTACTCCTTATGGGTGTTTGGTACTCGTCATTTTTCGCCACTCACTGTGCCTTCTGTACTTCTGCAGAAATACATTTTAATTAGCAAATAAACAAAGGTAAAAAGCAGCCTTTTTAATACATTGCATTCTATGCATATTTTTTTTCTTTAATGTGAGAAACTATTGCCTTATATCAGGTATGTGTTTGAGCTCCATTCGCAGTAGTGTATATTCTTCTAAACCAATTGGTTTTCCATTGTAACAGCTGAAACACGTCCTGCATAAAGTCTCCTATCTACAGATTCAACAAACAAAAATAGTGGCTTTTATGATCCATTTAAACCAGACCTCGGCATTGTGCGGCCCGCGGGCCACATCCGGCCCTTTGACTGTCCCTGTCCGGCCCCGCTTCAGTGGGATACAAATGGGTGTCCTAGACGAAAAACACTGCCAGTTGTAAAAAAAGGCAATTTGTGAGCAGCAGTGTTGTGACTAACTGGGATGGATAGCATTCTGTAGATACTGCTCCTGGCACTAAGAAAATAAAATATATAAAATTAATATTGAGCAGAATTAAGTTCAGCCTATGGTTCGGCCCTCCACAACCTTCCGAGTTTCTCATGTGGCCCCTTTTGGGAAATTAATTGCCCAGATTTAAACAGATTTGAGCTGCTCAATCTAAGAAGGAACATACTGTAATAGGTTAGTTCTATTGACATGATAACCCACTCTGAGAGCAACCTCTTTTAGCCACTTGTGCCCTTCACAGGAAGAAATATCCTGTAGTGTATCAGTCTGGTCTCACTCAATAAGTTGTATCTAGCATTAAAAAAAAATGCCTCATTAGCCCAACAATGGAAGCCTTATCAGGCCAATAGTATGACGCAGTGAGCAACTTAATCCTACTTTAATCCATAAACCGGTCCGAATTTCAATATCTCTCTGTGTGAGGACCTGTATCTGTTGGAGTGAATGAAACCAAGTAACTTGCAGGTGATAAAGGATAGAAAATCTGAATACACAAGCAGTAAGATCTAGAAATCGTGGACTGTTGGCAGCCCTCGTAGGACTGAGTTGCTCAGTACTAATATAAAGTTATGAATAATTCAATGTTTTGGTTTCGCCACCAAAGGCCAGCCCTGTTGGCTTCTTCCATCCACCCATCCCTCAGTGTGACCTAAACAGACAGCAAGTAGTGAATCTTCATTTTGTATCTTGTAAAGCTTTATGGCAGCTCAAGTTTGGTTCCGAACATTGATATGGTCCTACAAGGGCTGCCAACAGTCCAGTATTTCAGATTATTCGGGGCGATATGGTTGGTGATAATAAATGTACGTAACCAATATTTGTGACTCTCGCCTTTTTGGACCCTCAAATTACATGAGGTATTTGGCTTGCGTCTGGTCACTAAATTCCCAGAGCGGAACTGGTTCCTGACTAGAGCCTTCCCTCTTGATGGTACAGTCTTCACTTTGCTGCCTTAATCTTCTTTTTTTTTTTTTTTTTCTATTATTACGTCTATGTATTATACTTGTAATTTTGAAGGTATACATATATCGAACCTTAGACACTTTCACATCTATATGTGAATACTATGTTGAATGGTTATGGGTATATCATTTGTAAATTATTGTCAATTTATTGGTCATCATGTTTACATGTATAAGGATAAAACAAAAATCTAAAATGCGTTTCAACGCTAATTTCTGCAGCTTCTTCAGTTATAATAAATGTTTATGTGCTTGTCTTGAAATGGAACAGGATTACCCACTATTGCATTAAAAGATGCAGTATAGAGTTTCATAACTTGCTACCCTCCTACCTCACATAGTGATAAGCTCTGATGGATGGGAAGAGGGAGCGAGGCCAAAATGGCAGCCACCTATAGAGCAAATTTAATAAAATATTACTAACTTAGAAATGTATACAATTTGGTTAATTGAGCTCTCATTGTGCTAGATGCAACCATGGCAAGATCCCTTTAAAACCTGATCCAAAGACTGAAAACACTATTGTGTTTGATAAGGATAGATTTTCTAGTGTCTAATGATGTCTTAACATGATGATTTCGTATATCATATACCACAATATTTCCTGCCAGCAAATTACTACACTACACCCACATTTAATGCATCACATTGTTCATGAGGCCGCTTTGATAAAACCACAGTTGTGCGAGTGCTCAGGTCTGTCCCAACCAGGTATTTATGCAATAAAACATAATGCATGTGTTGTGTGTATTGGGAAATAATGTGGCTTGATGCTTTTATTTTCTTGGAAAATGAACTCTTCCTCCTGGTATTTCCTAGTTGGAGGTTTGGCTCGGTCAACTATAATTTTGTCCATTCTGTTTTTGATGTTTTTAGGTTTGTAATTATCTTTCTGTCTGCATGGTATACAAATGATGCTTGTAAAGTATGTAACAAAAACTAACTGCATTACCAGGTAATACATGGATATAAGGTTTTTAGAGAAAATCATATATTTAGTGGACTGTGTCATGGTGGATTCCATTTTAGTCTTCTGATCTGACTGCAGTTCTGTTGAAAACTGCACAGGATCACTAAATAGAATCCTCCCAACGATGTGATCATTTCAGGAACAAACATTAAACATAACTATTTGGAAAAAAACTGAATCCAACTCTTAAAATTATAGACTTTATTTTAAACATTGTATAGACATTTTCCACATTTTGAAGTGAAGTTCGTCAAAACAGAATACGATAAATATGGCACATCAATGGTCCTTTTTAAATGAAAAGCCACTCTATGCTACACAAACTTTTTGTACTCTTATGTTTTTAATAGATTCACTGGCCTATTTTTCCTTCTTTACAACAGTTCCTTCCTAAGAATAAAGTCAACTAATGACTGGTTTAAATATAGTTGACAAACCACACATTATAGTTTTTCAGTGCTAACCAAATATTTGCAGCCTCTATATCTTGTTTTAATGACTAGATTAATAGAGAGTCTTCTGATCTACAGGTAAAGTTTTACATTTATCATATTTTTTTTTGTAGAATAAACGAGGCTGGGATTTATAAGAAATGGTCATTGTAGTAGAGTTTACTTTTTAATGGTGATTTTTAGTTACAACCTTTTTTAAATACTCTAACCACGAAGTGGGTAGGTTCAGATCTGGTGGATGAGTAACAAATTGTTTAGGGTAAGGAAGAGTAAACGCAACAAGGACAAATGGGATTTAACACAAGGGAGAAACAATTCGGATGTACTCATGGAGATTAGTACGAGTCAGTAGGTTACACACAATGACAGCATTGACAACCAGAAGCCGGTACCAATGGGTTGTACACATCAAGGGCAGCAAACTGGATTTACCCACACATTTCTTTTGTTTTGAGCCTATTGCATGTCTATCTGTTCAGTAGATAAGTACATGCCCTCAGGCTTCAAGCTATCAAAATGTTCTTAAGTCAGACAGGATGGAAGCTTGCAATATGCAAACTAATCTTCAAAAGTTAATAGCTTCTCTAAAAGATGGTTTTATGTGCATGGTTTATAGAACTACTAATGTTCCATCCTGGCTTAGCTTACTTTTTCCCTTTATAGGGTGAAATATCCTGTAGTATATCAGTCTGGTCTCACTCACTAGAGTGACCCAGCTCTGAAATGCCAGGCAATTCTACCCTGAACAGGATAAACTGCAAAATCCAGATGTACGTTTCGGCCTTCATTGGGCCTAGTCAGTTAGGTGTAGCTGAACTCTCTCTAAGGGAGTACATGGAGCTGTAGCTGTGGGTCTGGGTGAGAGCAGTCCGTGACATCTGTTAAAACCGATTTTACTTTATTGAATTCTCAGTGAAAAAATATACCTTACGTATTTCGATTTAGGAGATCTTTAATGTAATATGGTCCAAATTGTGCTGAATTAAGTGACCTTTTAATCCAATTAGATTGACTGTTGATACTACGAAGTTAACAGTTGTGGGCCCATCCAGTAAATTGTTAGGATGGGAAGAGTCTCCATTTTTTTTGCTTATAAAAAACTATTGGTACGTTAAAAGGAAAAGCTGGATCTAATCCCTGAACTTGTGCCCCCAATGAAGCTGCAATGCAAACTAGCAGTCAGTGCCATATTGTGGATTTAGAATTTGGCCAGTGTGCCCTATTTTTCTTTCTTTTTTTTTTTTTTTAAATCTGCAATAGTCTGTTGTCCCTGCTGCTGCTACAAAGTTGTGTTTCTCATGTTCGTTCATTCAATGACCTCATCTATCTCTCTCTTTCGACCGTTCCCTTCTTGGTGTGCCTTCAATCTTTTCCAGCATCAGAGTCTTCTCTAGGGAATCTGGTCTACTCATGACACATAAATGTCAAAATATTATAATTTCAGCCTCTTGATCAATCCTTCTAGTGAACAGTTTGGCTTCATTTCCTGTAATACTAATTTGTTGGATCTTGAGTTGTCAGGAACTCTAAGCAGTTTTCCCCCAACACCACAATTCAACGGTATCCATTCTACGGTGTTTAGGCTTCTTTATGGTCCAGACATCACATCCATATGTTACTACTGGGAATACCAAAGTTCCAACTATGCAGACATGTGTTGATAAGGTAATATGTATACTTTTGATTGGCTTATCCAAGCTTACCATTGCTCTCTTCCCCAGAAGCAAACCTTTTTGAATTCGTCCTTTTGAAAGCACTGGCAGTTTTAGCTGCCATTTTTACATCATGAAATTGGAAGCTTACTCTGCATTCAGTTTCATCCCACTTATGGAAGTAGATGAGCAGAAGATAATATGTAATTTCTACTGCCACATAATTTGCCCATTTATCAAGAGTATCTCTTAACCAAAGTATAATTTCAATATATTGTTATAGTGGTTGTCTTAACATGCAACCTTACTGTAATATTTCATTAAAACGTAGCATATACACAGCGCTGAAAACGGAAATTATTATTGTTATTTTCCCTTATGGATTAGAATTTATATTTGCTTTTTAAAGTATTGAATAACCGGGCAGATTGGAAAGGTTAGGCTTCCTTAACAACCACACTACATTTCTATAAAAGTTCTTTCTACCATTATCTATTTCTATTTTAGACATTTGAATGATATTTTTACAGTCTTAAACCCTTCCAGTTATCACTATGGAAACCCAGAGTCTGCCTCTCACTGGAACCATTTTTATTCTACTATGAATGTTTTATATACTGAAGGGGAAAAGCAGCAGTGTGATATGAGCATGAGAGCCTTGAGCTGAATGGAACACCCCTCTATGGCTAGAATAAGTAAAAAAAAAAAGCAAAAAAAAACACATTTAAAAAAAATAAAAAAATAATGTAATCGTTACATTTTCGAGTTTATCGGACAGCGCTCACCCCCTTTGGGTGTGGGGCAGCCTCACTTTATTGCTGCTGTGCTCGGGCCAACCATCTTTAGTTAGCCACATTGGCCTCCCAGACCGGATGAAATTATTACATCAGGTTCACTTTAACGGGAGGATTTTAAGTGTCATAAATTAATGCAACAATACACTATCATGTAATAAAATGTGTGTTAGAGTACCACTGTAATACATTTTACATTAATCCTCATATGTTTTTTTTTTTTAAGTATGCAGTTATAAATAAATAATACTTTCAAATAGTTTTTTTTTTTTTTTTTTTTCTGTCTAAGCAGAGCTTCTTTTCTCTTCCTCCCTATATACTTGGTCAGTGGGCTTCACCATCATGGCGCTTAAAAGCATAATGGGCTATGATTTCGCTGGCTCTGACATTAATCTCCACCACTACTGTTGTAACCTGCTTGTAACTACCTCATAGGCCCGCCTAGTGATGAGCCATCATAGACCCACCCACTTTACTGAGCAAGCTCAGTCTGAACCAGAGTCTGACTGGACAGCCTTTTTTGGGCAGTTGGCCATGCCTCTCGATAGCACAGGAAGGTGGAAATAAACCGCTCTTCTTGAGGGAAAACTGATTCATTCACAAGTAAGATGTAATATTTATATTTATTTATTTTCCTCTGACTTGCTGATCTATTTACTTATTTTGTCAAGTGGCTATTCAGGGGGCTAGTGTTAATAGACAAATCTTAAATAGGTTCCTAGCATTCCTGATCCTTTTGGGAGCCAAAGTTAAGCACAATTGCATACAAAAAAAATGTGTATTTTATTTAATTTTGTTAAGTATTTTGTTCAACTTCTCATAAGATCATATTATAAATATGACCGTGATACTTTTTTAAAGATATACAGGCAGACTTTAATGTAGAACAAAGTGTGGATTATTTAAGTCTCTTTTGCATTATATGTGACCATGGGGAAATAAGCAAAGAGAGTTTCCCCAAAAACCTGTGTGTTTAGCGGGCAGTTTTGTTGTCTTGGAGGTTTCTTGACAACCGTTGTGGGGTTGTACGGTTTTTGTCAATCTGTGTTGCTCCCAATAATGGTGCCATGGTTGAATTTGTGTGACAAGTGCCGATACAGATTATTTTAAACCTGTTCAATGTCTGACTCGCTATAATTTTGGCAAAACCCTTTCTGCTCTTTCATAAGCATATTTTGAGGGCTGAGGCATCCCTATTATATCTGCTTTTCCTGTTCCTCTTTTTAGTTTTCAGAAAATACAGAATTGAGATCTTTTAAGTTCACTTGTGGGCTACTAATGTGCACAACTCTTTTTGTAAACCAAAAGACATTTCCTTCCCATAAAATAACTTTGTAAAATTTTTATGAGGCTCATTAAAAATGACAGTGTGCTCATCCATGAGTTGTAGAGTCCTCTTAAGCCTCTAGATACCTCCTCCTGGGTTCTTCATACATATAAACGCTGTGTGTAAGCTTTTTTGAAAGTTTACAAGGCTCTCATTTTGGTATGCATGAAGGCTTTGTGCAGATTATCATGTCTGGGAAGAACATCTTGTTCACTAGTGACCCGTGAGAAAACGATCAGGCAACAGCAGATCTGCACTTCTCTACGATGAAAAACCTACTAGAACTTCTACATTATTTAGCAGTTACTGTAGCGGACTTCTCTTTGGGAATAGCAGACAAGTAAGGAATAACTCTGAATGCAGGTGATACAACCAGAAGCACTATAAATGTTAGTAAGCAGGGATATGTGCTTAGGGTTTCCCTGCCATCTGGTTTGAGAAGAAGTCCATGCTGATCTGCAAGAGTGGAAAACATAGACCTTGAACCATGATTCTTTGGTAATATCTCCTGAAGTGTTCATTAATTTAGGTCAAGAACTATGATGTCATGTAGGAATATCCTGATATCTTTGCCTATTGCGTCCCAAACATCTGGATTAGAGAATCCCTGATCATCAAGTCTGGTACCTATAATCTACTCAGCTGATTGGTCACATTTCTTGAAGGGCTACTGTATTGGTCCAACTCTTGTTTTAGAACATCAGTATAATTTTTTTGTGTATTATTAAACATAATATTGATCTTTTCGGAGAAAATTTACACTGAAAATAGTATGTTTCCCCACCATATTTAGATGGTAGCTCCTTTCATTGTTTACTCGCACAGACTTTTTTAAACTGTGGCAAAGCCTGAAGCATCCTATTTATTGCACATCTTTACTGAAAGTCTCAGGATATGATGGAATTCCTGCCACAATTTGGAAAAGATGAAAGGGACTCAAGCCTAAAGATAAGGGGAAAACCAGCAATTTTTCTCACAAAGGATCAAACTTTTTTTGTAAATTAAAAAAAATATTTCTACTGATTTTTATGACAAGTCATCAAACTGGGTAATTGCGGTCATCCTTTAACTTAATCACTTGTGGTCTAGACCATAATATTCTAGTGTGGCTTCCTATTAAAGGTTCTAGCCATATTTCGCTTTAGTTTTTGGTTCATGTTGCTGTATTATATACACTGTTTGAATAGTCGTTAACAGCCATTGTTCCATGATTTTTTTTTTCTTTGTGTCAAATTCTATGCAAATACATTTAATAGGCATCTATTTATTTAGTGCACCAGGTGTATAAACTATGTTGTTGGAACTGGAACCATTTAATACCTATATCCATTGTTGTCTTGCTAAATTAATTAAAAACATTTTTTTTTTTTTTTTTTAAGTAATCTTTCAAAATGTTGCATGAAGCAATATTGTGTAGAATCATACTGCAATAAATCAAAGATTTTTCATTGACTTTCTTTTTGGTAACCTTTTGTTTCTTGTTTGACCTTTTTTACGCGGTTGTCCTTAACCCATATTTCAATGGGATTACCAACTAATTCAATTGAATTTTCAGATCACTCTTTTTTATTTTTTATTTTTTTGTAAAACATTCAAAAAACGTTTTAAGCCACTCTTTAATCTACTCTTAATCCATTTTTAATATATATATATATATATATATATATATATATATATATATATATATATATATATATATATATATATATATATATATTTATTTATTTATTTATTTATTTTATTTTTATTTAAAAACAGGCCCAAAAAATCCAAATGGGAACCAGCACCATAATTTAGGGAATTCCCTACAGTTACATTTATTTGGTACAAGGTGGTAATTGGTCTACCTCCTATGAAATCAGCACACTTACAGATGTACCAAATTGACAATTGCATAAAAAAAATAGATATTTTTCTAAATATGTGTGTGGTCATATTGCCGGTTAAAGAAGTCTAAGAAACCTTGGAACAGATTCGGACCTGGACTTTCCATTAAGAATTTGTGTCACGGTTTTGTTGATGTAGATCTTGTATTAATGCACAAATAAGTAAAATAAAAGCTAGCAGTACAATGAAGGTTTCCGTCAAGACTCTAACACTTGTGTTCTCTTGGGAACTTGACTTCAGGTACAGAGCAAAGCATGCCTCAACGTGCTAGGATTTGCTTAGCTGTTTCATTTGTCTGATGCTATTATTAATTTTTAATGTCTAGACCTTGTAACCTGGATCACAACAGCTGTGAATGCTGTGTTTCTTTTTTTTTTGTGGTCAGGGAAACCACCAATATAAATGAAAATGTTACGAGTATTATAAGCTGTTGTATACCGGAAAGACTCTGAACAGTAGTGGGGTAATGGTCAGAACAAGGATGCTTTTAATGGTGAATAGTCTTATTGTCAATTAGAATATTGAATT
This sequence comes from Discoglossus pictus, assembly GCA_027410445.1. NCBI lineage: Eukaryota > Metazoa > Chordata > Amphibia > Anura > Alytidae > Discoglossus > Discoglossus pictus. Next base: position 38,087,284 of record CM050164.1, read on the forward strand.
TAGATTTAACCATTTTATATCTAGTTATATAGGTTTCCTGGTGTCCAGTGGTTAGGATTCAGTTCTTATTCCACTGCAACCTGGGTTCGATTCTAGTCAAGGAACCAAGAGGTCACACCACCGTGAAGCCATACAGGGTTGGGCCTGCTCAGTACTTGGGATGGGAGACCACCTAGAAATACCAAGAGCTGTATGCTGTGGCCCACTGGAGAAGGAACTGGCAGCCCATTTCTGTATCTGCCATGAAAACCAAGAGGATCAGCATGACCATGGACATAAAGATGTTCCTGGTGTGTTGTGGTCCAGGAGGTCACGTAGAGTTGGGCACCACTAAATGACACAACCACAACAAATTTAGATAGAGATAGAGATAGAAAGATAGATAGATATAGAATATTGTCTTCAGTATAAAGCCATGTGAAAAAGAAAAGACTGGGCTTGCTCAGTCAGTAACAAAGCCGATACATTTCTACCTGGGATTTGAGCATGTCGTTGAAGATTGAGTGTCCCAGGGGATATTCACAATTATTGTCAAAGATCTTTTGTTCGCAATAGATACCAGTCTGTCCTTACTGGGTGAACTAGAAAGGCAAACGGATAGTTAAAGAATGCAAACTCCATGTAGATTTAACATACTGCATTATTAATTAGCATTCAATTGATAAAGTACTTATTGTGTGTTTGTATTGTTCAGTCGTGTCCGACGCTCCGTTACCTCATGGACCGCAACACATAATGCTGATCCACTTAGTATTCATGGCAGAGATACTGGAGTGGGTTGCCAGTTCCTTCTCTAGTGGGCCACAGTATGCAGCTCCTGGCATTGCTAGGTCGTCTCATCAAAGTACTGGCCAGGCCCAACTGGTGTTTTTTGTGTGTTTATTATTGGATTCCATGTGCACGTTAACTGACTTGGAGCCTCTTATATTTTAGAATGACTGTTTACCGGGACTTTAAGGAGAAGCGTAGTCCAAAATTTCCGACTTTGAATGTGATAGATTGTGTTTTAAAGATTAAACATTTTTTGTTCATACAGAATAAAACTTACTGTACACTAAGATTGGAGGGGGTTTTATTGCCTTCTGCCCTCTAACATGAGTAGGGAAATTTGGGAATCTACTGTAGATCAAAAGGTTTGTATTGAATATTCAAAAACTAGCCAAGCAAACACTCCTAGTAGCACACTAAACACTTCTCCTGAATTTGATTTAGTTAACTTGTTTGTCTAAGATCGATTTAAAAAAATAATTTAAATTTATTACTTTGCATGATTGTTAAACATTTCTTTTAAAGTGATGATCCTTTTTTATATTAGTTTAATAAATTGCCTCAGCAGTTGTCTCCTCACCATGCATTTTTTTAAGAGTTGAAAACAATGGGTGGATCCTCTTAGAATTTTAAGTGTTTTTTTTTATTCTAAATGAATGCTTAAATCATATTTGTGTTCATTTTTTTTAGAAAATGTACAGTAAACATACTTTTGCTTGGTTTTCTTGTTATAACCTGCAATGCAATACAATAGCAGAAGGTAATGGTAAATGTAGCTGCTCCTGAATTATTACCATCCTCTACTCAGCTGCCTAAGCACACTTTGCTAGTTCTGAATTATGTATTATTTAACAAGCGAACATTCATACAAAGCTAGATTTATAGTCCACTATACGGATTCATTTAATATTTTTATAAACCTTTGATCATTAATATTTCATGCCAATAACAACTTTTGTGGTGGGTAAAAGTATAATAAAAATGTAGAACAACTTGGGACGTTCACATATCCTATAGATCAGCAATGCGGCACTTTAATGCTTCTGTAGTAGCAATATAATTACATTTTCAAGTTTAGACCCTTTACAGGTTACTGTAGAAAAGTAAGATTAAGTGTTTACGTGTTACCTGCGTATTAGAATCTTGCCTAAATAGTAGAAGTTCAATTAAGAATATGTAAAAATATGAGCAATACTAGGCAAATCAGGTAGTAGTAGTAGTAGTAGTAGTAGTAGTAGTAGTAGTAGTAGTAGTAGTAGTAGTAGTAGTAGTAGTAGTAGTAGTAGTAGTAGTAGTAGTAGTAGTAGTAGTAGTAGTAGTAGTAGTAGTAGTAGTAGTAGTAGTAGTAGTAGTAGTAGTAGTAGTAGTAGTAGTAGTAGTAGTAGTAGTAGTAGTAGTAGTAGTAGTAGTAGTAGTAGTAGTAGTAGTAGTAGTAGTAGTAGTAGTAGTAGTAGTAGTAGTAGTAGTAGTAGTAGTAGTAGTAGTAGTAGTAGTAGTAGTAGTAGTAGTAGTAGTAGTAGTAGTAGTAGTAGTAGTAGTAGTAGTAGTAGTAGTAGTAGTAGTAGTAGTAGTAGTAGTAGTAGTAGTAGTAGTAGTAGTATCACTACTGTTGCTGCTGTTACTACTTCAAAGAGAGTGCATTGGCTTGCATTCCAGCAGGTGGTAGTAAAATACTATATATACTGTATATTTGTATTTTTAAACCAAATTAAGAAAATATAGTAAGAGTAGATCTGCTAAATTGGTGTAATTTGCAGTAAAATCTGATTTATTTTGCAGGCAAGGTAAGATTTCTCTTCCAGCAAGGCATTTTGCAATTTCTAAATCACTCTTCTGCTTTTCTTGCAGATCAAGTATTGTCGGCTGTTTGGATCATCCCTAAACCTGTAAGTACCTAGCTGATTCCTCTACATGTTTTAGATATTTTTGCTGATTTTTCTGGCATAAGAAATACCTTTTTTAACGCCCCACCTTTCTATGTTTGCAAAGATATTTCCTTGATGCATTGTTGCTTTAAGTTCTGTCACTTTTTCCACCCACGTCCTTATGCTCCTAGAAGTATTGGAAATTACATTTGTTTCTCAATTAGTACAAAACTCATACTGTTCCCTTTCCTTTTGAAACTAATTGGCTCAATTTTCCTAATCTAAAAAAAGCAATAATTGATCCACCTACAGACAGCGTTTACTGAGGATATTTTTAGTTTTTATTTCAGTAAGATTTTGGATAAATAATGAGATATAGACCGGCAAAGTTTAGAAAGAAAACAAAGCATAACAATGTTTTTTTTTATATGTAAGGAATATATGCAAAATAATGCTTATGAAATAGTACCTGTAATCATTGTTCATATTATTATGCTATTATTTCCATTGCTACAAAGCTTGAAGTGTGTGTGTGTGTGTAGAGTTTTTCAGCCCTTTTTTTAAGGCTAAAAAGGGCCCCCTCGGAATGAGGGAGGGGGGGGGGGTTGAGGATGAGGAGGGGGGGTTGAGGATGGACACAGGGAAGGGAGAGGGGAGAAGAGACACGGGAGAGAGAGGGGGACACAGGGGGCAGCACATTTCCCACCCTCGGCTTATACTCAAGTCACTCATTTTACCCTGTATTTTGTGGTAAAATAGGTGCCTCGGCTTATACTCGAGTATATACAGTGTGTGTGTATAATCAAACTGTGGGAAAGGGTGATATTAATTAGCATAGCAGCTTGTTATTTTGCATGAACCACTAACCACGCACACAGAGTACCTCAGGAATGATTTACCACAGTTTTCCCTGCTATTGAAGAATCATTTTAAAAACATAGTTTTCATGTGACAAGGTCCATTTAACGATGTAAATATGTTGTGTTATACAAGGATGGAAAAATATACCTATAAAATAATCTGCTATTAGAAACAAACCCAAACCCAGCATCCCACCCACACCGTATTTATGTTTAAGATATTGTTTTTATACAAATACTAAATCTATCACCGCAGTGTGTGTGCGCAGAACACTAGCGATCTCCTGATAAGCACGAATATAACACGGCTTTAGAAAGGTGTATATTATTCTTCACAAAATAACTTTTCTTTGTCTCTCTCTCTGTGTCTCCCCTGTGTGTATGTGTGTGTGTGTCTCTCTCTCCCTGTCTCTCCTGTGTGTGTGTGTGTCTCTCTCCCTGTCTCTCCTGTGTGTATGTGTGTGTGTGTCTCTCCCCCTGTCTTTCCTGTGTGTGTGTGTGTGTGTGAAAGCCTGACTTTCTTTTGGCTGGGACGAAGTTGTTAAGAGATTAGGCTATTGAGTTTTAACCTCTGCTTACTTTTTTCATGTTGCTTGGAGATGGGTTTTATCAATAGAGAAACTCCAATAGTTTTGCCTGGAGCTGGTGCAATGAAAGCTTCTCGTTTTATTTTTGTTTGTGCCAGAAAAAAACATAGGGGAGAAAATATTTTACCTGCACGGTCTAAAAGAATGTGCTAGTTTTATAATTTTATTAGCAGTAGTGCAGTATTCGAAGAAAAAAATGTACAATGTATATTTTTAAAAACTATACAATGTCCTCCCTAGCTGGATTTGGGTGGCTGCTCCGCTTGCCCGTTTTAGAGTGCTGCCCATATTGTTGTCGGGCAAGCACACATGCCCAGTCATGCCACCCTGGTCCATCATGCTAACGGCTGCTGAAGATTGATGGAAGGAATCCGGTTATATTTTAACTTTAGTGTTCTAGTTTCTAGCAGAGCTTCCCCTCTATCTCTATGTGTTGCTTGGGGATTGTTGGCTAAAACAGTCTGTTTACTTGCTGTGCCCGCTCTCAGGAAGTATGAAGATAAAGACATCTTCTATACCAAGATATAAAAGGAAATGCTTTATTGATTTATTTCATAAATTGACCAATCCTGCCCAACATGCATACAGTGGATATAAAACAAAATCGGACAATTTATCTTGATTTCTGGCTTTACATCACAAAAACCTGCAATTCCAAGAAACTTGTGTAGACATTTTTTCACTATTTCATGTGACCTTGCAACCGACAAAATTCAAGGAAAATACAAATCGATGATAATTAAGAAAAATTATTGAAAAAACTACAAAACCTTGTGAATAAGTCTGTAAAACTGTACACACCAGAACTTTGCAATTTTATCCAACTCTTTCTTGCAAAAAATTACCAGGGGTCTCCTGTGCACAGGTCGCTTTAGGCCATTCCACAGGTTTTCTGTGAGCTGGAGGTCTGCGCTCTGACTGACTGGGCCATTCCAAGATATTGATCTTCTTTCCCGGACCTATTCCTTGATAATGACCCAAAGCACATATCCAAGTCAACCATGTAGGAAGGTGAAATTCCTTATATTCAGCTCTCCTTATCTTCAGCTTTTTTGACAGAGACTATCAGGTCTTGTGCCAGAATATCTTGATATTTGGAGCTAGTCATTATCACATCAATCCTTTCTAGATCATCTATCCCAGATGAAGAGTAGCCGCCTTTAAAGCATGATGCTGCCACCACCATTCATCACAATAGTTATCATGTTTCTTGGGTGCTGAGTGGTGTATCAAACATGTCATTTTGGAACGAAGGTCAAAAAGTTCAACCTTTCTCTCATCAGACCTGAAGACATTTCCCCACATGACCCGTAGCCCAGACATGTGAAGAGCACAGGTGATTGTTGCGACATGCTTGAGTTACCAGTACCTGCCAAAAATGTATTAAGCTTCATCTCCTTTAATGGTGCTGGAGGCCTCTTGATAGCCTCCCTGATGCATTTTATATTTGTCCTATCATCAACCTTAGAGTTGTCCTGCTCTTGGCAGTGTCCCTGGGGTTCCACACTTTCTCCAAGCATTGATGATAGTCTTCACTGTGTTCTATGGTATATAGTTTTGCTATTCTTTTATACCCCTTTCCTGTTTGGTACCTTCAAACACGAGGTCCAGTAGATTATTTGTCAGCTCCTTACAGGCTGTGACTATTCCAGTAAGATGCAACCACGAAATGTTCAACGAAATCCTACAGGAAAAGATGATTTTTATTTGGGGCTAATCAATCACTTTCATTGATGGCAGGTATATGCTATTTTTGGCATGCATTTGATCTGGTTAACTATGAACACTGCTACAGCTCCCATTATAAAATAGGGTGCCAACTTTTGCAACTAGGGTTTCATAGATGTATAATATAATTATAATAATTATATATTTTTTCCACTTGAGTTTTGTTGGCTGCAGGCCATATTAAAGATGGAAAATGGACATGGTTTATCTTGATTTCTGTCTTTAAATCATAAAAACTTGCAATTTCAGTAAGGGTGTGCCTGCTTCTTATCTCCGCTCTGTCTCAGATTTGTTATGGTTTTGCAAGGTTAATATGTTTTATATATGTGAAACGATTGCTGTATTGAACTACTCTCTACAATAAACCTCCACACAAACCAGGCATTCACACCAGACTGAGGCTCGGCAGTAAGTGTGAAACAGTGCTGTATGTGGTTAAGTGACCTGGTTTGTGAAAAATCCATCCGTTGCTATGCCTAAAACTGTCAAATACAGTAAGCATATGCTTAAAAGGAGCCATGTTTAAAATGGTTTGGATTGACAGAGTGAGAGTGCATTATGTGGTCTCATTTGCATGTCCCGCCCAGTTTTCCCATGGTGCAGTGCATAAACTGTATTTCGGAGAAATTTGAGAAGAAAATACGTTTTTATTAACTTATTTTTTTAGACATTCAAATAGAATCACTAATGTACGGTGGAGGGCTTCTATCACCCTTAGCCCACACACGTGTGCCATGATGTGCAGATAGATATCAGTGTACACTTTACTTGACCTGGGACTTTCTATACTTTGTGTGTTGCCTCCTGGCTAGCTCCAGTAATAACTTTGCAGTGAATTTTCAGCACCACTAGAGTGGAACAGAGAAAACCAGGAAGGGTAGGCAGGCTCTGTAGTGCGGAGATCGATACACTCCACTGATGCATTTTGTTTTTCCACACAAAGCTCCTTTTACATTGTGGACAGCTTCACGGCCCGGCAGCCATAGAAGGCCTGCTAGAGTTTGTATTGTCCAGTCTCCTCTTCATAAACTTACAAGAAATCCACAATACTTTTTAGTGTGCTGTATTTTTTTCATACAATTCATGTATTATCACAATGTTTTGTCTAAAAATGTCTGAGGTAATCACATTTTCTGCTGATATTTTGTTTTTAACAAGTTTATAGTTGCTTTAGAGATTAAAAAATATAGTTTGCATTATGAAAGTGAGAAGATAATGAGTCATAGCTGGGAGAATATTCACCTTCAAATTGATATACTTATCAGATAAACCAAAATAAAGCCCCAGACAGATGACTAAGCGCTTTTGTGAACGTTTCATCACCTCACAGCAGTGCAGCCATGTTGTGCTTGCCGGTAATACAATGCTTTGAATTGCTGTGTGGCTTTAATGAGTTCCTTTTTTTAAGTTTATATATTTTTTAGTTTATTGCATGTATAAGAACAAAAGTCAGCCAATTATTTAGCATGTTTCCTTCAAGAAAAAGGTAAAATATACATATTTTTTCTTCCTAATTCTTAGATTATTTCAGCATTTGTAGCTGAATGTTGTATTACTGTGAAGCACTATCGTATTGATCTATATACTTTATTATTCACAATCAATTTTCAGATATGATAATCTGAGGCAGACGCTAACCATACAAATGTCATCCTTATTAAAGTTATAATTATGAACCGGCAACAAAGGGATATGTAAGTGATCTGGATTATGACTGCATCGGATAGAGGAGAATTAGTGTTGTATGAAAACATATTTTGCATGAAAAAATACCAAAATAGGCATTTAAACATTTACCTTGAAGTTGGCAAAACTATCTTTTAATTTCTATTTGAAAAATAGTTTTGGCCAATAAGGAGGAAGTAAAGACTGAAACATTTGTATCACAATCTGGCAGTTGCTGTTTTTTTTTTTCTCTCTCTCTGCCTGTCTCGTTATGGGCAATTTCAGCTACCATCATTTCCTTAAGAGGTTTATGTAAGCTTCTTAGGGGTGTTCACATCCACATATCAGTATCTAGCATATAAATATGTAAGTATATGCAACTTTTCAATATAATACATATTTGTCTACTAATCAGTAGCTGTTTATTAGGACACATTTGAAACCCAAGTCACTTACATATCCCTGTAAAGATGTTACACTGCATAATCTGCTTTATGCAACTGTAAATAACTTTTCACTAAGGATTCAATAAGAAAATAGCCCTGTTGAATACAATGTAGATTTAAAGTTGTTTATCCTGCTGCAGAGTTTTGGAGCATTGGTCTTTCCGTACAGCTCTCTCCCACCATTGAACCATCTGAAGAGTTCTCATGTTTGGGCAGTGCTTCCCAAAGAGTGTTCCATATTGTGTGTCTCAAGGTCACAGAAAAATATTATGCGGACATTATTTCCAGTGTAGATGTCTTGGGACCTTGGACTTTGTAGTCGTTATTTTGGAAGCCAAGAAAGGATTCCATGATTGAATTAGTTTTGGAAACTGTTGAAGGCTAAAATGTCTAAAGTAAGCTTCAAGGGTGTTTTGAGCCAATATACAGAGCTAACTCATTCAATGGGAATATTGTATCAAGTGGTCCTCATACACTGGTAAATCTTAAATATGTTAAGGTCCTGGAGGCCTACAAGAGCTTTTAACACATGCGGTACCACTTGATACTTTGAGGAGAGCAAGACGTAAGTTTAAAAAAAAAATGATCTTCATTATTTAGACGTGAGGTATGATAAGTGCATTGACAATGGCCGTGACCAATGTAGTATGGATGCTTGTACAACTCAATGTATGGTTTTATTGCAATCTGTACACAGAGAAGAAACTAGTGCTAAGCTCAGGCATGATCAAAGAGGGAAATTAGGCCATGTTGTAAGAATATTCTGTATTCAATTAAGATATTGTTGATATAATTATTCAAACAAACCTTGACAAGATAGGAGAGTGGACAATTATTAAAGTACCACTGTGTTTCCATATAAAAGCAGGTAGGGGGCCTCCTTATATATTCATACACAAGTCTCCAGCATGCAATGGTTTCTCTGAAAGCAGAAGTAGAAAACATAGTACTTAATAGCCAAAAATAGCTACATTTGTCAGAAACAAAAAGAGCACATTTTGTTCTTCACTGTTTTTTTGTTTAAAATGCAGAACAATATTTTGGTTGCTTAGTGATGAGGAGTATTGGATGATCCAGTTTCAAGGTGAAGACAGTAGGCTAGCGTGACTAAGTAGATTAGAAATTCGTAAATGGACACAACAATATCCCATTGTCAAGATGTGGAATTTAAATAAATATATATGGTTAAAATTGTGGAGAAAATAATATAATATATTTTTTACTTTGATTGTTGTGTTTGAATCTTGTACCCTGCCGCAGTAATATCGTGTTAGCCCGTACTCTTGACCTTCTGTGTTGGCTCAGCCCTAAAATTCCAAGTACTTGCTGTGTTTTGGGTAACGATATACATTTATGTATTAAAGACCTAGCGTACCATTTGGTACATTTCCATAAATGGAGGTGGATCTGTCCAACGGTTAAAATCAGGAATGCAAGGATATACAAAATGCAGAATACAGAGCGATTTTAAAAAATAGAATGTAAAAAAAAAAAGAGGCATCCCATTCATTGGATATTGTAATACATTCTCTGTTTTTTATGTGGTTTGGAATACAATAGTACAGTTATGAGTTATTTTACGGATCCAACCGGATGTGGATAATGTTACTATTATAAATTAATTTTGAACATGAGTGATGTAGTTGATCAGCGTGTGTCAGATATTTGATCTGTTATGACAGGAAAAACATTAACTTTGTCACAACATGAAGGATGCATTAGTCAAGAACTATAGGTGACCTTTTGAGATCATGTGTAAGCAATGTGAGAATAATTAAACATACCTTGGTATCTATTTGAATTTAAATATTTTTTTTATTTTTTTATCTTTATAATAATACTTTTTTTGTGAATTCTGTGGCTTCTCTCATTCAGATCAGAATATAGATTTGTCCAAGAACAAACGGAGTAGTTATTTGGTTATACTCTGCTGCTTCCTGTGTTTGGTTAATGATTTCAACCGTCTAATTGAGGTGATTCCAAGTGTTGCCTACATGAAGTTTCTTTTATGAAGTATTAAAGGATTAAAAGCACATGTAGGTTTTGTTATTAAACGCATACTTAAGTTTCCTGAATTATGAATGCATCTGATAAAGGAGAATTAGTAGTGTATGAAAAAAAAATTGCATGAAAAAAATCCCCTAATAAACATTTAAACACTTACCTTAAAGTTAGCAAAAATGTCTGTCTGACAGTTTCAAATTAGCATTATTAGCATTATTTTAAATAATGTTTTGGCCAATCAGGTTAGCTGAAACATTTGCATGAACTCTGGGGTTCCTGTTTGTGCAGCAAAGTAGACTGGGATATGTAGTGTGGCACATGTTAGTTGCTATGGCATCAACACAGCACAGAAAGGAAGCTGCAAGGAGATTGGTTGAGGAAGTAACAGCAGGGGAATGAGTTACATTGATCCCCTGATGCTGCACGCTGATTTGAGGGATCAGGGTCCTGTGTAGACATCCCCTGGGTGTTTTAACATAATGATTAGAGGGATTTTTTGATCTTAATAAAAATAAAATGTTTTATGAGATGTGCTGCATACATATAGACTGCTAAATGCAGAAATGTATTAATCCATGAGACTTTCATATCGATAAAATCATATACATGATTTATAGGAAATAATGTCATGTGTGTTTTTTTTTTATTTATTTTTTATATATGTATTTATTTTTTAAACATTCTGGTACTTGACATAAACTAAATTTCCTTTTTATAAGGCATTTTATATATTGAGATTTGACTTTCTAGTTGGGGCAGCAGACAGACTGCGGTTCCTTTTTTTTCTAAACCAAAAAATACTTATAGGAAATTTCTTTCCCAATAGTGCATAACACGAAGTTGTGATTATACCAAAAACATATTTGGGACAAAAAATAAAAAAATGTTATTTACACTATGAACAACAGTGCATAAAAAAAAAAAAAAGTTAAAAACCATTAAAACATGTAGCCCTTTGTTTTAATAGTTTTTAACTTTTTTTTTATTTTTTATGTGCTGCTGTTCATAGTGTAAATAACATGTCTTTATTTTTTTTTTGTCCCAAATATGTTCCTTTTTTTCTAACCCTAAATGGACACACTAGTGATAAAATAAGACAGGGTTCTTTTCAAAATAAGTTGCAGCCAGTATGAGCGTTCTCTTAGCCCAATTATATAAAGAAATTAATGACTATTTTTCAGGAGGTTGTTGTTTTGTCCTCTCTCTTCCCCCATCCTGAAGAGCATATCACTGTGTGCAGTGAGTGGTTCGCAAGCTGTAAATCTCCACATTGCATCTACTATTGCACTCAACATTTCCAGCAGCTTCCTTTTGTTCCATACATGTTGTGTGTGGCTGGTAAAAAGACATTGCTTCATTGCTAAACTTCATGAGGGTAGCCTAGGAGTTACTGATTTTTTTTCCTGCTTAGGTCAGTAAAATACTATAATAACTTAGTCCCCACAAGTACTGTAGGAATGACCAGGCATCATGATTTATATTTCATCTGGAAAAGCATCAAATGCTAATTTCTCAGGTTTTATTTGAAGAAACAGATCATATCAACAAAAAAAAGTAATTTAAACATTAATGGCTTGCTTATTAACAGACCATTTTAAAGTATGATTACAAAGTTCTCTGAATTATAAAATGTAATGGTCTTTTTTTCGCAAAACAGTAGTGCCCCGCCCCCCCCAGAGAAATCAATATTGCAAATATGTTTTGTTGCAGTGTATTAACTAAAAAAATATATGCTTAGCATCCAAGGATAGATGGAGAAAGATCTGTCAATCAGATACTTTCCCACTTGGAGGAATCTAACTGACTTTTCCTTATTGGCTGGGGGAGAAATTGGATGCCTCCCAGCAGGGACAGGAGGTACTCTGCTTGTGAGTTGCTGGGGGTTGTCTTGAGCAATGTGTTTCCCTGCATGCACTTTGCTCTTAGGATGCTAATTTACATTCCATACATAGAGTGAGATAAGGAGAGTGCATGGTCTTAATAGAGGGCTGTCTGTGTATAAGGATCTGCATAATACTGCTTGTGACTTATATAGCTGTGTGAATGCTTTATATAGAGGGGTCTAGTGTATAGGGTTCTGCATATTACTGCTTTATAAATTGATCAGCTCTGTATATGATTTCTCATAGACATCAAAGGATACACCCTCCCTGCAGCCTGATTGCTTGAAGTAATTAAAGAGGACTGATAAATCCATATAAAGCCACTAAAATTAAAATGTGTGGATAGCTCCGTAAACAATGCACATATTTCAAAAATTTAAAAAAGTATTTCAACATGCTTTTAGGAGATCTTTACTGTGGTGTGGACCAAATTGTGCGGAATTAATTGTCCATTTAACAAATAAAGTTCTTATTTTGACTTTGATCCCAGCCTGTGGGCCTTTTTTTCCTTAACTTGCAAAAAATCGAAGAAACTAAAATAACAAAAACTAATGTCTTAAACCCAGGAAATACAAGAGAGCAAGTTTCTGATGAATATACATTTGTTAAATATCTCCAATATGAAGACAAATATTACATAGCTGTATGAACCCAGAGTAATTTGTAATTAATTTTTGTTTTATCCATGCTGACCATTTTTGTCGAATAAGTCAATCTTCCAAATATGCCCCTTTTTATAATTTTAATAGTGACATAGGCTCGCCATCACAAAATTGAGCTTCTGTATTTTTGGTGAATAGTTTTGGTTAGCGGGCCCAAACATGGCAGCAAGAAAATATTAACCTTTCAATTGATATTCTATATTCAGCTGGTGATGTAGTTGCAGATATTTCTCCTCTTAGGTTTCTTTTTTTCTTTGCCCTGCCCTTGCGCCTTGGGGTACATTGCAACAATTCCAGTTCAGTTACAAGATGGCGTCCAGTTTCTTCCACTGGAGCTCTGCATTGTGAGTCCAATAATGATATACAGTAGGCCCTCTGTTGTACTTGCCCTACTTTTACACTGTTACAGAATGTGTGTATGAAATCTACATGCATGGACTTGTAATTGTATAATTCAATAGGTGTATCTATTTATCCGACCATCTTCTTGTATGTTTATATTGTGTAATATTCCCTCCCTCATTGCCTGTTTACTAGTGATTCTTTTCTATTTTAAAGTAACACAGAAGTCCCAGTTTAGTGGAAAGAACACGTATAACTAAATATACATTAATTTCAACTGGTTATTTAGAAAAAAAATCCAGAAATATTCCATATCGATTTAATAGGTATGTAATATACATATGCAATTATAAAAAATGTTGTAATTTATTTTTATTAGGAAGTGTTTTAAACAGCTAGTTTTCCTGTGGCTTCATTCTGATGATGATGTTGTAGCACTAGCATGCTTGATTTAGGAGAAAAAAGCATTTTGGTTAAAGGTATATCGAAGTTTCTCTGTTTTCTAATCGAACACCTGCTGTTTATATCACACACACATTGAGTCATTCTATACACATCGATTTATCCTATTTAAAAATAAAACTTATTTCCACACTCCCAGAGCTGCTTACATAGGCATAGCGTACCTACCAATACAAACACTGTATTTAGGTATGGGGTTTTAACCCTTTACTAATCTTCAAGCCAACAGCAGCTCAGTGCAGAGATCTACAGATCAGTGTCTGGCTCCTCCTGCTTCCTTGTGCAGTGGACTAAACATCCCATGATTCCTTGCTACGAAAACTGCCATCATAGATGGATACAATGTATTTGCTGCCTGTGATTGGCCAAAATAATTAACTTTATGCTACTTTTAGCAGGGATTTACAGGGGTGTTATCTCTGAAAATCAACTGCTTGTAAGCTCAAGTTGGCAAACTTTAGGGTAAGTGTAATAAAGTTTATTTTGTTGTTTTTTGCATGCATACACTACTGATTCTCCTCTATCCGATGCATTCATAATTCAGGAAACTTAAATATGCCTTTAAACTAGTCGGTCCGGTTACTCTGTAGGGCAGCAAAGCAATCAGATTAGGGAAATGTAATGGATGTTTTCCCTGGGACATGTATATAAAGAAGCATCTAAACAGTATGCTGGCATAAAAAATAAAATGTAACTGCTGTTAACTTTATGGTTCTGTCAGTATCGCAGGTCATGAAATATTGACCCATTGTACACTTTACTTCAGCTTTATATAGGAAGTATTTTACAATATTTTAAAACCACGTCTTTTACTGGACTGTAAGATCTACTGCTGTTCTAACAGGAGCAAGATGTTTTTTTGTTATTACATTACAAAACATAACCTTTCAGAATCCTTTGTGTTGATGGATGTATTTAGAGAATATAAAGTATTCCTGCTGTCTATGTAAAGGTCTAGTTGTAAGTTTTTTGTTTGGACTGATGATCTATTAATCCCTATTTTTTTATTCGACTTAGATTAATTCAAGTTAAATTTTATGATTAAAAAAACAAAAACAATATTCAGTTTCTCTTGATAATGAGCTTCTCTTATGGGGAAGCCTATGAATGGTTATTTGACCTATTATTCTGAAAAAAATGTAGTTTTGTGTCAGCTGAACTCCCCTTACCACTTGTTGACCAACCATATAAGGGTGGAGGCAATCTGCTCAACTGGAGGCAGGTACTATAAAAAATTAGATTTAGTTTAACATTGAATATTGCTATTCTATATCATTAAATTGGAACAATCCATGTATGATTAAAATATCTAGTTTCTCTTGCTAAGGTCTTTAGTGTTCAGACTATATTAGCGTGACTTTTATGTAACACTAGCGAATTGCCCGTCAAAAAATGACGGCAATGAAATTGTAAGTGAGCTAATGCTATTTGGTGTATAATAATAAAATAAATAATAGATTAATAAATTAATATACTTTACCTATTTTGAAGTAATATATGCAGGAAACATTCTGTTGAAGAGCTGCAATCTGTTTTGATGTTGCTGCAGCATTAGTGGTGTGGAGCTGCTGTGTAAGCGTGATGAATGTGTGCAGTGTAATAGTGTGCGTGCGCGAGACTAAACCGTTAGCGTAGTTGGGTACTTCCGCATTGGTGTAAAATGGCGGGTAATGTGTGGTATGCGTCTTAGCGGAATATCCGTAGGTCTTTTGTGGTGTTTTGCGACCATTTTTTCTCTCGCTTAGCGAATTTTATAGTGTCTAAACTCTTATTTTGATTTAAATGAAGGTGTAAGTTGCTTTTTTGAGGTCCTGGATGCTACCTCTTGCTGTAGGTAAGCTTTGTATTTATGTGTTGTGTGTATTTCTTGTGTGTTCAATTTTTTTATGTTCGCGGGTTGCGGACGATTTTTGCGCGGTCGTAATGCGTGCTAACGTGTCTCGTATGGTGTTTGCGTTTGTAGCCTCGTTTTCGTTTTGTTCTGCGGACATTTTTTCTGTCGCTTAGCTCATTTTTTTTTTGTGTCTAAACTCTTATTTTGAGTGAAATCAAGGTGTAAGTTGCTTTTTTTTGGTCCTGGATGCTCCCTCTTGCTGTAGGTAAGCTTTTTATGTATGTGCTGTGTGTATTTATTGTGTTTGGAATTTGTTCATGTTCGCGGGTTGCGGATGATTTTTGCGGTGTCGTAATGAGAGGTAACGTGTCTCGTATGTTGTTTGCGTTGCGAGATAAAGTTTGCGAGGGTCGCAGTTGCTGGCAAGGAGTGCCTTTGGCGCTCCATGCCAGCAACTGAGGCCCGTGGCCCTCGCTATGCGAGCCCGCAAGCGTTCGCAACAACTCGTACGCTCACAACTATATATGTGATATTCATTTGAAAGTTGTCATTGGCGTTTCTCAGCACTAATAACTGCTATAGGATCGTAACCATAATGTGTTACAGTAAATGGCATAATTTACAACTAGAGAAGTCTCATTTATTATATGCATGTGCTACATTGACGGCTCCCATATTTACAGAAGCTCGTCACAATAATCCATATAATCGTTCTGCTAGCGGCCCATTGTAATTTTATGTTTTTATCTTTGCATACATATTTGTTTGCTGACTAAAACACATGCACAAAGCACAAAAATAGTATTATTGATGTCTGATCATTTTGAAAAAGTCACTGTTTTTCTCCCTTCAAATGGAAAGAAATTCATTTAACAGTTATTTGTAGAAGTGAGTCATTTTTTGTTATCTTAAATAATTAGGCTCCTGTAAGTTGCAATGAATAATGGGAAATACATGGTGTTTGAGGGACTGATAGTATTATCCACTGCAATGCTTTTAAGTAACACTTTACACTTTCATGGGACCTACAATCCCAAGACACACCCAATGGCATATTTACTATGGTATTTTTTACTAGAGAGAGTAACTCATAAATACACATATTTGTATCCCACTCCTTTCACTTCCTGTCTTGTTCCAACCCCTCTGGTTTCCATCTCCTCTCACACTATAACTATAGGAGCGCTGTACTTTTGGAAAAGCTTCACATATTTAAGTATGTAATACAGTAAGCCAAAAGCATTTTATAAAATGAATCTTAGTTTGCAGACTAGACTTTGGTCTTGAGCAATTCTGGCTTGGACTGATGGCTATCCCAGAGCCCAAGGGGGTTGGCTATACTACTTGCACTTTTGTCAATTGGTATAGCCATTCAGTAATAATACGTATGTAATCTGCCTCCAGTGTTCCTCTCATTCCTTCCTAAAAACATTTTCACGATATTGTGAGCAAATAAATTAGTGTCCGCCATTTTGATTTCCTTTGGTATGATGACACAGGGATATCCTGAAAATATGGTCATTATCTTCCTCCAGGACCGGCACTGAACAAGCTTGTTATAGACGGTACGCCTTGCCTGGAATTTGCTTTATTTATGATCAGCTCAACCTCCTTAATCTGGGGAATGGCCAGTTATCCTCCGATACCCATGGGGACCAGCTTTAAGATCCAGAACATTTGGAACAGGGTGATCCTACAATACCTTTTCATTTAGTTTTAGCATTGTTAGATATATAGTACCTTTTAAACGGCGGACAAGTTAATCAGTCAATAACTAAGATTTTTCATATTGATAAGGTAAAGTTTTAGGCTCTCCTCATCCCTCTTCCTGAGTACCAGTATCTACACCAATGGTGGGCAACTCTGTCTTACGAGAGCCACCAACAGTCCAATATTTAATTATTTATGAATCGTCCCAGTTGGAACAATCTGAATGAAGTTTAGTAACTTGAGTGTACTGAAATGAAGAGAAACTGAATAGAGAGAGAGATTTTTAATCCTGGACCAAGTCGCCCACCAGTGATAGTTACACAGGACTACTACTTTATAAAATTCTAATTCCTTAAAAAAACGCCAGAAGGAATACGTAAATTATACTCTTAAATAGCAATAATATTATATAGCTAGTTAGTGAAATAATTTTAGCTAGTTTAGTATGTATAGATATTTTTTATATTGAAAAAAAAACTAAATCTAGTAATTTACTCCACCACTAGTTATATTATTCTCGTATTGGCTTGCATCCACTTTCTCGTGTTTAGCTTCCAACAGAGTGTGAATTGCGATGTAGGCTGGCAGACACAGACTGTAATGTTTGTACCCATCGTGGCACATATGGACTGTGCTAGTTTCAGCTTGTACTGGCGCTTCTCTATTTCTGAGAAAGCCAGTTAGTACAGTCATGTTGCACGTCATTCATTGGATGCATATAGATATAACATTGGTGCTTCTGTGAAATATTTCTTGCTAAATAGGGTGTGATTCAACAGGAGTGTCCATTGTGTAACCGGAGTCTGGTTCTACATTCTGAAGTGTCCTGTCCACCCTCTATATATCATGTTTATTCTTGCGTAAACCTATATAGAATAGTAGATCAAATATTTTGGGAGTCGAGTTCTGCATTCAAACAAACTGTATAAAGAAGATGAAATAATAATGCAATTAGGAGGAACTGTGTAATCCAAAACGCGTATGTTTTGTTGTAGAGGGCCTTGTTGTTCCTCTTTCCCACCTCCCATTTAAATGAACCTTATAAAATGGATAAAAACAAACATTCGTGATTAAGATACTGTGGGTCCACGAATTAGCTCAACCTAGTTCTTCTACACCATGACCAGTTTCCGATTTATCTTGTAATTACACCTATTATAAGAATACTAGCGAATTGCCCGTCAAAAAATGACGGCAATAAAATTGTAAGTGAGCTAATGCTATTTGGTGTATAATAATAAATAAATAATAAATTAATATACTTTACCTATTTTGAAGTAATATATGCAGGAAGCATTGTGGTGAAGATGACAATGGCTGACAATGTCAAGGCTGACAATCTGTTTTGATGTTGCTGGAGCATTAGTGGTGTGGAGCTGCTGTGTAAGCGTGATTAATGTGAGACCGTTAGCGTAGCGATGTACAAAGCGTTAGCGTAGCTATGTACTTCCGCATTGTTCTAAAATGGCGGGTAATGTGTGGTATGCGTCTGTAGCGGAATATCCGTAGGTGTTTTGTGGTGTTTTGAGTGTTTCTTGTGGTGTTTTGCGTGTTTCTGGTGGTGTTTTTGCGTGTTTCTGGTGGTGTTTTTGCGTGTTTCTGGTGGGTTTTTTTGCGTGTTTCTGGTGGTGTTTTTGCGTGTTTCTGGTGGTGTTTTTGCGTGTTTCTGGTGGTGTTTTTGCGTGTTTCTGGTGGTGTTTTTGCGTGTTTTTGGTGGCGTTTTTGCGTATTTCTGGTGGCGTTTTTCTGGTGGCGTTTTTGCGTGTTTCTGGTGGCGTTTTTGCGTGTTTCTGGTGGCGTTTTGCGTGTTTCGGGTGGCGTTTTGCGTGTTTCGGGTGGCGTTTTGCGTGTTTCGGGTGGCGTTTTGCGTGTTTCGGGTGGCGTTTTGCGTGTTTCGGGTGGCGTTTTGCGTGTTTCGGGTGGCGTTTTGCGTGTTTCGGGTGGCGTTTTGCGTGTTTCGGGTGGCGTTTTGCGTGTTTCGGGTGGCGTTTTGCGTGTTTCGGGTGGCGTTTTGCGTGTTTCGGGTGGCGTTTTGCGTGTTTCGGGTGGCGTTTTGCGTGTTTCGGGTGGCGTTTTGCGTGTTTCGGGTGGCGTTTTGCGTGTTTCGGGTGGCGTTTCGCGTGTTTCGAGTGCTGTAGCCTCGTTTTCGTTTTGTTCGGCGGCCATTTTTTCTCTCGCTTAGATAATTTTTTTGTGTCTAAACTGTTTTATTTTGAGTTAAATGAAGGTGCAACTTAATTTTTTGAGGTCCTGGATGCACCCTCTTGCTGTAGGTAAGCTTTTTATGTATGTGTTGTGTGTATTTATTGTGTTTTTGATTTTTTGATGTCCGCGGGTTGTGGACGATTTTTGCGAGGTCGTAATGGCTGTTAACATGTCTCGTATGTTTGCGTTACGATGTAAAATTTGCGAGGGTTGCAGTTGCTGGCGAGGAGTGCCCGCAAGCGTGAGCAACGGCTCGTACGCTCACAACTATATATGTGATAACTTATAAGTACTTTTTGCTCTCTCTACATACATCACAATTTATCCAAAATGTTTAGATCGAACAGATCATTAAGCAATAACGTATCAATATAGTCCCAATCCTCTTTTACTACTTCCACATGATACTACTGGGAAATAAGGGTACCTTTGTTTGGTCACACTCCATAATTGTCTCTCTCTAGGGACTCTGTGATTACTGCAATAACTCTAATAGAAGTTTATGACTTCCTGTTGGGTGCCATTAAACACCAGATAAGTTGGGACATTATAACAATCCAACCGCTCAGGTATGATCTAGACTCGAATGTTTATGGACATGAAGTCTTTTAATAGGTGTAATGTTTTTACGAGAGGATAGTGTTAAATAAGCTTATTATTTGAGTCACGTATATTAGTATATCTGTATATGTGTTCATAAAAAACGCATCAGCATTGTGTCCTTCAAAATAATATAACAAAGTACAAAACCTCTTCTGAATGTTTAATGAACGCATAGTATGTGGTATCTGGTAATATAAATTCAAGAACTTGTAAGTTTTTTCTTTTCTTTTTTTTTTCTTTTTTTTTTCTTTATCAGAAATAATACTTCAAATATTGTATTTAAAGGACCACTGTATAATAATTAAAAAAATGCATAAATAGGCAGGAAAAAAATGGAAAAGTAGTAAAAAATAGTGATGCATCTGCAGGAACCTTGAGGAACCAATGATACATTGGTGGAAGGTGTATGTGTGTGTGTCGTTGATGCAACATCCTGGCTCTGAGCCATTGAGGTGGAAGGGGTGGGGGGTCAATTTTACTATTATCCGGTTATCAAACAAAGCATCTGGACTTTTGCCTGTTCCCTTTTCCCCTACCCCTTCCTCCTTCTGATATCAAAAAAACATACGCCCCCAACATCCAGCTCTGTAACAAACACAAAATGGATTACTTTTTTCGTAAACATAATCTCAAAACATCCAGATTTGCCCCCAAAAAAATATTAGTCCATTGCTAGTTTGGTACATACTTGACAAACAAGTGTCTTTTTTTTTGTTTTTCTACTTGAACTTCCGTACCCCTTTAAAGGGCCACTATAACTCACAAGCAATGTGAAAATTTTAGTTTTAAACCACTATCTGTTAATCACTCAAGATTTTAGGAAAAGAGAGAGGACCTTTTCATGTAATGTTTTCTTATAGTGTGTGTGTAACTATATAAACATTGTATATGCATACTATATACAGAGCTTGAATATAAAGTATTTTATGTAAAATTGGCACTGAAAAAAAATAACCATTTCATGTAGTCACTTTTCGTTTCTGCAATAGCTGGGACATTAGCTGTTTTAGTTTAATGTCTTCTGAGACTTTGGCTATAAAATATATGTAGATTATGGTGCAAGCCCTGAATAGCCTATTCTCCAGCAGAAAATGGCAGTTCTATCTACAAGCTCAGATTTCCTGTGACTATGAAAGGTGTGAACTTGATTTGCGGCTTTGTCCTTGAGCTATCCCCACGCTCAAACCAGCTGAGAATGTAGATATTGTACAGACATATTATTTACCTTTTTATAAATGAACATTTTCATGAGCATTCAAACTGTAAGACCTGTATTTCACTGAATATATATATATATATATATATATATATATATATATATATATATATATATATATATATCCCTCCTCTTCTTCAACCTCCCTCCTCTTCCTCAACCTCCCTCCTCTTCCTCAACACCCCTCCTCTTCCTCAACACCCCTCCTCTTCCTCAACACCCCTCCTCTTCCTCAACACCCCTCCTCTTCCTCAACACCCCTCCTCTTCCTCAACACCCCTCCTCTTCCTCAACACCCCTCCTCTTCCTCAACACCCCTCCTCTTCCTCAACACCCCTCCTCTTCCTCAACACCCCTCCTCTTCCTCAACACCCCTCCTCATCCTCAACACCCCTCCTCTTCCTCAACACCCCTCCTCTTCCTCAACACCCCTCCTCTTCCTCAACACCCCTCCTCTTCCTCAACACCCCTCCTCTTCCTCAACACCCCTCCTCTTCCTCAACACCCCTCCTCTTCCTCAACACCCCTCCTCTTCCTCAACACCCCTCCTCTTCCTCAACACCCCTCCTCTTCCTCAACACCCCTCCTCTTCCTCAACACCCCTCCTCTTCCTCAACACCCCTCCTCTTCCTCAACACCCCTCCTCTTCCTCAACACCCCTCCTCTTCCTCAACACCCCTCCTCTTCCTCAACACCCCTCCTCTTCCTCAACACCCCTCCTCTTCCTCAACACCCCTCCTCTTCCTCAACACCCCTCCTCTTCCTCAACACCCCTCCTCTTCCTCAACACCCCTCCTCTTCCTCAACACCCCTCCTCTTCCTCAACACCCCTCCTCTTCCTCAACACCCCTCCTCTTCCTCAACACCCCTCCTCTTCCTCAACACCCCTCCTCTTCCTCAACACCCCTCCTCTTCCTCAACACCCCTCCTCTTCCTCAACACCCCTCCTCTTCCTCAACACCCCTCCTCTTCCTCAACACCCCTCCTCTTCCTCAACACCCCTCCTCTTCCTCAACACCCCTCCTCTTCCTCAACACCCCTCCTCTTCCTCAACACCCCTCCTCTTCCTCAACACCCCTCCTCTTCCTCAACACCCCTCCTCTTCCTCAACACCCCTCCTCTTCCTCAACACCCCTCCTCTTCCTCAACACCCCTCCTCTTCCTCAACACCCCTCCTCTTCCTCAACACCCCTCCTCTTCCTCAACACCCCTCCTCTTCCTCAACACCCCTCCTCTTCCTCAACACCCCTCCTCTTCCTCAACACCCCTCCTCTTCCTCAACACCCCTCCTCTTCCTCAACACCCCTCCTCTTCCTCAACACCCCTCCTCTTCCTCAACACCCCTCCTCTTCCTCAACACCCCTCCTCATCCTCCCTCCTAAACTCCCCCTCCTCAACCTAAACCCGGCGCCCCGTGTATGCTAATGGCGTGGCGCGCGCATGTGACGTCACATGCGCACCGGGTTTTGAAGGAGCGGAGGCCGGAGCAGAAGCAGGTAAGTGAGGGGGAGGTATTTAGGGGGGTTTAGGTTGAGGAGGGGGAGGCAAAGAGACACGGGTCCTTAACATTATATCGTCGTATAACACGCACACATCAGATGTTTTATGTATATATATATATATATATATATATATATATATATATATATATATATATATATATATATATATATAATCCGTAAAAGCTCTAATTACAATATCCTCAACTTCCCCTTGGTAATTTGGATGTTGCGATTAAAATAGGCATATATTAAGACTAAAAATAGTTTTTTTTTTTTTTTTTAATTAGATCGTAAATTGGCTGTTTTACATATTTTTTTTCAAAGAAAATAACACTGTACTGTATTATGTGGTCTACATTAAGGCAAAAACAAGTGTACTAAAAACATGGCCAGCCACGGATATACAACGGATGAGGAAACTCCAGAATTACTGTGTGAATTGTGTTCCCACTGCAGCCAAGTATTCTAGGTGTGTTTGTCGTTCAGTCATGTCCAACTCTCCGTGACCTCATGGACCCCAACACACCATGCTGATCCACTTGGTATTCATGGCAGAGATAATGGAGTGGGTTGCCCATTCCTTCTCCAGTGGGCCACAGCATACAGCTCCTGGTATTCCTAGTTGCTCTCCCATCCAAGTGTTGACCAGGCCCAACCATGCATGGCTTCAGGGTGGTGTTACCTCTTGGTTCTTTGACTGGAATCAAACCCAGGTCACAGCGGTGAAAGCACTGAATCCTTACCACTGGACCACCAGGTAACCTGACAAATACTATAGTGGCCCTATAACTTGGGATCATTTGGGCCTCTAGAACATGGGTTTGGATTGGGATTAGTGTCACAGTCCAGCTCTAAATGAACTGCATGCAGAGTGTAAGTTTAGTGGAGACAACTGTGGTACATTTTGAACCTCATTTTGATATCATTACCCATCATCCTTTGCTGCAGTGGAAGGACCTGAGTAATTCTGTGAGGAAATGTCTCTGTTGACCTTACTGGGACACGTGGGCTTGCGCAGAATGGCTTTGTGTGCTCTTTATACAATGCCGGTCATCTTTGTATCCACCATAATAGATTTAGGATATGGTAAAAGAGCACAAATAAAATCTTACAGGGAAGATAGTGCTAAAAATACCCCCCATGGCGACAGAGCAGTTAAAGTTCATGCAGATTGTTGCTTAAAGGGGAAGTTTCATATAAAAACAATTTTAGGTGTAAGGGCACTTACAGAGATGATTAATATTCTGTGTAACATATATGGAAATTATCCTGTTACTCCTCCACCCATGTGAAAAGCGGAAGTTGATATTTTAAGTCTGGTTTTGTCCTACACCGAATGCTGTAATGAATGGGTTACAATATCAAGAGTTAATTAAAGAGCCAATTGAAAGGTATATAGAGGCTTCATGGAGTATGAATAAATCTGATTAAGGAGTCATAGTGTATACGAACATGAATCCCCAAATAAGCATTAATTAACTTACCCTAAATGTTGCAATCCCCCCCCTGTTTCTGGCAGTTGATTTTGAGAAGAAATGCCCCTAAAAAGTTAAGCTAAGTTAGCATAAAATTGATAATTTTTGTGGCCAATCAGAGGCAGCTACAGCATTATTGCAATGTCTGGAGATTGTCTCTGTAATAAAGCTGCATTGTTGTTTGTTCCCACTGCAAGGTTGGTTTTAAGGGTAGTATGGAGTTAAACAAAAAACATACTTGAATGCAGTGTTTCTATTGGTAGGTACCAGGTCTCTCTCTATATAAGCACCTCTGGGGTGTTTTTTATTTTTTATTTTTTTTAAGCAAAATAAATCTGTATGTGTATAGACTGAATCTGTGTAATGTATGGTTCTGAGGTGTTTTTTGGTGGTCCAGTGGTTAGGATTCCATGCTTTCACCGCTGCAACCTGGATTAGATTCCAGTCAGGGAACCAAGTGGTCACATCACCCTGAAGCCAAGCATGGTTGGGCCTGGTCAGTGCTTGGATGGGAGACCACCTATGAATAGCAGGAGCTTTAATGCTGTGGCCCACTGGGGAAGTAACTGGCAACCCACTACACTATATCTGCCATGAATACCAAGTGGATTCGCATGATGTGTTTGGGTCCATGAGGTCACAGAGAGTGGGACATGACTTAACAATGCAAACACACAATGGTTCTGTGTTAGATTAGAAAAAGTTACAGGGAAACTTCTATATATATATATATATATATATATATATATATATATATATATATATATATAGTTTGCGAGTTTTCAATCTTGTGTCAGGCCTTGGAAACAAGCTCTATGTACATTTGATTTTATGCTCGAAAACAGGGCCCTCCATTCTTTACAAGGTGTTTAATTTGTTTTCTGCTATGTACTCAACCCCTGTACAGCGCTACGGAATATGTTGGCGCGATATAAATAAAGATAATAATAATAATATATATATATATATATATATATATATATATATATATATATATATATATATATATATATATATATATATATATATATATATATATATATATATATATTTGAACTCTTATAAGTGGGTGTTTTTATAGAAGAGCAGTTGCGTTTAGGTGAAACTTCTCCTTTAATGCCCCAAGTTCTGGAGTATCTCTGCTGGCAGTGCTGCTGGTTGCAAGTACTCTGTGATTATCCGGTAAATACTTCCTTCTGAGACACAGTAACCACAAGATTTCCCACCTACTTAGTTTTTAGCAACCTCAATTAATGCAATTAAACTTCTATCAACCTTGATTTACTGAGTCATTTCACACCTTAGTGTTCCAGATTTAGAGCAAGGAAATGATAAAATACAAGAGGCGGCTCAAGTACTGCCGATCAGCTCTGAGATGCCAGTGTCGTAGACAAAAAGCAGTGATTTTAGATATTAAAACAAACA
The DNA here is from genome assembly GCA_027410445.1 of Discoglossus pictus. Taxonomy (NCBI): domain Eukaryota; kingdom Metazoa; phylum Chordata; class Amphibia; order Anura; family Alytidae; genus Discoglossus; species Discoglossus pictus. Next base: position 38,112,526 of record CM050164.1, read on the forward strand.
GCTGTTTTGCTATTGAAATCTATAAAGTGATGATCATAAGATATATTGCGTTTACAATTAAAAGTAAAATAAAAGTATTTTTTTACAGATGTATCACATTTTAATAAAAAGGGAAATTTTAAGGGATTGGACCCATCTGGTTATGGTAGTGATCATCGCTCAGAGGGTTTGTGCGCGTGTGCGCTCTTTCCCGTGTGCGCCCCTGGCCTCTTAAAGGCGAACACACATGCTGCTCCTGCTACTGTAGCAAGAGCAGCACCAAAGAATCAAAGAGTAATGTATAAGTGAACAAAAAATACAGACCCTAACCCAACTCCACCATTACCACTAACTAAAGCCTAGATGGCGTTGGCGCTAGATAACTACACTGTATTACCACTAACTAAAGCCTAGATGGCGCTAAAGCGTGCGCATCTGCAGAAAGCTGGCAGCACGCCTGGACCCGGTGGTCACCCGCTGCGCTTCCATAAAAGGAAAGGACAAAAGGTTTTTCTATAGAACAGCATAAAGTAACTCTGTAGTATAGTTTTGAGTTGATTATGGGGGTGGAGGTGTTTATCCATATCTATCCAGTAGATATATAAGGAGCATATAAGGTACTGCTTTGGAAAAGGCTTTATAGTGGTTACCTGGGACCTTTCCTATTTCATCCCCACCAGCAGTGACATGCAGTGTCCACTAGGTGGTGTGTTGCAATTTTGTTAAATTTGTTGTTAGGGTTCAGCAGTGGCATGCAGCAGCCACTTGGTGGCGCAACAAGACTTTCTTTGTTCTTATAATAAGGGCTAGATTAAGGGTTAGGGTAGTGGCAGATGTTAAGCTTTACATTGTAATGTATTGTACAATGTAAAGCTTATTATCTGCCACTACCCTAAACTAGCCCTCACCATAAGAACAAATTGAACAAATTATTGTTGCCACCTAGTGGCTGCTGCATGCCACTGCTGGTGCAGATAAAACAGGAAAGATTGGTTGCACTTTATTTTACTTACAATTTAATGGGAGTCCTATGTATTTAAGAGAATATATTATCCTCTTAATTGCCTGTGTTTAAATTGTTTATAAGAAAAGGGGGATGTAAGTGTTATTTTTGATTACAAAAAAAACTCTGATAATGTGAAAATATTTTAATTATTGGGTTTCATGGTAGTAGGGATGGCTATAAGTGGGCGCAAGTAAGTGGCAAGCAAAAATGAGATACCAAACCTATAAAGGCGGTTGTTGAAGTTCTGCTGCACAGCAAGGATAGTAAAGTAGCATAGCCCTTTGCCAGTACTAGGGAAAATACTGGGACCTTTACTGTTGGGTGGCCGCTGTCACTGCCAGCAGCAGCGACCGCTAGATGGCGCTGCCCAGACTTTACTGCCGATGTTACTAAAGTTTGTCGAAAAGGTTACTTCATTTTTTAAGGTAAGGTGTTAGGGTAAGAGGGTTAGGGGCTTGGGGTTAGAGGAAGGGGCTTGGGATTAGTGGTGGAGGGTTAGGGTGTAAGCTTAAAAATGGTATACAATTGTGGCAGCGCCATCTAGCAGCCCCTTGCTGCTGGCAGTTGTCACGGTCATATAACAGGAAAGATCCGCCAATGTACGAGGTTAAAATAAATAAATAAATTTAAAAAAAAAATGCTTTAATTTTAACTGGATTAATTAGTACACTGGGGGGGGGGTTGATAGGCCAGTCTAGTTAGCTAATGAGCTAGGTTAAAATAAAGAAATAAAAATGAAAGCTGTAATTTTTAACTGAATTAATTACTTGCAATACTGGATTGATAAGCCAATTAATATCCATTTACTTAATATATTTTTATTTTAGCCAGATTGCTTCGTTTGGAATATGAGGGTCCAGAGGCAAACTATGTGTGTTTGGGTTGGGTGCTTTTAAATGTCTTGGGGCATTTCTTTATGCACTAGCTACCTGTATTGTTTTTTTCTTTCTTTTTTTTTTTTTACTTGCAAATGTGTGGCACCCAGCTGAGACATCCACAGGCAAATAGCTCACACTAGCAGGGGGCGCAGGAGCATTTGAAGGGAAATCCACAGGTTTCCACAAGCCAGAGTTGTCATGTGTGTGACTAAATACCAAAAGGAGAGTTAAACAGGAGAAAGAAAAAAAAAAAAAGCACACAACACGCCCAAATGGCCTGTCTCATCTTCACATGAAACTTAGTGATCCACCCACTCCTCTGCCAGCCAAGAATCTCTTGAGTTGTGAAAGCTTTTCATTTGGTTTGTGTGGCTGGTTAAGAGCATGTGGAAGTAAACACAGGGGAGCGTGGACAATGGGTAAGCCTTTCTCTTACAATCTTACTTTTTAAGTGAATTATATAAAAAAAGCATTTTCTTTTGTAGATTGCATGACTTGTTAGCAGCATGCTCATACCTTTTTATATTGTATCCTTTGTTTGTGTTTTTGATTTTCTTCTTTATTACATCAAGTGTCTGCAGAAAAAATACAAAGTGTATTGTAATTAGTGATCGAGGAAAAAAATGCAGCTCTCCTTTTTTATTTTGCATTTAATTCACTCATGAGCAAGAATATTCTTATCCTCGTTGCTTTTTCTTTAAAATCTGGAATATTTTATTTTTTTTAATTCCAAAAATGTTTTACCTTATGTTGACATTTATATTCAATTTAATATTCAGGTAACTCCCTTATTTAGGGTGCTAAATCCCGTATCCCATTTCAGTAATGCAGGGAGTGTGAGTTAAGCTCATGCGATACCAACTTTCATCGCTTGATTAACTGATAACAGATAAAATAAATGACTACAAATTAGATTGCATTGTAATTAACACTCTGTCAATACTGTCACCTCTGCATGTGCTTGTAATTTTAAGTTATATTGCTTGGGGTCCCTATAAACCTGGAATCTTGTTTGCTTTTTTATAATATAAATGGGATTTTCTGCTAAATTACATTTTTGTGAGAGAACAAATCATATGAATGGTATTCTGTAATGTTTGCTATAGAGGTTTCCAAATCTCTGGACTGTATTATTCTATGAAAGTTTTTCTATTTGAACTTAGAATTTAGTTTTTTTTTTGTTGGTGAAAATACTTGTAATACAGTGATTTGTACGACTTTTCCACATTTTAAAATTGATGATCATTTAAATGATTTAGTTTGATACAACCCAGTCTAGCATGTTTCTGTACCAGATTCATTTGTTGCAAATCGGTTTCTAGTAGCAGGAATAATTTATTTTATGTGAGTTATTTTAACAATTTAATTAAGTACAATTTTTTAATAACCTCTTTACTAAACAGGCCCTCAACTCCTTAGTGTTTTTTGTGATGCCTTTAATGATATTAAAGGATTTTACTCCACTAATAAAATACTGTTGCTTTATAAATAAAGTATGTGTTTAAAATTAATATATTATCGGTAGGTGGGTAGTCTGGTTGATGTTGTTGGTATTATAGACAAGAATGTTGTAGCAATTGCACCATAATGCAATATACGGATTATAAATGTGTTGTTTTCTCTCCTTTGGTTGTTTGGTTAGGTGAATGTTGTCAGGCATTTATATGCTTGTACATACTGTAATGGCATCCCCTTCAGTACATCTTTCTTTGTCATTACACCCCCTCCCCCTTGCTCTGTCCATGGTATGTGCTCTGTCTTTTCAGAGTCTTAGTCGGTTTGGTTCTAGTTGTATAAATACAGATAGTCTATCACACCAGCAAATATATTTATTTCTTATGAATACACTAGAATTTGAGTCTTTTAATATATTCTACACTTAAGGTGGATATGTTGCATTTGTAATCACATATTATTTGTGGCTGCATGTTACACACACAGATAGTGACTATATCTATCAAATAGCATTTCTGAATTTAGATGTAAAAAACCATTTTGCATTATATTGCAACCGGATATACGGTAGTCTGGAAATAATAGGTCCTATGACATAGTTACATTTTTCAATCCACCATGCACAATATCATGGTTTAATGGGAGTGAGGCACCTTTAACATTTTGGCTTCATTTTGAAGAGACATATATTAAAATCATAATCTCATGTTAGGACAAGAACTTTGCAAAATACAACCCTAAGGAAACCTTCTCCTAGGGTTTACAGACTCTCCCCATGTGTTTCTGGAGGAGGGTCAGGGTGAGTGTTTTGCCCAATCTGGACCTCCTCCTCAGGGGAGCAAGATGCAAGTTCAAGTTCCAAGTCTGGTCATCTATTTTCATTCATTTATTGTCCATTGATTTACAATGTTAAAAAGTCTGATATATAATTCCAGTACTAGACTAAATACAACAACATCAACAAATGCAAAAGCATAGATAATGTAATACTGTATATACAGTAAGTTTGCTGTCCTATTAGGTGTTCTACGTATGCAGATTTCATTAAATACATTGCATTTCCATTATACTTGGTTCAGAGTGTGTAAGTTGAAAATAGTGCAATATATGTATATTAATTATTTAATTCCTGAAACATTGCTCCCTGCTCTTATGTCACATCCTAGTAATATATATGATCCAACGGAAGAAATGTTCTATCAGACCGTATCATTGGTATCTCAAGCCTCAATCTTTTCGCTGTAGAGTCTGAGAGGATAATAAGACCATGATCTCTGCCTCAAAGAATCAAATGGCGTGACAATAAATTCTTCATTTTCTTAGCAGTTATTCCCCAATTGATGCAATGACCTTGAAACCCTTTAAGCGATTCCCAGATAGAGGGTAATGTTGGGGTTATTGCAGAATTGGCATTTCAGCAATACAGGAGAAGAGTAATAGGAAAAACTTATCTCACCGCCCAATACGGTGCAGATGGAGCTAGTTGCTTTCAGGAAGCTTTCATTCCAGAATGATTTAGGTTTTAAAAAGGAAGCTGCAAAACCCATAAATTATCCACATTTTAAAATGTCACGTATCTAGAAGTTCACACCGGAAGGATAACTTCATTTGTTTGAGGTTTGAAGGGTAGTCTTACGCTGAGCAGCACATATGGCATGGACGGTCCACATATCTGAAATATGTCACACTTCCCAGAAGATGTTAATTGCTTTTTAGACAGAGTAGTATATGTTAACATATACATGTAAATATAAAATATCAACGTGAAATCTCAAAATAAGGTTTACATTACGAAACGGACAGTCCTGCTGCATTATGTTTTACATACATAGTTCACATTACATAGTCAAGTGTCATATTTATTGTATGTGGTTAAATTGTGCTTAAAAATTAAAACATCCTTTTTTATGTTGGAACTAAAATGTTTCAGTTTTGGTTAAATGGGAGCGACTTTTTTTTTATTTTTTATAACCGGACCTTTGATTCACACAGGATCTCTATTATGTTGAATTAAACAATGAAACAATGTTGTGGAACCATTGGATTAAATGGAAATGCAACTGAAGGTAGAATCCTACTCCTCTCCATGGTTCATTCTGTATTGAGTGTTGTAGTGGTCCAGTATGGAAGACCCCAGACGTAGGGCAATCTCTAAAAATAATAGGATATGGGACAGAATTTTTGTTTAGTGGAAATGTGCCTCTCTGTACACAAGTATGACCACAAAGCCATATTACTACTTATTGGCTGACCCCCAGGGCAGTTATAGATTTGTGTCCGTTTATTCTGAATAAAGAAAACACATGGAAATATTCTCTCATACACTTTTTTTCAGATACAACAAAAGATATTAAGAATTATCATTTTACTCTCAAGGCTCACACTACTGCATGTTTTTCCTTTAAGTAGTGATTTACATGTAGTTACTCTCTTTGCGATATATATATATATATATATATATATATATATATATATATATATATATATATATATATAATCGTAAATAAAAAGTACATTTGTGTTCACATTGAATGTCTAAAGCAAGTTAAAAAACCTGCTTCCAGCTCAGAGTTCCGAGAAAAACAGTTATTACACTGCATTCTGGGAAGGTGAGCTGGGACACTCAAATATGGCCACAAATGCCATATATACACACACACACACACACACACACACACGCACCATTTGTGGTCGTTGGTTTTGTTCTTGAGGATCTGTTGATGAAACTCTCATACATAGTATCGGACACATTGCGTTGTTGCAAGACTTGACTGCACGAAACGGGACAAATGAGTGAGGGGATGTGTGTGAATTTGGATATGAAACTTACATAGAAATTTCAGTGAATGATGTTATGATGATTTATTTACTGTAGTAACCTTTTCCTCTCTAATATGGCCACTGGGCTTTGCTCTTGTATGCATAACACTGTCAATCGGGTGGCCCTTGGCTCAGTAGAAGGCCTCCCAGTAGGTAATGCTATATGTGTCTTCAGCACAGCTCTTCCACATTTTTTTATTTATAACATCTTATTTAATCAAAATAAAAGTAATCTCTTGTGAGAAATCATCCTAAAAATGGCTGCATTTCCCACCATTATTTATAAGCTTTGGCAGAGTGTGGAGCACATTTTCGCCAAAACTGTACAGCAATTTAGCATCTGCAAGCAGAGTGTATGGGAATGTGCCCCATACGCTCCCACCATATCAAATATAGGAAGAGATACTTTTAAGTATCAGTGTAAGGTTTTTTTTTTGAGTGGCTCCTCTAAAACATGATTATCCGTACATAATATTTCTATAGTGCTTTACTCCCCAAAGTGTCTATATATCAATCAAATTTAATACATTGTAATAACAGAAATATTAATGTTGCATGCATTTCCAAAAATTAGTCTGTGCAGTTAAGAAGCCAAATGATGTTGATTTAGTGTGTAATTCTGGGAAGAATCCAAGGCTCCAGACTGTCAGAAAGAATAATAAACATGCCGTATCACTTTCCTGGCTACACTTGTATTAATGTGCTCCTTGGATGTGACCTGTTTCACCCAGGAACAGGTGATGGGCTTTAAGGATTTGCTGGAGGCGATTTTTCTGTTTGGGAAGGAGACACCTGGGAGTAACTTAACCCATAGAGTCCTTCCATCATGGAGTGGTCATGCATGAGGAAGCATGTTGAGTGGTGCTGGTAATAGATTGATGAACAAAACATTGTCCAAGCAGTATCACTGAGATCATACCCTAAACATGTCTTTATGCTGTCCTTTTAGTTTTCTCCTATTTGGTGGAAGGCTCTGTTATATGGTCTAAAATGAAAATATAGAAATATTGACCTTCCATAAAGTAAAATGGGCTCTACTGGTTAATTGACATTTGTATTATATTTTTATTTTCTACTATATGCAGTCTTGGGCTTCACTCGCAATCGGTGAGCCTGTCTATCATATTAATTGGGAGGTAACCATCATTTTTTGAACCAAGTCAAGTAGGTATATTACTGCATATTTCTTGTCTGTTTTACACCCACCCACCAGGAAGTTTAGGCCAGTGGTTCTAAACATTTTTGGTCTGGGAACTGTTGATTACTTGTAGTGCTTATGGGAACTACTTTTGACATACTGCAAATGTCTATATGTAGCGCACTACATTTTCATTTAGTTTTGTACTGGTTTGAATAGAGCACATTTTTAATTGAAGAAGGGTTCCTTAATTATCATTGTTTGACAAATGCTAGTGATGTGTCCCTGACCCCACTTTGTCCCTGAAAACATACAGATAAGGTATCTGGGTGTATTTGTCGAAGATTTAAAGCCGTGCTTCCAAGCATGAAGGCGGTTGGTGAGGGTCCCTTTTCTGCTGGTCCTAAGAGAGAAAAGTAAAGGAGTTTCTGGCTTGAGAATGCGCACAAATGGATAGAGAGATAGGAGACCTGTCATTGATTATTGAAAAACTGGCTTGATGATAAGGATTTGGTGATCCAGAGAAGTGTATAAAGCTGGCTGCCATCATCTTCCTCTACAACAGTGATTTGTAAAACTTGACGAAGAGCTCTGGGCTTTGTAGCAGACTGACTAAATAAAGAATTGTGGTTATCACTGTAGTTTTCCTAATATGATTGTACAGAAAGGGGAACCGTAACATAATCAGATTTGGATAGCTAACATATTTTTTGGAGGGGTTTTGTGGAGGAAAAAGGCTGAGAAACATGTTTTACTATTTAGCAAAATATTAGTGCAGTAATAGTGGGTTACACAGTACATCCCTGAGACTGATTCGCTATAAGGGACTCTGAAGTGGCACGGTCACCCTATGCTATGGCCATGTATTGTAAACTATATCGGTAATGTGACTATGGATGACACATGGACAATAATCTCACTGTACCTTATCACGGTTTATATTCTGGGAAGTTGTTCCCAAACTACAGTTGTACTCTAAACCATGTTAACTCCCTTCAGGTGGTCCTCTTTGTAGATGAGATTTTAAATAAAATAAAATAAGAAAAATGTATAAAAAGCAGTATAGTGCCTTTCTACTAGATCCATATTCCAAAGTGCTCACAACTACTGTTATTTCCAAATCATAGTAATATAACTAAAACTGAGTAGCCCTGTTTTTGGTCCGTACATAAATATCAATGTATATTTGCACACCCATTCAGTGGCCACTTTATTAGGTAGTTGTTAATGCAAATATCTAATTGGCCATCATTGCGTGCCAGAAACTCCATGCATAAAAGCCTACATACATAGTTAATAGATTTAGTTGTTGTTTAGACCAAATATCAGAATAGGGAAGGAAGGTTGGATTTGTACGCACAACAGAGTTTACAGTGTACAAAAAAGACAAACATCCAGTGAGCGTCAGTTCTATGGGTGAAAACGCATTGTTAATTAGAGAAGTCATAGGAGAATGACCAGACTGGTTCCAGCTGACAGGAAACATATTCAAATAACCATGTTCTACACCAGTGGTGTGCAGATGAGCATCACTGATGGCACAATACTTAAAACTTTAAAGAGGATGGGCTCCGGCAGCAGAAGACCTCACCAGCTTCCACGCCTGTGAAACAAGAAAAGTAAACTAAGGCTACAGTGGGCACAGACTCGCCAAAAATGGACAGTAGGAAAAATGTGGCCTGCTTTGAAAAATATCAACTTTTGCTGCACTTGTAGCTAAGGTCAGAATTTGGTGTAAACATCATGAATATATGATCCATCCTTCATTGTGTCAATGGTTCAGGTGGGTGGTGGTGTAGTGGGGTGGGAAGATTTTATTGGCACACATTAGCCCCTTAATATCAGTTGAGCATTGTTTAAAAGCCACAGCCTGCCTGAATAGTTTTGCTGACCATGTGCATCTTTATGGCCAAAGTCTACCCAACTTCTAATGGCTTTTTCCAGCAGAAAAATTGCCATATCACAAAGTACATGGAATCTCAATCTGGCTTCACAAACAGGGCAATAAGCTCGGTGTACTCTAGTGGCCTGCATGTCTAAATAATGTTTCCAGCCCTGTTGAATCCATTCCATGACAATTTATTTTGTTCTCGGGGAAAGAGGGCTACCCAGTACGAGAAAGGTATACCTAATAAAGTGGGCACTAGGTGTATTTGTCTTGTTCTTATAATCTCTTTGACATTGTGTTCCGATTCTGACCACAAGCAAAACAGGTAGATTTTATGTTGTGGGTTAATGGAAACCGTAGAAACCGCCACAGAACAAGGGCGGAGGTGGAAGAGGCTCCAGTTTTATTTACTCATTAGTTTGTGCTTTGTTGTTCAGAGTTTGTTTGATACCAGGACTGCTGGAAGAGCCAGGTTTGACTCATGGGGAGCTTGCTTGTGAAATGTTTCCTAATAGACAAGTGTTAAATGAAAGTGGAATATTTAAACAAAACAATTGTGACCCGTTGCTGTATCAAACACCATTCATTATTCATGTTTGGAAGGTTAATATCCTCCTCCAGGGCACCAAGCCTAAACCACATTTTTGCTCTTTGATTGACTAAGCCAGATAACCCTCAACAAGGAAACCAATGCATTGTGCTTTGCGGATCATTATGTTTGTACGATTTCTTTACAGGTATGAACTGGCCAACCCTATATTAGATTAGAGATTCATATATATAGGCTGGGAGTTGCACTGAGAAATGGCTACATGTATGTGCTTGTAGTTGGGTGTTTGACCCCTTTGTGTATGTCATCCTTGTACTTGAAAGACATTGACAGAGAAATCTGCATTCTGAAACATCAAGAAGGCATACACCAATGCTCTATAAATCCTATTTATACACAACGAGATGATGATGATGACATTCTCTTTCATAGGCAATTAATGTTTTTGGACATTGCATCAGTGGCTGATCTATGCTTCTATTTCATTTTGATTATAAATTAAAGGAATAAATTAAATTGCGTTAGTATTTGAATTATTGGATCTAGATTGAAAAAAGTTATTAAATGATGAGCTATAATAATCCAATAATTGTCAACTGTGGATCGAGCCCTCTGCCTGGGACCCAGATGTATCTCCCCAAATCTTTGTCTCGCTTGTCCAATCAGTTTATGTAAGATATTTTAAATTTATGTTAAGTCTCGTAATTACTGTATTCCTTGTGTGTAGGTCTGAGACACTTCATACAAATAATGATATCTATGATGATATAATTGATTATATATAAAAAATATAGGATAACCACTCCAGTATATATAGGAAAATTAGCATCGGCACCCCATATTGGTGGAAGTAGAATATTTTGAAAGCGTGGTTATATTAGTAATATAGATATATATCAGCGTCACGTGTGTTTGGGTATATATAAATTTGCTGCCTATTAATCTCTCATCAATTTTATGATTTTAATGGAACGGGAACAAATATATCTGTCAAGGATGTATTCCCAATAGAGATTAAATAACAGATTACTGTACCAGCTGAGTTATGTAGCTCTATTGAGTAATTATTCCATCTACATTCTGATACCCAGCAATTATTTATATATATATATAGTAAAAGTGTTCACATTGGAATGTCTAAAACAAGTTAAAAAAAACTTGTTTCATGCACAGAATTCCGAGAAATACAGTTATTACACTGCATTCTGGGAACCTTGGCAGGGACATGCAAATGTGCCCACAAAGGCTTCACTCTTGGTGTGTGGTCCATTGCTTTTTGAAACTCGACTTGATTAACAGTCATGGTTAATTATGATAATATGGTGTTAATTATATCACTTACTTGTACATCACTCCAAATACCTGGACCAATAATGCTGCTAAATGTATTAAACAACCCTCTGGTGAGAGGAACAACTACTTTGTGCCGAGGTCACTTTTTTGATCTTAATAAGAGTGCTTTCAGTATTATAAAATTTTAGTTTGTTTCTTAGAACTTGCTTTAAATTAATTTATAGTTGGACACGGTTCCCTTATCTCTTGCAAGCACTGTATTCCTGGATGCTAATTACCTACCTCCTATCTTTCGTAATTGATTCTCTTGACATGGTGTGGGTGTATGTGAAAGTTATTATAGGGTGGAAGACACAGATAAACAATACCCATCATCCCTGAGAATCTCCGTAAACAACATTGTTCAAACTTTCTGAAATAGTTTTAAATGTCTTGTTGTATATGCAATTTTACTGATCTTTTATCTATTGTCACTAATAAGTTACTTTTTTCCCCAGTACGTGATATCTATACTTCTGTATATTGACTTCCTGAATTACAGACTAAAACTTTAATAACGTAATATCAGGAAGATGATTGATGCACCTTTTTGTTGCAGTGTTGAAATGATCTTAATTTCAGCAGCAGATGCACAATTGGGAAAATAACATTGGTAACTCATTATATGAAAAGATATATTGCAGCCATATATTTATTTAGCAGAGTCGCTGACAGCGGAAGATGGTAATTAGAGCCTCTATTAAACTGAAATGCTTTAATAGCTTTTTGAAATGTATGAGTGCCTTTGGAAAAAAATCTTGCCTATAACCTTATTCTTTCGGTTTAATTTGCAGATTTCTAGGTGTGAAAATTTACACTTAAAGTAGTAACTCTACATGTGTGATTTTATATATATATATATATATATATATATATATATATATATATATATATATATATATATATATATATATATATATATATATATATATATATATATATATATATATTGGTGGGGCGGGCAGGTAGCCAACATTTTTTAGTTTTGGCTCTCTAGTTTTTCTTAGAACCATTTGCTATAGATCTTCATTTTTTTTTTCTTCAATCCTTTTTGAAGTCCAAAAGCAAGATCAGGAATGTAGGAAGTCTTGAGGGACCTCTGGCAATGATAAAGAAGTGAAGCATATTTGACATTTTTGGCTGTATTTGATAAGGCTAAACAGATACCAGCGAATAACCTTGAAATTAAGATATTTCAAGAAATATAGCACATTATGTATCATGAGTGTGAAACACTCAGCTCTTTATAGCCATGTAAAATTATTTTTGTTTTGTTTAGTACTCCGAATAAATCACTGAAATTCGGTCTTAGCAGTTGCAGGACAGTTGTAAGAGATCGGTGAGGTTTGAGACAGGAAAAGGCATGCGGAGGAGCCATACAGCCCTGGAAACTGTAAACCTATCAGAGGAGGAAGATTGATGTCCTCCCTGCAGGACACTTGAAGGGACATTTTTTTCTTTTGTTTTATCAGAGGGTATTTGATGAAGTCAGTGTGTTTTTTTTTTTTCCTTTTTTCAAATAAAGTTCTCGGAGCATAAAAGCTTTTTTCAGAAGTGGAACTTCTCCTGGGGCTTGCCCTCTGCCAGCCAATCATATATACAGACTAAAGTATGGTCTCTTTATTTCCTGTTAGTTTTAATGGAGGGTTAGCTATTTTTACTTAATATTTTTCCCTGCAAAAACAACTTGTGTGATGTGTAAAATATCCTCTTTTTTTCCTTAAGAACCCCCCAAAAAAATATTTGTGTTCCATATCCTTTTAACTATTTTTGATAAATCTTCAAGCAAAGCTTGAATATATCTAAAAAATAACAATGCACAGCTTCTGGTGGATATTATGGGATGAACTACCAGCAATATTTTATTTTCTTGTTTTACGTGTCTTTGGAAGATAACACCTATAAATAACTTCTTTAAATTAAATTAATTTTGTAGGTTTAATTACAATTTTTACAGACAAAAAAAACAATGTACCTTCCTAAACAATTCCAAAATAAGAGTGAGAGTTCTAGTTTTGTCCAAATTTTTGAAATATATGTATTTACCAAATTAGATGTTTTATATTTTTGATTTTATTCCAAAAAACTGTAGAAGGGGAAACATTCCTGTAGCTGGAATGTTTGTGGGGGGCCTGTTGGTTCTTTGGCTCTTTAGAAAATAGCCATAAATATGGGATTCTCATAACCCAACAGGAATTGTTTAATAAATATATTGGTGATCTTGAACTCTGTAAAGGATGCACACTGTTGAATTTTGTTTCCTGCTACACCCACAAAATGAGCTACCCTAGACCTTAGGCCTCATGGGACTAGGTCTAAACACCCCATTGGATTTAATGTGTTGGGTTAGTAATAACAGACTACTTCTGCAATACTTCCACATGGGAAATTCATTTTTTTTTTACTTTTGAATACTTGTACGCGTTTGTGAGTTGAATGCTCGAAATTGGACAATGTTACATTTCACATTCTATATTACAAGTGTTGATTTTTATGGGGTTTTATAATATTTGATCTACAAAGAGGGAAAGTACAACCCCCATCCCACCTTGATTTTGAGCAGAATTTATATTTTTCATTATTCTATCGTCCACAGGACACTTGCTAGCCTGTCCACATCTTGTGGTCTTCAAAATACCATTGCTGTTGTAATCTAGGCCCCAAAACACCTGCTCTTTTTGGTGTGGATTACTTCCAGTGCAGAGCTAAGTTTAATTTTCTAAAGACCTCTCTGACCCATGTCAGAAAGAGGCATTTCTTGACTGTCCCTATAAGATGGGTCTTACCAATCGTTTGCAAAAAACTGTAACATTAAATGGGTTAACTTAAATTTTCTTAAGTGCCTGCTAAACAGATCTAGAACTTGAAACCACAAAACGTAAAATGCAACTTCAGGACATGTTGGTAAATGGTATAACATCATTAAATAAGCCTTTGTAGTTCTGTAAAGAAGAGCAGTTCAAAGAATGTTGGAATAATTACTGTAGCTTTCTCTTTTCAGTTCTTTATTCTAATATCTGCAATCCCATTAAACATAATAGGTTCTGCTGTGATTGTAGCTGCGCCAGCCAATCATCTGTAGTTAAGATCATTTCATTGGCATTGACAAAATATTTTTTGTTTAGTTTTTAGTTTCTGGGTCAGGTCCAATGGTTTTTTCACATTTAATAATTGCAGTTTCTTTGTATTTTTATAGCATTAAATACATTTCATTGAAGTTTTTGTATGAAAAAATAATTTGGCTGTACCAATAAAGGCAATATAGAAAATATTTGTATAGTTTATTTATTTTTAAAAATCCTGGCCTATGTATTTGTCATAGTACTCTGTGTTAAATCAGTCTGAGTTTTGTCAGGTAAGGGTCTTATGGCGAGCCTCTGTCTTTGGTGTTCTTGCCAAATATCAAGGAAGTAGTTAAAAAGGTCCTAGACAAGAATATGGGCATAAAAAACAATTCTGAGCACATTTACATATCCCAAGCAGGTCAGGTAAGGGTCTTATGGTGCACCATCTTGAGGGCTTCTGCTGGCACTAAGGATTATGGGTTGTGGCATGCAAACGAGGATCAAAATTTAGATATACTCAGAATGTCTCCCTTTTTTTCTCACTCTATACTATACATACAGGGGAGAGAATTAGTCTCCCTTCTGCCTATCATTTAATACTTCAAGAGCGGAGTAAAATAGTCATATGTGATGAGACGTCCTGCCAGAATTTGAGGATTTTCCTACTGAATACAGGTGTTCTCACTTTTGTACATAGTCAAATTGTAGCTACATAATATTGGGGCATATCTCCGTTCTTCTTAAGGAAAGAGCTACACCACAGGACATGATAGGTGCCCTCTTGCGGTCAGAGGTCTTTTTTAATTTCACAAATATAATATTATTTACATCATTTTATTGCGTGTTCTTGATATAAAATATGTTTTATCAGCATTCAGCACCCTCTAATCCGCTAAAAAATAAAATACATTCTACTAGTTAAAGACTCTTCCGAATGCTGCCAGTGTGTGCTTAATTATATATTCTCTGCATGGTCTGTTCTGAATATGAGCAATAATTAACATTTTATTACCATAACGTGGAGATTGCTACAAACTCATAGCTATGTAGTAGTTATTGCTTTATCTCTCTCACAGTATCACTGCCTGTCATGCTAAGGGATTACATTGTGGTGGGAGAGCACGCTCCGAAAACCACAGCAGGGATTTATTTTGGTCTCGTACATGCTAGGCCTCAAATTGAGGTTTTACAAAATGAGCAGTCAGTGTGTTTACTTTCTAGAACTTGTTGACCTGGATGTATCATAATGCAATGGAAGAACCGGGGGGGGGGGGGGGGGGAGAGTAACTTATGGACCTAAGCATGAAATGTAAATATATGTAAATTGCCTATCAAAAATAACGGCAAAAGAATTTGAAGGCTGGCAATGCTGTTTGCCACACAATGCAAGGCCCTTCCCCCTCTAACTTGCGGGCCTCGCGATGTGCGCATTCGGAAGGGAAAGGGTGGGAGAGTGACATGGGTGGAGTGAGAGACAGGGGAGGGTGACGTGGCGGTGGAGACATAGTGGGAGAGGGTGGTTTTAGAGACAGGGGAGGCAAAGGGTGGTAGAGAGACATAGTGGGAGAGAGATGAGAGGGAAAAAGTGGCAGAATGACACGGGGGGGAGCCACAGGGAAGGGAAAGGGTGGGAGAGTGACACGGGAGGGAGAGACATAGTGGGGGAGGGTGGGAGAGAAGGGAGACAGGGGAGGGAAAGTATGGGAGAGAGACATGGGGGGAGCAGTGGGATGGTGGGAGAGCTAGGGGAGGGAGATGAGGGTTGGGTGGGAGAGAAACATGCGGTGGGAGGGGGAAGAGAGAACAAGGAGGGTTAACAGAAGGAGGGAGGGAGAGACAGAAGGTGGGGCAGGGAGAGGGCGCACAGAGGGAGAGAGCACATCAAATACATATATATGACTATTTCCTTTATTTGTAATAAATAATCCCGAAACAAAACCCAGATGTTTTCACTACAGTGGTCTTGAAAAAGATCTTTGTCCGAATACTGCAATACTTTTTCTTTTTCATGAGAGGAATTCTGAAGTCTATTTTTGTTAATAGTTACACCATAACTAGAACTTGGTATGTGACATTAAAAGGACAAGGATTGATACTTGTTGTTAATATTAAAACAATCTGTACTTGGCAAGTACATCTAATATTATATAAACATTGTATGCGTGAGCTACAGGGGCTGGGTGTTTGCAGGGACTGTTTGGAAGAATTCAGTAAGTAGAAACAGAGCTTTAATATTTTTAAATATGCAAATAAAAGACCATAAGACCATATTTTTTTTTTTTTTTTAGAAACCAATAAAATTTCCAACTGATGTTTAATATCACATCTAAAGGGGGTTGTAAGTTGTATAATAATACATTGCATGATAATAGAAGAGGGTTACTGTAGATCGTTGCTAAATGGCTTTGCTCCTTATCGTAACCTGATCATCTTCAGAAGGGCTGGGACTGGTAGAGCGGGTTGTTTGCTGCGTGTCACTGCAAGCATTTCTCTGGGTGTTCAGCAAACCTGGGCAAAAATGCAGTAATTATTCCAATGCTCTGACAAGTCCTAATTGTTAAACATGAAAGTCAACCTTCTACAATAGAACTTGTTTAAAAAGAACAAAAAGTTACCGTAATATACAATGTAATGCTATCTCCTCTTGGTCATTTGGGTGAAAGTATTAGCATGAACACCAATAGGGGGTTAATCTGCTTAAAATGCCAACGCAGTCTTATATTCAAAGCTAAACTGTTGTTAGAAAGCTACGTTTTTTCGAATGCATTTCCATGGAAAGTATATGCAATTATACTACAATGGAATCTACCATTTTGGTTTCTTCTTATCTACTTCCTTAATGGGAATGCAAAGGACCATTTAATGTGCACAATGGAAACGTTTTATCCAAGCTATTAATAATTGTATAAGGTTCAGCAGAACACCTCTTAATTTACTGAGAAGCCTCTTTCTATTGCTATCTCCTTAAAGGAAATTAAATCCTGGTATAAAGAATTATTGTATATAATGTATTTTGCATTCTTAAAAACATATGCTACCTAAATTTAGTTATTCCATATACCATATAGTAAAGAATGGGACAGTAGTGGTCCTTTAATATAGCTTTTGGCACATTTAGGATTCTGGATGAATGTTCTTCAAAGCAGCTGAAAGTCCCATACTTATTATAACTGTGCTTTTAAGTACCAAGATCCATCCAGCCTCCAAAGCATCCTATATGTTGCTTAGATGTTTCCACTGGGACTTATTTTGATGAAAGCAAAGTGTCACACAGTGTGACAAGCCCCGTGAATATTTATGTATTAACCACGTAAGGGAGAAAATAATTTAAAATTCCTTTTTAAAATTGACTTATTTTATTCTTTTATGGGGATAACGAACAAACTTAAAAACTGTAATTCGGTAGCCATAATTTAATGGCTTGATATCTGTATTAAAATGGGTTTATTTATGTCAGAGCCGTCTAAAATATATCATGGATAGAAAGAGATGAGAAGTGTGGATCAATCCCCCCAAGGAGCTTCCCATGACTGAAGGCAAGTTGTTTCATCTCCCCAAGAAATCAGATTGTAAGCTCTGCTGTGCAGGGACTCTGTGACTAAAAGAATAATGATGTGCTCATATATGTTGTGTAATAGCCTATCTGCTTTCTGTCAGGTTTCAGAGCAGCGCAGTCTCAGTCCTTTGTGTAAGAGGTAAGAGAAGGGTCTGTAATTACTTGAGATTGTGGATGAGAGAGCAACCAAGGGGTTAATCTTTAGAGACCATTAGGAGTCGCAATGGTTTGATGAACCCATAATATGATATAACAATAAGTTTGTCTGGCATTTCTCATATTTAAACCATCAAAACAATATTTTTTGTAAGAAGGATCGGGGCAGAGAGATGCCATTCGACACGCAAACTAACTGTGAAACATGTTTCGGACATTTAAAGGCACATGGGAACACATTTTAAACATTGCAAAAGTTGTATGTGTGTTTAGTTGTGTTTGACTCTCCGTGACCCTATGGAAGCAGCAGACCATGCATATCTTGTGTATGAGTGTGCCTATCCATAAGGTTTTCGTGGCAAAGATACTGAAAGGGATTGCCGGTTCCCTCTCCAGTGGACTGCATTTTGTCTGACCTCTCTGCTATGACCTGCCTATCTTGGTTTAACTCACAGCTTTATTGAAGTACACAAGCTCCCTTCACCACGACAAGGTATCGATCCAGAAGAGGCCCCTTAAGTTACACCAACCATAATCCAATTAATTTCCTCTGCCAGGCTCTAGAGTGCCACCATGTTGGCAATCTCTCCGAGCTTAATGCGTGAAGTGACCAGGTAGCAGGCTTTCAATCTCCATATTGCGTCTTCTAATGCAAACATAGGATGGCCCACAGCTACGTATTTGGTGTGGCATCTAATACATTAGCCAGATATTTAATTTATCTTTTCAAGACTTATTATCAACACGTTGGCATATAGATGAGTGTCTTCTCATGTAGTATCGCTCCAACATGCCACTCTGTTTAGCTATAAAAGTGGTGAGTAGGTGAGTAGGTGTTTAAGGGGATATCCTGTGTATATACACAAATCCATTTACTTAAACTGCATCCGGTAAAGCTCTAGAGACTCTGTGTACACTAGATACAGTCCAGACTTGTCCCTTTTACACAGAAATAACAGATTTTCCACATTAGCTTTATCCATAAAATCAGAGCTGCGCAAAAACGTATAATACCATTGTCAAGAAGTGAAAGTCATTAAGAGGAGTGCTCCTGTAGCTCGAGTTCACATAACCTCTGCCAAGAATATACTGCTTAGCAAGTGATCGGGAGGATTAGATTGTGTCCTGACCTGTTCAGATCTAGAGCACATTTAATGGATGAATCTCTTTAAATTGCACAAAAAGGCAAGTGATGAAAGATCAGCCGTTCACACGCAACATCATTTTATTTTTGTCTTGGAAATGTTGCTTTCCAGATCTCCAGGTTGTGGAAATGTACCCTAAGCTCCTGCGCAGGCTCGAAGATAAAGCAGAGGGCCCAATATATAGATATCTAGATAGATATGTTTGCGAGTTTTCAATTGTGTGTCCGTGTCTTGGAAACAAGCACTATGTGCATTCGATTATATGCTCAAAAACAGGGCCCTCCATTCTTTATAAGGTGTTAAGTTTGTTTTTTGCCATGTACTAAACCCCTACGGAATATGTTGGCGCGCTATAAATAAAGATAATAATAAGATAATAATGATATAGATATCTAGATATAGAGAAATATAGAATTAGGCTCACAAGATAACAACCAGATATGTATCTCTAATGCATCCAATGTTTGAATAGCGCAATGGCAATCCCCCACCAAAAAATGGAGGTAAAAATTGGTGGATAAAAACTATTTCAAAACAGGATATTGAGGGGTCCAGTAGAGGGCTACTAAAGGTACCAAACGGTAATCATTATATCTCTGTGCCTTAACAAGGGCAATTATTATAATATTATTATTATTATTATTATTTATTATTATTATTTATTATTATTATTATCTACTCTATATAGGAATATATTAACTCAACAGATGTTTTCATCATGAAAATAAATAATTAAACATGATCTATGTTCTACTTTTAAATCATTCCTGAGATACTTCACATTATTTTTGTGGCTCTCGTATATTAATGTGTAGCACAGTATGTTAATTTGTGTCCTGGATGCTTAGTAAGTACGGTGGAGGGATTCTTCCTGCATAATAAGATTTGGGACATTTTTTTGGACCACCACAGAGACAGACTAGCAGGTTGTGGTTCTAATTGCAAATCTAATTAGTGTTCAGGAGCTACTAGTTGGCACACACAATAGGGAATACCTCAGGAGTGATTCACTTTACAAAAAAATGGCTGACCGTGTATAGCTAGTTTTCATGCTCTAGACATGGGGTGACAGTCCATTTTAAGATCTGAATTGTTGCAAAGAAAAATGCTCATTTCCATAAATATGATTACAATTAGTATTTGGTAAAAATATTGAGTGGAATTGTTGGGTAGTTGTGTTCGAAATTTTGGTATTTAAGGATAAATAATTTCAAAATATCCTTCCTCTCTGTAGCTACTTGTATCTAAGGCCATTAATTTATTGTGAAAATGAAATGGAAGATGATACCATTTAGTATAGATCATTCATACTTTTCCTCTTTGCAGTTGCATGGGTCTCTACTTTAT
Organism: Discoglossus pictus; assembly: GCA_027410445.1. Classification (NCBI taxonomy): domain Eukaryota; kingdom Metazoa; phylum Chordata; class Amphibia; order Anura; family Alytidae; genus Discoglossus; species Discoglossus pictus. The sequence continues at coordinate 38,132,841 of CM050164.1, forward strand.
CTCTTTAAAGGGACACAGAAAATGTCCTGATTACAAGACCTTTTCATGTTGTACAAGCTTCCATACGTCCTTTTTATTAGGTTACCTTTTACAACAAGTTCCTAAATACAATAACTACCTCAGCGTCACAGGATTTAATATATATATATTTTTTTCTTGTTTGTGTTACTATAACACTTTGTCACAACTAAGCTCTGTTTTAGTACTTTATTATTGTAAAATATAAATGTGTTTTAATACAGTATGTTTCACTGCCTAATTATAGCCTACTTCTGCATTTCCACTGCCAAGTTATTACCACCTATGATTCTCCATTAGTCACTAATTAAAAAACACACTCCTTGTTACCAGATCTTAAGATACTGGTAAGGTTTTCCATAAATGAATAATTTGAAAGCTGCATGTGAGCATCCTTCACATGACTTCCTATGGGAGGGACATGGCAAAGGTTCCAAAATAAGTATAATGGAACACCATATACCACAACAATTCATTTATCAGTTATATTTTTACTTATAAGGTTCTCTGGTGGTCCAGTGGTTAGGATCCGGTGCTTTCACCGCTGTGACCTGGGTTCGATTCTAGTCAGGGAACCAAGAGGTCACATCGCCTTGAAGCCGAGCAGGGTTGGGGGCTGGTCAGTACTTGGATGGGAGACCACCTACAAATACTAGTTGTATGCTGTAGCCCTCTGTAGAAGGAACTTGCAACCCACTCAAAAATCTGCCATGAAAACCAAGTGGATCGGCATGACCATGGACATAAAGATGTGACAGTGTGTTACGGTCCAAGAGGCCACGGAGAGTCGGAAGCAACTTACTTGCAGTTTGATAACTTTAACAATAAGATAAAGGCAGGGTTTTTGTTGAAATTCACATTTTGTTTTTGTGCATTTAAAAGCGTACAAATATTAAACACTAAAGTAACTTTTTTCATGAAAAAAAAATATTTACTAAAACTTGTTTAAGCTTATTGGATGGATCAGGATAATTGACAGACAAACACAGATTCCAACATAAATTCAATATTAAGAAAATTTAAAAAGTTTAATGTCATCCAAGTGATAAAGTAGTTATATCATATTTGGAGCATTTACGGTCTTCCTGACCCATTCTAATTGGATACATACCTGAGCTGGTGAACGTACGGATTAAAAAAGGGTAAAAAACTGACATAATAGCAATGCTAATGGTTGGGCAGCAATTTGTCATATGGCTAAGGGTGGAAACTTCTTTTAGTCTTCATACAGACAAACACTGGGCAAATATTTGCAGTCTCCATTGAATGCCTTCCCTTTTGTTTATACATGGGGTGGTTTCATTGTGTTTATTTGCATCCCCCCAACAGTCCTTCGCATTTGACCAGTTTTTGGGATCCTTCTCCCAAACTGCTTATAGGTAAAGTTGAGATCATTTGTATTCTGTGGAAGTTCTCCGTGCAGATCAGTTTAGGCCAAATCGGCAGCTTTGTGTTATTTCTTTGGTAATTTGGCAACACCGTTATCAGGGGGAGAGAGCTGCTCTGAAGGGGTAAAAATCTTAAGGGAGTTTTCAAATAGAGCGAGAAGAACATATTCTATATATCTGTGGCTAACAGGTGGCAAGCCTTTATAAAGATGTGAGGATTACACTTGTAGGATGAAGGTGGAAACGGATTCATTATTATTATTATCCTTTTTTTACAGTTGATGCACTGCACTGGGAAATACAGTAAGCATTATCTTAAAATGAGCCATGTATATAGTGGTTATTGGATTAACAGAGTGGGGGTGCATTGTGGTCTCATTTGCATGTCCCTGCCCAGTTTTCCTAGAGTGCAGTGTATTTCTGAGAAATTTGAGCAGGAAATATGTTTATTAACTTATTTTTTAGACATTCAAGTATAATCACTAATGTATTATTCATTGTTTATACTACTGTAGATATATATATATATATATATATATATATATATATATATATATATATATGTGTGTGTGTATATATGTATATATAATATAAATAAATACATTTGAATGTCTAAAATAAGTAAAATGTATTTCCTGCTCTGAATTCCCTAGAACTATTATTTCATTTCATTCTGGGAACCTAAGCAGGGACATGCAAATGTGCCCACAAAAGCTTAGCTCTTGCAATCCAATACCATTTTTAATATAATATAATATATTATATTATAATATATAATATAATATAATATATAATATATAATAAAATATATAATATAATATATAATATAATATATCTTGTATCCATTTTGTATGTTTGGCAGGCTATTCATTTGTACCAATGGTTCTCAAGACCCATCAGACAGGCCATGATTTAGGTCAAACAAAGGTGAGGCAACTAGTATTCAACAGGCGGTGGAGCCTCACATTTTTTCACCTGTGCATTCACACAGTGTTTGACCTAAATCATGGCCTGTCTGGTGGGTCTTGCGAGGGGGTTTAGTAACCACTGGATTAGACCTTGTGCTGCTTGTCCCTGCCTTTACAGCCTGTGCCACTTTTGGGAATACCATATAACAATAAATGTAACTAAACTCCAGGATATGGTGCTTGACATGGTGTTTCCCACAAGTGCACAAAGTAATTAGCATAGGCTATAAAAAATGCCTTGATTACAGTTTTTCCGTGATTACTGCGGCCCCCTCTCTGTGCAGCAGGATCCTGTCACCATCCTCACCCACACACACCTGCCGTTCTCTTGGCGCTGCCCAAACTCTGCCTCCTAATCACTGCTCTAGGTCCCTGCATTGAGAGTACATCAATACGGAGATTGCATGTTCCCTGCAAACCTCCCACACTCTCCCTCTTTATCTCCAGCTGTACTCTCCTGGGATGTAGGGGCTGCGTCACAATATTCCTCATTTCAATGACTTTGACAGAAAATAGTAGCTGGGGGCTACTGGACAAGAGGAGGAGGTGCTGATCTTACTGACCAGATAACAGCTGTATTACCGTTCCCTTGTCTCATTATCATAGGTAATTACAATTAATTATACCATTTACTGCTGCTTTCTCTACAGCACAATACATGCTTTTTTATTTTTTTTGTATTTTTTTGCTGCGATTATTTTTATTCTATCTAATAGCACATACTTTAAGAACTGGCATTAACCCCTTCACTTCTGCTCTTAGAAGACAAATGACTAATTAACATATCTATCAGACATGTTTATAAATTAATTAATAGCAGTGTGCCTGTCTTGGATTGGATTTAAATGCCATTATTCTAAAATCCCCATTTGTAGCCAATAACATTTTTGTTTCTCATCCAAAATATATTGAAAGAGAAGTAATTACCATCCATTGCTTTGTTATATTTAGGTTTATTTGCCAATTGCTCATCTTCTTATTTATTTTTTTTGTGTGATAAATATATATATATATATAATCAATCCTTTAGTTTATGGTGAGCAAAAGAGTAAGAGAAAGCTCTCCTCTGTACAGAAAAATGATGGTACATTTATAAGCCCATACGAAAGTCTAAAAATAAGTTAAAAACGTATTACCTGCTCAGGTTTTCCAGAAAAGTCATAGTACATCATTCTGGTGGGACTGGGCGGGGACATGCAGATGAGATACTATGTACATTACTCTTTGAATCCAATTTATTATTTTATAAATGTTGCAAAGGAGCCATGTATAAAATGGTAAATTGGATTCAAATAGTATATGTGTGTATGTATATGTCACTAATATACCGTATTTTTCGCCCTATAAGACGCACCGGCAGATAAGACGCACCTAGTTTTTAGAGGAGGAAAACAAGAAGAAAAAAAATCTGAATCAAACACAAATACACTTTACACACCTACATTACACACAAATATATATATATATATATATATATATATATATATATATATATATAGATACACATACATAAATATACATACACATACATACATATATACACACACACATACACACACACACACATACACACACACACACATACATACACACACACATACATACACAAACATACACATACATATCCATATACTGCAGCATTTGGGAGCCCTTGACCCTCCTGATCCTCCCTGACCGTCCTGATCCTCCCTGACCCCCCTGATCCTCACCTTTATAGATACACATACATACATATACATACACACATAAATATACATACACATACATACATATATACACACACATACATACACACATACACATACACACATACATATCCATATACTGCAGCATTTGGGAGCCATTGACCCTCCCTGACCCTCCCTGACCGTCCTGATCCTCCCTGACCCCCCTGATCCTCACCTTTCTTCTGATCTCTGCCATCTTGATCTCACCCCAGCGCTTCCTACCAGGACTCCTCGTGTACTGCAGCGTTGCGTGTGTGACGTCACTAGGACGCACCGGCCGACGCGATGCTGGTAGGAAGCGCTGGGGTGAGATCAAGAGGACAGAGGCAGTTTGAAAAGGTATATTCGCCGTATAAGACGCACCAACTTTCCTCCCCCAGTTTTGGGGAAGAAAAAGTGCGTCTTATACGGCGAAAAATACGGTAGTTTACATAGTGTGTAATGCTGTTTTAGCGCATGCGCACTACGGAAACTATAAAGTAATGCACTGCGCGGCTGAGACGGGAGGGAAAGGGGGGAGATACATAATGGGAGAGGGTGGGTGAGAGACGCACGGAGGAGAGACATGGGGTGAGCAGTGAGAGGGTGGGGGGTACACAGGGGAGGGAGAGGGTGGGGAAGGGGGAGACAGGGGAGGGAGAGAGGCGTGTGTGCAAATAAAATAATACAATAACTGGACATGGAACACATAGTTTAAAGCATGCCTTTTTTGAATACAGAAGAAAAAAGATTTAAGTAAAACCTGTTCAAACTTAATTGAAACAAACCTGAAGTGCACAAAGTTTAAGTACGTAATTGCTGGACAATTACGACTCCTATATTTATATTGCTGCTCATTGGCTGACAGTGGCAAGCCCCCAGATTAGTTTAGTGTTCAAATTATGCTCTTAAAGGAAGAACAACTAAATTCAGAGGAGAAAAAAAAAAGTCGACAAATTAATCTTTGTCTACACAAAATAAACTTCAGGCTACAGATCCTTACACTAGAACATCTTGAATTGATTGACTCTCTCAAAGAGAGCAAATTGGTAGACATTGGTTTCAATTATTTCTCTGCCAGAAGGGATTGCAGTGAGTGTGTTGTGCTGCAGGCCTCTGGGGCAGGACACGTGCTTTAAGTGGCTTGAATTATTCAGTCATCTCTGCATGGAGTCCCTGCTTAGACGACACGAGCTATAGAGGAACCGGTGTGACTGAAACCTGTCGAAATCACAACATAAAGTCTAAAACCGGTTTGCACAATGCAGGGGTGGAGAGCGTGAATGGAAGGACCTGGTGCAAAATAATTTGCACCACTTGTAACATCTCTATATAGGGTAGGTACATATATAAAACATTTTATATAAAGGTGAGCTGATTACATTCTGTCCCTCAACTCTAATACATTAAGAGTAGTATTTTACCCCAAGCAACAGCCGGTTGCAGTGAGCCCCCTAACCTGTTCTGGGCCCCGGTGTTTTGCACCATTTACACTGACCATTGCACCATCACTGGAACATTGGTATACAATTAATATAATTTGAATTAAAAGTACAGTTGCCAAAATTGCTTGTCTTGAGAAGTTGTTGTTGTTTTTAAAGCTTTGTAACCTGCCTAGGAAGACTTTAAGTTGGATTTCTAAAGATGACCACTTATTACAAATGGTTTGGCTCAGGTAGCACCAGGTGTATTTCTGCCGAGGCCTAGGACCGCACATTTCCAGAGGGCAGCAAGCTTCTGGAAGATGCAGTACAGTAAAATGCAGTGATATTTTTGTACTTGACCCTTCCTGACATACCATACATAAACATAAAGTAAAAAAAAATAAAAAAATGTGAAAATCTGTTTACATAGATGTTTATTACATAAATATATTTTAATGCTGGTCAACAACCAAATGCAGTATTTGATAAAAAAATAAAATCAAAGCTTCTTTTAAAATGTACTTTTGAATTATCATTATTCCTTCTAATAGATGTGCTGCCCTCCACCCCTGTTTGGTGTCAGTGATTGAAAGAGGACTACCCAGAAGGGTGCAGTAACTTTTTGCATAAGGACTAAACCAATTTAATTACGGATTAGCAATAAAATAAATTATTGCAACTTAAACAAATGATCGAATACTGTATGAGCACTACGGTGGCTCTTTAATTCTCTGCAGTAATCTTATATAGGAAGTGATCACTGAAAGGACATTTTTATAATGTCCACATCAGAAGCTCATTAGTACATTTTATGACTTGAGTAAAGAAATAAAACAGGTCTGCTGTTCTTATCTTGCTATATTACCCATAACTGATTGATAACTGATAAATATTATATGAAATTATTTTTTAGTGCAGGTATCTGCCTCGGGGCTGTTTCGATCTGCTACTATCTGTTACTATGTCCTTGTAAACTAACTTTAAATTAGTATTGTTGAAAGCACTGGTATTTGTAGCTTTCGTATTCCCATTGTAAGATGGAACTTCTTGCACAGTGTCTTCAGCAGAAACCAAAATGGGAGAATTATTCTTATTTATTCTCCTTTATTTGTAATGCGCCAGCATATTCCATAGAGCTAGACAAGGGTTGAGTACAAAGAAAAATACAACATAAACACATGGCAACACATTCTCATAATCGCATATTAAAGCAATTATAATAATATGTATTATTTTGTATCATTTTGAGAGGTCATCCTCTCTAGCCTATGTGGCTACATGGGAATTTATCTGCTCTAGTTTTTTTCTATACTGATAATGATATAAATGAATAGTGTGTGTTTGGATTCCTCCTTATTATCCTTTTGAAGAACCCTTGTAACTGTAACTTACCTCCTCCGTACATTGTAGCATCTTCTTCCTTTCAGCAAGGCTTTTGAACTAACCTCAAGAGCTTTTTAATTCCTTTAACTGTCTTAAGTTAACAAAAAACTGTAACTAATTCACACTGTGTCTTCTCTGCCAATATGTGGACCTTTTTGTTGGATCAAAGATGTGTTTCTGAATAGCCTCCCGCTGCTCCAGAATTAAAAGCTAACTTCTGGTTATTTGATTGCTCACCTAATTACAGTATTCCAGTTTCTAACAGGGGGATTTAACTCCTTCATCATTCATGCGTTGATTTCTTTTCAAAGTGATCATCAAAACCCATCTAGTGTTAAAGATTTAGATCTAGGATTACCAGCATGTATGTAAAATACACTATTATTTAAATACAAATAATGTCAATATAATTCATTTTAAGCACTTTTTACAGTTAATTTATGCAACGCCAGCTTGTTTATGTAAATTTTAAATGAAAATTGTCCTCTGAGGCAGTGTGTATAATATGAATTAGAATATTACCCAAGCACTTGGTCAAGTGCTGCGGGATACAGTAGCTCCATAATTTAATTGGTTCTATCTAATGGTACCATGCAGTTTATTTAATAATAAATAAGAGTAAGAGTTGGTTTCCTGATGTAAGTATATGGGCTATGGACACAAACACTACTTTACATCAAAAGTTATAATATTTTTAATTGGTCTTTGCTTTTAATCTAATTTAATGTTGTATCTTTGCCTTGAATTATGCTATTTTTAGGTAGACATTACATTTTTTAGACCCTCCATCAATCTCTGCCATTTATGTGGGTCACTAACAAGAAGAACATGACCGGTTTCGTTGAATCATAACAATCACATAGTTTCAAAAAAAGCCTCTGAGATTATTCTGATTCAACCAACTGGACATGCTTTCATGTTAATCACACCCAACTGTTGAGTTTAATTAATTAAAAGATAATGTCTATATGTACAAAGCTGTGTTTATGTATTTCTTGTGGACTTTCCTCTGTACTGTTCTGTTGCAATAAGGCACGTCACCATAGAGGCAACTCTAGAATGGCAATATCTGTGTATGCTAGGCCTTGGATAGTAACTAGTACATGCACTCTTTATATACTGACCATCAGAGACTGAGGGCCATTGAAGTTCTCAAAGACAACTCAACTATAAGTGATTTATGGATTATCCTGGTTTCACAAACAGCCAGGGGCGCATGTCCTAAGTTGTATTACCCACTAGAATAAACATTGCAACTGACATACTCTTGAGTGTCTGTGATCCACCGTTGGCAACTTGTTGTTGTTCAGTCCTGGAGATTCTGGAGTGGGTTGCCAGTTCCCTCTCCATTGGACTGCTGTGACCTGCTCATCTTGGGTACATGGCATAGCTCACAGTTTCATTGAAGTATACAAGCCGCTTCACCATGACAAGGTAGACATCCAGAAGGGGTTGGCAACTATCTGGGCACTTATTCTCAAAAGCCACGGTGGATCCAACAGACAGGCTTTCAATAAACAACTTGTGTTCTTCTTATTTTTCCCACTACTCTAATGTGAGTTTTACAGATTTTTTCAATCAAACGGCAAATACTGGTTTTGTGGTCAATCGTCAGCTTTGTTGTGTGGTCTCTAGTAGAAGAAGCCAACCGTTTAACTAAAAACACATATAACCACATTTAGTGCTGTATATTTTAAAACACCATGCTTCATATCCACTCGTGCACCACAACTAGTGTTTTTTGAAGCCAGGGAATCTCTTGGCTTATTTTCCATTCTGTTCTGCATCGTAAAACTGTAATGTTTCTTTTATAAAGATCTGTATTTTCTTGGACCGATATATATATCTCACACAAGGTAAAGACAGCAAACAAGTAGAGTCTTTACCTTGTGTGAATATATTATAGTTGATGACTATATATTTGAGAAGTATTGTCTTTATATAGAGAAAGGTATATGATAAATATGATACATTAGCATAACGTTGCAAGAACTAGGCTTAGGTTCTTTTACAGTAAATTCAAAATACAAAATCTCCAAACTACTTTACTTATGAAGCCTCCGTTTTTGGGTTCAAAACTTTTATCTTATGGATCATGAAAGTAAGTGATGTATTTATATTAATAACTTAAATTAATAATTTTAAACTCTATTTGTTGGGTCACCAAGGGAAGAAGCCGCCATTTGGGTTTCAATAACTCTCTCACACATTTTATCGATTTCTTGAAAACCGAGATGTCAGAGCCAACGATGACTGGTAATACATCATATTTTCGGGATTTCTTTCAGTACATCAGGGTCAATCAATGTTTCAAGCTTCTTGATTCCACCAGTGGTGATCACACATGAAAATCTGGCTTCAAAGGCTGGAGTTAGACAGGGCTGTTCATAAAGTTTCTCTGTAGTTCAAGAATAGTTGCACATGTCTATGTAGCATATAACAAACTAAGAGCATTAGCTCTGAGAGTCCAAACCTTTTATAGAGAAAAATCTAAATTATGGAATAATGTTTAGGTATAAAGGATTGCATCTTGTCTGGTATCAACCCTGGCTGAGGCTGCAAATATGTAAACGCCTCCCTCAACACACACAACCTTTTACAAAAGTATCATGGATAATGGTCTTGTAGATGCCTAAAAATTGTTTTAATTTTTTAATTTTATTTTTTTTTTGCTAAAAAAATGTTTAACTTTTTTGCTAATTAATTAAAAACATAATATAGTTTTCTTTTTGCAGAAGTCTTTTTTTAAAGGAATATCCCTGTAGAACCAGCTTGCCATCCGATCTATAGAGTGATCCATTCCTTTCAGAATGTTTCGCTCATTAGGTATTGCAACACACTTCCCTATGTGAATTAAAACGTGTAATTTTAATATAATTAGTGAGACGTAGACTTGACCAGGTGATTGCCCCACAGTATTTCAGCACTTGATGTCATTTCTCACACAATGGCTCATCTTCTTCTAACCTGATTCTCACTCCCTATATTATTGTCTCAGAACATTCACCTTTTGCCCAAGGTGCTTTACTATGATGTCTCCAGATTTCTCTACTTTGTATTTTTTTTCTGTGATTCCTGCCTTTTCCCTTAGCTGGAGACCACGTTCTTCCTAGTAAATGTCTGCCCAAGGCTCAATCAGAAGTGCAGTAGCCCATTAATAATATATATATATGCCATGTCACAGTGATGTACACTGCAAATATTGCATAGATGCACAATGAGGCTGAAATGTAATTGCATTTAATCTATTTAATCTGATTGATTTTGTCAGCAACTACAAATTCAGCAGCTATATCCAGTGTAATTGAGCTAACTAATTAAAATTCAGGAATGTTCGTACAGTTTTGCCTAGGAACACGGACTTCTCATATTTACACTGTGCTTTTCTTAATTTGTACAATGTTCAAATGGTTTTAAAATATACAGAAAAGTTATTAAATGTGCGTCGAAATTAAACTTTAAGCTCTTTGTAGCTCTGTGGGTTAATCTGTCTAGTCGAGTAGGAGATAACCTTGGATATTGAAACTAATTTTGGGGAAATTTTAACAGTGTATATTCCCCCTCAGTTTCAAAATACACTTTATTGACAAATAAGTATATAGATAAGAGTGTGAAAACCAGTGTTAAACATATTTTTATTTAATAGGTAATTTAATTGAATTTAATAGTTAATATGTATGTTTTCATTATTTTACTTTTTTTGGGGGGGCGGATCACTTCCAGTGCCACAGAAGGGCATACTATAAATATTGGAGCTACATTAAGCACAAGAGTGGAAATATCCCAGGAGACTGGGCTTCTAAAATGTTTACTTCTAGTTCCCAAGTTTTTTTTCCCAAAAAATTAAATGTTATATATTTGTCCTTGAATATATAACATAACATAACAATACTTATGTAGAACCTAAATTGTATGTGTAAGTTATTGGCCATCATTGTTTAGATAGAATGATTTCAACTATATCACCATTTAGTATCATTATTTTAGACATTCTGTCATGTAATAAGACTGGTCATGGTCTGTACTGTGATTGTTTAGTCGTGTCCGACTCTCTGCAACCTATGGACTGCAGGGCACATCTGTATGTTTCGGTTTGTGCTTATCCATAAGGTTATTTTGGCAAAGATACTGGAGTGGGTTGCTTCACCAGTGCTTCTCCAGGACTTCCATCCAAAGTCCTACGGGCTTCAATCTCCAAGCCCGTAGGACTTTGGAATCCAACCTCCATTTTTGTTCAAAGTCCTATGTAGGACTTTGAATGAAAATTAAACATGAAATAAAGTAATATATTTTGGCGTTGTGCGAGCTTGAGAATGTTGTGCTTTTAATTCTAATGTCAACCATTGTGTTCCCCATTATTTACAGTGCTGCATTGAATTTATATTTGCATTTTAAGTACTCTGATCTTACAGGCTTGAGGCACGAGTTACAGGCTTGCGTCCACAGTCATGTTAAAGCCCGCAGATGCTACTGTCGATAGCTTGGTTTCCGATTCTTGCGACCGGCACCTAACTTTCGGGCCTGGCCAATTAAATAGCAAAGTAAAAGTAGACCTACTGGAGCCTGCAACTCGATCGCAGGAAATCGGCTACTTGCGATGGAGTAACGCCCCCAAATGGAATGAAGCTATATGGTGGTACCGGGCAGTTGTGGACTTACAAGAGCAGTTGATCACATTCTTGAAACCATTGTATTTCATGTATAGAGGTGCAGCTAGTTCCATTAAACAATCTTAAATTTTTAAATCCTAGTTTGGCTCCTGTTTTTTTAAAATGTAAAATATATATTTTTTAACTAGATATTGTATTTTATTCAATTTATTTGGTATAGATATAATGCATTGCTTGTGGTGGCATTCACTGCTTTTATTTATATTTAAACGTTGTTAATCATTTTGTCTGAAGTTAGCACAGTGAAGGCAATTTGATATTCATTTTTCTTTCCATATACTTAATTGGGCTGGGAATACTTTTTTTTTTTCTTCCTACCTATGTAATTGTCAGATGAATATGGCTCGTACATATCTTATACTGCAAGTTCCCAAAGGTAGTTGAAGTTCTGGAGCAGAATAAACTGCTTTGAACATTTATAATGCCTTCAAAAACAGAATAATGCAATGGAAATTGGCACTTATGTCAAAGTAATAAGAAATATTTTCCTTCATTTTTAAATACTATAGCTGGTGTTTAAACATTAAATGGTCACCCCATTCCAAATGGGAAATTAAACAATCTTTATCACGTAAAAGTAAGAATTTTCTAAAATTACAAATACAATAGAAAAAAAATAAAAAAAATATCTGTCAATTTAGCACAGTAAACCTGCCCCTTTTGTCTAAGGGAGGGGTTGCACATAAAAGCTTTGAGTTTGATGCATGTTGCCCCCAGCATATAATCCCATAGAAACCTTTTATGTTACCATTGTATGACTTCCCAGCCAGCAACCAGTAAATCTCTATAGACATCTTCAGTGTGTAAAGCTGAGATTTAATAAGAGTGCAAGGCTTTCAGGTCAGTGATGGATGGGAACTAGGGCATGATTACTTTGTCAGCACTATAACTCACTGGGCTGATTATTAGCCTCCTTAAGGTGTGGTGTCCTTTCAGTGCGCCTCCTTGAGTCATCCTTCTCTCTCATGTCTCAAATCATGTTTAAAGAAAACTTTTGACATATGAATATCAAATCTCATCTGATCTCTTGACATTATTGCTGCCTCTGAAGACGTCACTTATTTCCCAGAACTATGAGAGAGTAAATATAAAATATAGTTGCATAACCGGCAAACCTTTTTGCCTTTCATTATCACAAGTGGTGAGCTCCTTCCTTTTTCTCCAGACATTGCTCAGAGCAGGGAAGGATATTAACTGAAAGCCTTCCCTTCTTCTAGAACTTCTTCTCCAATCACCAGAGGCTTAGATATGGGGTAAATTAACGGAGCCTGAGCACTACTGTATTAGAGAGGCAAAAACATAGTTTTATCAAAACTATATATTTAGAAAAAAGAATGGAATCTCTCTCGCTCTCTCTCGCTCTCTCGCTCTCTCGCTCTCTCGCTCTCTCTCTCTCTCTCTCTCTCTCTCTCTCTCTCTCTACACCAATGTCTCTCGCTCTCTTTTCCCTCTTTCGCGCACTCGAGCCCTCTTTCGTATGCCCACTCGCACTCTCCCGCGCTCTACCGCTCTCTCTCGCGCTCTTATCTAGCTCTGTCTCGCCCTCTACCTATCTCTTGCGCGCGCTCTATCTATCTCTCTTGCAAGTCGCTCTGTCTATCTCTCTTGCGCGCGCTCTGTCTATCTCTCTTGCGCGCGCTCTGTCTATCTCTCTTGCGCGCGCTCTGTCTATCTCTCTTGCGCCCGCTCTGTCTATCTCTCTTGCGCCCGCTCTGTCTATCTCTCTTGCGCCCGCTCTGTCTATCTCTCTTGCGCCCGCTCTGTCTATCTCTCTGGCGCCCGCTCTGTCTATCTCTCTGGCGCCCGCTCTGTCTATCTCTCTGGCGCCCGCTCTGTCTATCTCTCTGGCGCCCGCTCTGTCTCTGTCTCTCTCTGGCGCCCGCTCTGTCTATGTCTCTCTCTGGCGCCCGCTCTGTCTATCTCTCTGGCGCCCGCTCTGTCTCTGTCTCTCTCTGGCGCCCGCTCTGTCTCTGTCTCTCTCTGGCGCCCGCTCTGTCTCTGTCTCTCTCTGGCGCCCGCTCTGTCTATGTCTCTCTCTGGCGCCCGCTCTGTCTATGTCTCTCTCTGGCGCCCGCTCTGTCTATGTCTCCGCATTTTAATGAGGAAAAATACTTCTAAAACCCGTATGAGGTTTTATCCCATCTCTGGTTCTCTCGCCGTGCCTGCACCACTGTGTATAGTTTCTAAAAAGATTTTACATATTATAACATTTTGTTTTTCAAAAAAGCATAATGTGAATATGAATCGGTGCTCTTTTATCACCACCAATATTATTTGTCTTTCTTCCAGAATATCACTTTTGATTACCCTTAAATAACTAAACTTAATAAATTCAAAACATTCCTTAAAAGGTTCCCTAGAAATAAAACTATATCTGTAGCCCACTAGATGCCTATAGAAACTCAACCTGTACACACTATATTTTCCGAAGGTGTTGCTTATTTGTTTATATATCATTTTCTCTGGGAAATGTTTCAGTTTCTGAGCGCTTTGTGTGGGTTTTCACTCTGCTTTGCTGAAGCATTTCTAATTTTTAATAAGCAGTTTCTTGCTGTACTTTGGGGCCCCGGGGAGCTTGGAAGAACTCCTACATAGCTATACGGTTACATAATATAGACATGGATCTTTAGTATTATTTTGAGGATTGTATTATCTCAAATATATTTTCTCTATCTTTTTTCATTCTTTCTCTTTTTCATTCTTTCTCTTTTTCTTACTTTCTCTTTCTCTTTTTCTTTCTCTCTCTATCTCTTTCTTTCTCTCTCTATCTCTTTCTTTCTTTCTTTCTTTAGTTCCCCTTTCTTTTTTTCTTTCTTTCGTTCCCCTTTCTTTCTTTCGTTCCCCTTTCTTTCTTTCTTTCTTTCTTTCTTTCTTTCTTTCTTTCTTTCTTTCTTTCTTTCGTTCCCCTTTCTTTCTTTCTTTCTTTCTTTCTTTCGTTCCCCTTTCTTTCTTTCTTTCTTTCTTTCGTTCCCCTTTCTTTCTTTCTTTCTTTCCCCTTTCTTTCTTTCTTTCTTTCTTTCGTTCCCCTTTCTTTTGAATGGTTAGAATTGTCCGTTCTCTCAGCAGGACTAAGGGGAACCTCACTATTTTGCAAGGACACACCCACCTGAGAAATTAACAGAAGGTAGCGGACAAGAAAACTTGCATATACATGCTAACTTTCTGACATCATGTTTAGTTTTTTAAAATACCATATACCCTGGTCCTTCGATATTGTAGACCTAGTTTTCTTACATAGTTACCCAACGGTGTGAAAACAGTGCTTCTGCTGCAGCTAATGATTGTGGGTAGTGGCATGCAAATGAGCTCCACACTTTATCACATTTGTCTGGATCTTTCTTTGCTACTGGTCTGTTTAAGAATACAAAATACATATTGAGAGCATGTTCACACTGTATTAAAGGTGCACAGAGCTCCCAAGTTTGCCTTGCATTTAAAATATCCGACCCTGCAAGCGCCGCAAAAAATAGTTAGAACATGGAAATACAGCTCTGCAGCACTGCTAGGCCCCCCTCCCTGACTTTAAAATGGTATTGTCAATTGCAGCATTAAACTATTTCTCCACAGAGCCCCATATCTCACCGGGGGCTGTGATCTGACTCATTAATTAGAGATTTCAGAATGTTGTTGCAAAAGCAGTTTGCAAATGCATTAAATCTGTTTAATTTTCATGCAAAAAGAGCTTTATTAATGTTTAAAACCTATTAATTTGAGTGCATGTTAAACTATTTGTGAGTTTCATTTTCCATGTTTCCAGTCCGATAAAGCGCCAAAATGGCTTGTAGTCCACTTTGAACCATAATTGGTTTTTAGTGTCTCTTTAATGGCAATTTATCACCCGTGTTTCCTCTTCCTTTCCAAAGCACCAGGATCTAGTAGAAAAAAAGATCAAAGCTTTGCTTCATGTCAAAAGTTGGTTTCTAGAGTATAAATCCTAACTGGTAATTAGTCTTCATAATAAGACTTTGTTTTTATGATGGCGACATAATGACAAAGGCAACAAAACACTAAGTGCTGACCGTGTGTACCTGTTATAACCATTGTCCTGACCGCACATCTTATGCGACAGTTCTGATTACACACAAAGCAGTTAAATATATTTATATTGACTACTCTACTAATTCCACCAATAATTAACCGGTTATTTAAAAGGATTTTCGCCTCATTTAAAAAAAAAAAAAAACATTACATTCCAATGGAAAGTGATAAGTGTCATTGATATAAAAAAAGTCTAAAATAATTTTAATACATTACATTTCCTTATCCACCTTCCTGTGTACATTATGTGTTTTTATATTTTATTTTCTTGTTTGTATGATTTGTTTGACATGCAAATTAAAAAACACCCGCTGTCTGATTGGATGGCAACCTGCTGAATACATTTAATTTAATCCAAGTAGGCTGTCCATGAAGACTTTGTTTGACTTGTTGATTCTTTTTATTAATTAATTTGGTGATTTATTGTGTTGTCCAGATTTAACCTATTTGAAAATGGAGGTAAAAGAGTAGTTATTTAATATATTGTTGTTGTTGTTTAATCGTTCATTTGTGTCCAACTCTCTGTGACCATATGGACCACAGCACCTCAGGCACATCTTGTGTCTGGTTGTGCTTATCCATAAGGTTATCTTGGCAAAGATACTGGAGTGGGTTTGCCAGTTCCTTCTCCAGTGGACTGCTACTTGTCTGACATCGTTGCAATGACCGGCACAATTTGAGTGGCCCTACATGGAATAGCTCGCAACATAGTTGAAGCACACAACCTCCTTTACCATGACAAGGTAGCGATCCAGAAAGGGAATTTAATATATAGGGCTCTCAAAAATGGTGGCAGTGCAGCCCCATGTCTTATATAATGTACGTTGGTGATGAGATTATCCTGTAGTCCAAATGACTGCAAATGAAAAACAGTCTTCCTAGAGCTTCCAACAGCGCAAATATTTCTCCATCTGATTGGTGATGCTTTAAGAGACTCATTTGCATATGGCCACCCAGAATCCTTTGCAGCAGAGGAAGCAATATATACGGATCATTCTATGGGACACAGGATCTTCTAACTTGTTTTGGACATGTACATGTACTCATGGCTTTTGTTTCCTTCTTCAATATAAACGTTTTTCTGTACTTGCGTCACCAATACGTGACATGGCCGTGCCATTATTCCAGTTTGGCCCAAGGCTACAGAGCACAGCGTGGGGATTGCTATAGGGAAAGTTAAATCATTCCTGTCCACTGCAAATCATTTCTATTTTTTCAGTCCAGCTTTCACAACAGGCTTCACCAGTCCTGACGTGGATGTATATCTCGGGTTGCTGTGCACATTGGCAGCTTTTCCCTTCTACTGTTGCTGCAGAGCTCGGCTTGCCGTGGGTAGATGAGACTTGTCAGAATAACCTCCCACCACCAAGCTATTTTTACATGTGCAATCTGCTGTTCAGAACATTGCACAGTTGCTTTTTCTGATACACAGTTTCCAACCTGTATTTTTATTGGAATATAAAGCAAAATTATCCCATTGTCAAACCGGAGAACGTTCCAATCAAACGTGCCCTTCCATTCTTAAATTCATAGCATTTTTATACCACCAGTTCTTTTTTGTTAAAGACAAATACTGTGTTTTGTGGATAGAAAAAAAGGCTAAGTAATAGCCACATCCGATATCTCGGTGCTTTGATGTAGAGGGCATATAAATATGGCATTTTACATGAAGATATTTTTACAAACAATACTACTGTTTAGATTGTAAGTTTGCAAGTTTCCACTCTTGTGTCAGTGCTTTGGAAATAACCACTATGTACGTTTGGGTTTAAGCTAGAAGACAGGGCCCCCTGTTAATTTTAAATTTTTGTTCCATTTTTGTATTGTAAATATTGAAGACCCTCAGATAACTGATGAGTACATATATTACTGTACTGTATATTTAGCTATTGAGGAACTACATTGACCCCTGTATAGCGCTATGGAATATGTTGGCGCATAAAACAGAATTAATATTATCCTTTATTTGTAGAGACTTTCTCTACATGGGTACATGAGTAGTTGTAACTTGTGTGAATACTGTACTAGTTCTGCAAGGCAAGTAAAACTCCCAGAATCCTTAGCAATGTACATGGACATTTTTTTCTCCAGTCAAGTGGTATATGTCATACTGTTACTAAAAATATTTTACTGGGCGTTGGTTAAAAAAAATAGCAGAATGAGGTTTACCTGGAGCCACAGAACCCTACTGGCACACTGTGCGTCATTTTTGCGTCATGAGATGCACTTTAAGGTATGCAAACTGCCATTTCAAGTTTGCTAGTATTTCTTATCATTCTGTTCAGTAAATTGTTTAGTTTTAGACCTGACATCACAAATTTTGCCTCTTTTTTTTACGAATTATTCACCTACACCGGCTTTAAATTACGTGCTAACAATTTTCTTCATTTTCAACATATAAAAAAAGATAAAAAATGAAAAAGTTTTTTGTTTGCAGCATTACATTACCCACATATAGTACTTTTGGGTTCCCACTTAAATGTCCAATAATAAGTTAAATGCACTCTGGGAGACCGGGTGGGGACATGCAAATGATCCCTCAATGCATTTTCACTCTTAAATCCCACAAATATTTCATACATGGCTCCTTGGGCATATGCTTGGTGTATTACACAGATTTAAGCATAACATAGAGTGGGGGTGTGAAGATCCCAGGGAGTGGGGTCTATTCAGCTCAAGAAACATCGCCTTTTAGCTACAGGAACCAACCCTCCCTCAGGTATCTTCTAGATGGTATAGGCCTCTCGTTGCCCGGTGGTCATATCAGGAACATCAGCATAAGCTCAGGAGCATAGGGTCAATGGATCAACCTAACAATATCATCTGCTTCTTCAGTGGGCTTGAAAAGGCCAAGGTGACCAATCCTACCGAGCAGATTCCAATCTGGTTCTTCCAGGAAAGCAGCAGAGGCTTAGGGTAGCAAAGTGATTTTAGCTCTGTAGTCCTCCCTCTAAAGGAAACACGCCTCAGGAAGGCCTACTCGCAGACCCTACTGTTTCAATCTTAAAATGGATCTCATGAGTGTGGGGCTGGTTCCTACCTTGTGCGCTACATATATATGTCATATATCTTATAATGTGTGTGTGTACATTTTTCTGTATTGAGGAACTAACTGCATACATTTTATCTTTACTGATAATTTTTGAATATTGAAGCCCCTCAGATGACTGATAATACGCAGTAGTGTAATTTATGTACTTTAGCTATTGAGTATTTTAAATAAAACCTTCATATTGTAGGCCGTTTGTGAGCACAGTCTGGTTATGAACTTCCTTCTTGTGATGTGTATAAGCTGCTCTACGGCATATGTTGGGGCATTACAAATAATGGATGATAAAAAGTGATGAGTGTATAGTTCTGTTTCGAGGACTTCCTCCCTGCATTTCCTGTCGGTTGTGTGCAGTAGTTTTTCCTTTGATCCTCAGTACTTGGATCTTAGTGAATTTGCTGCATGATGCATAAAATGTTGTCAATGAAGCCGTCCGGGCAGCTGTGGAAAACCAGCACATTGGGACTGCGAGCTGCTGCACCTAGAATTCAAGAATCAGGCGGCCAACTGGAGTTATACTGTGCTGTTTTGTGTTGTATGGTTTACATGTATTAATAGAATAATTTTATCAGTCTTTGATCTAAGATTACAACATGACAAGTAACTGGGACATGTAACGCACATATTTGCCTAACATATTTTAAAAGAGCCGGTTTAGATATTACAAAGGTTGTTGTGTTTTTTATGCAAACCTAGCGCTGCAGAGATTTCATTGCAGAGGTGTAATTTTTAATCCTTCTACAGACTGCATATGCACCAGTCAGGGAGTGTCAGGGCACTGCATCAGATGCGTTACGGAGCTAGTTGGGGCAGCTGTCATTCCCAGATCAGAATTTCTCAGAGGGCGGTCCTCGCAAACCTTTCCAGACATTTATTATCTTATCTATCTATATTTGTAACGCGCCACCATATTCCATAGCACCAACCAGGGGTTATGTACAAGACAAAACAAAAATTGACACTCGCTCTCCCTCTCCCGCTCGCGCCCTCTCCCGCTCGCGCCCTCTCCCGCTCGCGCCCTCTCCCGCTCGCGCCCTCTCCCGCTCGCGCCCTCTCCCGCTCGCGCCCTCTCCCGCTCGCGCCCTCGCCCGATCGCGCCCTCGCCCGATCGCGCCCTCGCCCGATCGCGCCCTCGCCCGATCGCGCCCTCGCCCGATCGCGCCCTCGCCCGATCGCGCCCTCGCCCGATCGCGCCCTCGCCCGATCGCGCCCTCGCCCGATCGCGCCCTCGCCCGATCGCGCCCTCGCCCCGATCGCGCCCTCGCCCGATCGCGCCCTCGCCCGATCGCGCCCTCGCCCGATCGCGCCCTCTCCCGATCGCGCCCTCTCCCGATCGCGCCCTCGCGCCCTTTCCCGATCGCGCCCACGCGCCCTCTCCCGATCGCGCCCACGCGCCCTCTCCCGATCGCGCCCACGCGCCCTCTCCCGATCGCGACCACGCGCCCTCTCCCGATCGCGACCACGCGCCCTCTCCCGATCGCGACCACGCGCCCTCTCCCGATCGCGCCCTCTCTCGCTAATGTAAATGCATTCTAGACAAATATTTGTTCCATAGCTCTTTAATTGGTCTATGAATATCATTTAATAGACCACTTTAGTAGTCTTATAAAGGTCTCTCTAAAGAACAGTTAGGTAGGGCTTGATAAATCCCCAGGCTGTATAAGTGCCAGATATCCCCACCCTCTGATGTATTATTTATGGAATTGGAACAATCCAGAGGGAAGCACCAAATTAAAAACATTTAGTGACCACTCTGTAAAATGCACATTAGTAGTGTTGTGCAAGTGTGTTATGTTGGAGAACATTCCCTTTTGGGTGGCTCCCACTCCAGAGACAATATATTATTCAGGGTGTGGAGAGATAAGGAGCTCATACTGTGAGCGATGAGACAGAATAATGTTTTTTTGCTCAATAATGAGTCTAGTGCATAGCAAACCGCTCCAGCACATTTGTATTTATATTTGACTTGTTCAAGGAATACTATGCTATGCATTTTATTATAGCTTTAGTGATGTTTTGAATTCTCTTCTACTGACAGTAAGTAGCTGCAACAGTTTTTCCAGTTCTGAGCCAGTATTATAGACTTCTTTGCCCAGCTTGGTCTGGCTATCCCCCAGTGTCCATAGTTCCATAGGCTCCTTAAACATGCCACTTACCTCCTACCTCAATATGTACCCTGTCCATGATTTCCTTTCTCATTTGACCCAGCTGCCCCTTCACCTCTTATCAGACTTTCCCATTATCTCAAGATAATAGACTTGAAGGATGATCCCAACTTAGATTTAAGTGAATATATACACATTCACTAAACTCTTTGATACTATGTAGGAGGTTGGCTTTGTTATACATACTGGTTTTCTTGTTCACTTGTTTCTTTTTTCTCTCTCGGTTTTTCTCTCAATTGCTCTCTATTGTTCTTTTTCTTCTTATTCATTTTCTTTCTGCCTTGTGCTTTCTTTTGCACTTTCTTTTATTCTATCTTTAGTTTCCTTTGTTATTCCTTTGCTTTTCCAGCTCTGTTTGTTCCCTCTCCATCTTTCACTTTCTTTTTTCCTCTGACAGTATTTTAAAATTATACTTTTTATATTCTATTAATTTATAAATATAAATGTATTTTGAATATATAACCCTAGATAATATATATCTAACGCTCATATATTTCTCTGTTTTTCAGTCCAAACAATACAAGAAATGAATTACCCAGAGCCCCAGGAATCCTATGCTGAGTGATGCTGAATATATTTTTTTGTCGTCACAGGTACGCTTCTGTTTATTTAGGAAGTCATTGGTTTATTTTGCAGCGATAAATAAATGATATATAATTATGTTTTGAGCTAGACAGACTTAACATAAACTGCCCAAAGCACACACTTAAAGGAAATGTAGGTATTTGCTTCTGGTGAATTCATGTGAGCGAGTCTCCGTCTGCTATTATATGGTACAACACTAATTTGCATTGAAATGGCCACTTCTACAATGTGATGTGCAGCATACTCTAAGCATCCCTCTCCTGTGGGCAGTGCTTTTGTTGAATTCATATCTCTTTATGTTTTTTTTCTATTAAAATACATTTTCAAAGATAAAATAAGCCCTAAGGCTGTGCTGCCTTCTTTGTGCATCTGTGGCTGTTAATTCGTACTTGAAGATACTTTCCTTTTAGTTGAAGTCTTAACCTCCTTTTCCAATAAATGCCAAGGTGTGTAATAGAGCAGAATTTTTCGATATTTAGTAGACCGAATAGTTATTTAACACAGAATGTTCACAACATCACATTGGCCTCTATTATATTGTAGACAGGACTCAACTTATATTTTTACCATCTTTTGGTTTCTGTAAGATTTCCTCTTTCGGCCTCCACATGGTATCCTAGTCTTCAAATGGTAACTATATGAAAAAAAGGCTATATACCCCCAACCGGATTACAAAACTACATCATAGGACATTCCAGAGAGGTTTCCATTGGCAGATTCCTAATTTCCCAGAGTTTCGACCTATCCATTTCAACAGTGAGGTGCCGTTAGATTATAGAGTCCACATCTAGATTATCTGAGAATACCACCCGAGAATGGACAACACAGTCATATTCTTTATGGGTAGATACCTAATCCGTTCAGACTGTACATATGAACAACATACGCCCCCTTGTTCTTCCCATCTAAACCTAAGAATGCCTTTATCTTTTTGAAAAGGAAGTTTTACTCTTATATGTATTCAGTCACATGTACTCATGACCAGGCTTGTAGACACAGGGCTACATTTTAAAACCTTAAGTACATCCTTGTAGAATGATTGAAAATAACACATCAAAGGAGGGTGCAGTTGGGTAAACACTAAAACCATCTGTTTTTTTCCGATTTAGCCTGACTAAATAAGCCTCCGACGCTATGCAAATTCATCTGTAAAGTTCAGGAATCATTCCTTCCCACAAAGCTGCTCTTCTAAGGGTTTATATCTGTTCAGAGCTTGAATTTTTTACATAATATGTAATACATTTTTTATAGTTTTTTTATCTTGCTTTTTTGTACCTATTTCAAGAATTCTGGACAATTCTAAATTCAGAATGCAGTAAAATACTATTGATCTCTAGATCAGGAAAGTTTTTTTTTTTTTATATAGGTTTACTAAAGACTTACTGAAATTAGTTTTTTTTCCCCCTGATCTTTAGACTAGAGTTCCTATTTTCTTTTTTATTATATTACTGAATATTCATCACATTTTCCCACACTCTGCCACTATAGCGCTACAATAATCTACATGGAAGTCTGCTGCACAAATTACCACATTTTGGAAAGGATGGTTGGAACAGCAGCCCAAATATGGTGTGAAAATCATCAATTTTAAGTGCAAGCTTTTTCCTAACTGATCATATTTTTTTAATAAATTCTTTTATTTTCATTTTTTTTTCTTCAATAAATTGAAAACTTTTTTGTATTTAAGGTCTAGCTTTAATGATTAACTGAATAGTAACAAGTGGCCGTTTAACAATTTGTTCAATGTAAATAACTTTCCATAATTTATTTTTTTTATCTACAAAAGTTGTTTATTTGTTAATTGTACTTTTTGTGATTCTTTATTCATTTGAGGCTGCAGATTATCACAATATACTGTAACTATACACTAATTAGGACGGCTCACATTTTGAGACTCCGGTCTAAAAGCAGAGCCAATTACTGCTCCACCAGAGCAGAAAGGACGTCACGCTAGATTTTTACAAAAAAGAAAAATGGATTTGAATACAAAATCCTCAATATGTTGAGTGTTTTCTAACTTTAAAAATTGTGCATCATTATATAATAGGTGAGGCAGGTTGAAGAAAAAAAAAAAAGTCCATAAATTTGAACCTTTTTTAGATTCAAACCAACTTTTTCTTTTATTTATCTTCTAGACGGTGAAATCATGGGAAACGCAGAAAGCCAAAATGTAGAGCAAGCTTTATATGGGAAAGATCACTCCGGCCTTGGTCGAAAGCACACTTCTCGCTCGCTTCGTGTTTCTAACAAACAGTCTCGCCGGACTCGGCATGCCTCCTCAGGAAAGCCAGTGCACAGAAAGTCTGAAGTCAGCAACAGGTCAAGCAGCACTCCCAGCATCCCTCAGTCCTTAGCAGAAAATGGCATTGAGCCATACTCTCAAGATGCCAATCTGGATGACTTTGACAGCCAAGGTTGGGTGGACATGGGTCTAAGACCTGTGTCCTATCATACAGATTCCTCAGTTACTCCTAGTTTAAATAGCAGCACAGTTCTTACCGCCGCCTCTGTGCAGAGCATGCAGGACTCTGAAGAAGGTAGGCTGTATGGAGAAGAGTCTAATTATTATGCAGAAGGAGATGGTGGTTCTCAACTTTATACATCGAATGGTCCAGTCCTCTTGGATACAGCGAGTTTTAAGAAAAAAAGATCCAAATCTGCAGACATATGGAGAGAGGACAGTTTGGAGTTTTCACTCTCTGATTTGAGCCAAGAACACTTAACTAGCACAGAGGAAATTTTATGCTCCACAGAGGAGAAGGACTGTGAGGAGACCAGAAGGACAGAGGCAGGTGATAGTCCCAAGCCACTGGATTCCCTCCCACGTGCCAATTCTTTATCAGACTTATACCCTCAAAAGAACCTACATGCGTCAATTAATGGTGTTCCCAGGAGCAAATTTATGATTTATTGTCGGAATTTGGTATCCCATTCACCTGAAGCTGAGAAATACAAAATGGCACCCACATCTACGGAAGACAATCCATCGTACAGTAACTATAATACTCTTCCCTGCAGAAAGTCCCACTGCCTTTCTGAAGGTGCTACAAACCTGAAACTCAGCCACAGCAATAGTATGCATGGCAGAAGAGCAAAGACAACTCAGGTAAAACTTAAGGTTTTTATTCACATTGAATACATTTAATTTCATCTGGCAACCTATGTCAATTGAAGGGACTCATATCACAGATTCCTTAATAGGGCCTCACAGTACTTTTAAATCTTATTCTTTTCTCCAAAGCAAAATGGTAAAATCTCTGTAGGAAAGGAATTAATTGGTTATAATTGTTTACATAATGAGAAATACTTAGGAATAATATTGGGTATTTGCTAGAGTTATAATGGACTGTGGGACATTGCGTGTTAGAAATGCGCCACGCAGCAACAGCCTCAAAAGTCCAACTGCCCGCTAGATGGCGGTACACTTATTCCAATAAATCTCCTGCCCGCTAGATGGCGGTACACTTATTCCAATACATCTCCTGCCTGCTAGATGGCGATGCACTTATTCCAATAAATCTCCTGCCCGCTAGATGGCGGTACACTTATTCCAATAAATCTCCTGCCCGCTAGATGGCGGTACACTTATTCCAATACATCTCCTGCCAGCTAGATGGCGGTACACTTATTCCAATACATCTCCTGCCCGCTAGATGGCGGTACACTTATTCCAATACATCTCCTGCCCGCTAGATGGCGGTGCCCTTATTCCAATACATCTCCTGCCCGCTAGATGGCGATGCACTTATTCCAATACATCTCCTGCCCGCTAGATGGCGGTGCACTTATTCCAATACATCTCCTGCCCGCTAGATGGCGGTGCACTTATTCCAAAACATCTCCCAATGTACCAGAAGGCTAAACAGTGTGAAGCAAGTGAGATCAATTACTTCATGAAATTGCATATAATGTGTGTTTTTCCAAGACATTAAGCTATCGAGCTAGATAGACAGCCCCACGCCAGTGCTCAGAATTGTAGGTATGTATTGTTGAAGAGGTTGGGGGCACATGGGAAGTCTTGAGGGATGCATGCTGCCCATGGGCTGCCTGTTTTTCATCACGGAGTACCAGGCACAATTTAAGTATTCACACTGGTTTCAAAGACTATCTGTTTTAGGCCAACTTTTCAATGATCTACTGTAATTGGCATGTTTAATCAACAGTTCATCATAATCTTTCACCCTTTAATCATTCTTCTTTCTCATCCTATTCATTGCACTTGTTTCTCTTTCCAATTCCCATGCCTCTTTCTCATAGAATACCACCAGTTTAGATTTCAGAGACTGGCACTAGTTTTGCACAAGCTGTGTTCTAGATGAGATGTCTATTCACTTTTTTGTTCAATATGACAAATGTATTGAGCCATAATCATATTGTCCTCGTGTAAAAATAATTCACAATGTGATTGCCTAAGTCGACCCTACAGAATGTTCCCTCCAAACCCACTGTGGGATTAGAAAGGCCGTCTCTGCAAAGGTCAATGTTATATTTTGTTGACTTTTCTCAAAGTAACAGATGCTCTTAACCAAATGTTTACATCATGGTGGTCCTACAGGAGAGCAGCCTTACCAAGGTCACTCACAGACCTAAGATAATCCTGTTTGGATATGGCCACCTTTCTACAATTATTCCTGTATCTCAGAGCACATATTCTGGAATTCACCTTGAATGTTTAAGTAATTTGATTTATTATTTCATTCTTTATTCTTAGTTTACATTTACGGATCACAACTGATCACATGCCCTCATTTTGTTGTATTACAAAGGGTAAGGGTCAACAGACTGTTTTAAGTTAGAATAGGTACTGTCAGTATTCACTCATGGCACAGCTGTTAGACCTGCGTCCCATAAATACGTTGAAGGCTATATATTATCTTCTATGTATCCAACTGAAGCAGCTGAAAAGCGAGAAGTAAATATTTGCTGAGATTGAAGTGACCTGAAAATCTGTCCGGTTAACTTCATTCAACCTTTGTATTTACACAATGAAAATTTACCAGAAACGTTCAAGTCTTCTGATCCTTGGAGAGAAGTTGCAGACCTACAAGTACAAAAGCTGCTATATCAGTATATATGAGTAACCATACATGGTATTCAGCCGCCCACTCACCTTCATATAGTAACAAAACTTTTTTAAATTTTAGTATTTTTTTAATCCTTATTGACTAGGTTGTAAAATTTGCATTTTCAGATTTTTCTTAAGATTGTCATTTTCCAAGCTTGTACTTTTGGTTGATTATATGGTAGGATTTTATTTTCAGTATATGTATTCACACGTTTTTATTAGTTAAAAATTACCAAGTCACAGGATGTGTCTTTTATTGTCTTCGTTTGGCTATTTTTTTTTCAACAATAAATTACAAGTTTTATATATGGTTATTGATGCAATACATTGTTATAGATGGTTATTGATGGTCACATCCTTACTTTGCACTTAGACCACGTTTGAAGAATCGTGTTAATGTTAATACAAATAAGATGGGTTGTGGTGTTCAAATAAGTTCCGGTTCAGGTTTACGATCTGTCCAGATTATTATATTATAGAAACCTTTTATCGAAAAAAAAATATTTGAACAAGGTGTTTTTGCGCAATATATCAATAAACCCAAATCCCTAATACTGCAGAATGTTGGTGGAGTTCCATCATGGCAAAAGGTTTGCTTGAATTTTGGTTTGGAGGTGGATCACGGGTTAGTGGTACAATGGAAACCACCTTAAATGTTATTGTTTTGAAAGTAATCAATTCTTGTAGGCACTTGTGCCGCTAATATCTCGTTAGTATTGGAAACATTTACAGCCTTATTAAATTGCAATTCTGTAAATTTAAAAGGGCTCTATTGAAGCACCTAGCATATTTTTTTACAGAAAAAAAGGCTGCGTGTTACATTTTTCAAATTGAATTTTCGACAGAATTATTGTCCTTGTTGCATTAACATGTAGAACGTCAGATGTTCAGTTCTAGAACTGAACACAACTCCATATTTTTTTTTCCCTATAAAGATTTGGTGGCTGTACATAGATGTAGTCGAGCAGTCAGATCAGGCGTCTAGTCTAGTTCTTAGTGTTTAAGTCAAATCATGGATCTCTGTTGAGAAATCATTGGCTCCCACTACTGGCTGCACATGATACATTGGGAAAGAATTGGGAGGAGGGGTTTGTATATGTTTACAACGTTATCGTGGTACCTTGGTTCTCAATCTTCTCGAAACTTGACATTTTCGATATTCAACTTGTCTGGATGAGCAAAAAAACCTTGATACTCGTCACGTTTGCTAAAACCAATTTACATTACTCCTTCTGTGAGCTTAGTACTCAATCTTTTTGGTACTCAACCAAGAGAACCAAGGTACCACTGTATAACATTTTAATCCTTGCCCAATGTTCATGCAAATACATTTTTAATATATAAAACCTGATGTTTCAAATGTATTATAGCAAATATGTCCCATATGTATCATTTTTGGATTAATACATTGAATCTTCCAAAATACATGAACAGCTGTAGCAGGCTTTGAAGAATCCTGAGAGCCAGGGAGCCACATCTCCTAAAATGTTGTTGCTGGCTCATAATTTTGTAGCTACTATGCATTTATTTGTAGATAAATGTAACTGAAATTTAGGAGCCAGACTGGTTATTTACGAGCTACCCAACCAATTTTTAGGAGCCATATTTTGAGTTGTAGTTTTGAAAGTTCTCTAATGGGTTAAAGGTGGCAGACACTTAAGTTACATATCATACTACTGTATAACACTAGTTACCTATTTATTTTCCTTTTACAAAGGTAATATTCAGAACTTGATCATATTGAAATTATACTCTTATAATATACTAATATACATATTTTATAGTGATAACACCATTGTGTATATTTTGCATGTCTCTTTGTTACGTGACTGTATACAGTCTTTTTTATGTGTGCTTTAGGCACATAATCAGCTTTTTATTCATTTATTTCCTATCGATTAGTCACATTTTCAGTTTCAAATTCTAAACTTCCCTATGATATAAACCCTTAAAATAAATGCTTTCATTATTCTTTTTAAATTGAGCCTTTTGAAAAAATATGGTTTACTTCCATCATAAATTGAAGTTTTTATGTAATATTTTACATAATGTGGCTTTTTTACCTAGAAAATGTTTCCTCTGATCTGAAGATATCCATTTCGGTTTCTTTGGTTAGCAAAGAGGTTTTTTTAAGGAGTTTTCAAGTACTTTCTCAAGTGGTGCTCTGTGATGTAGACTTTACATGAACTCTTGTTCTTTTGTTGCTTTCTGTACATAGTTATATAGTAATTGAGGTTGAAAAAAGATTTTTAGTCCATCAAGTTGAACCTTTTTTAGATCTCCTCTGATCTTTGTAATATGCAGATTAATTGTTAATTACTGTGTATGTATATATGCATGCATAAGTATATACATAGGTTCCCTGGTAGTGCGGTGGTTAAGATTCACCATTGCAGCCTGGGTTCGATTACAGTCAGGGAACCAAGAGGTCACACCACCCTGAAGCAATGCAGGGTTGGGCAGTACTTGAATGGGAGACCACCTAGGAATACCAGGAGCTGTATGCTGTGGCCCACTGGAGAAGAAACTGGCAACCCACTCCAGTATCTCTGCCTTGAAAATAAAGTGGATCTTCATGACCATGTGTATAAAGATGTGCCTGGTGTGTTGCGGACCATGAGTAACAGAGAGTTGGGTACGCCTGAACGACACACAAAAAAAATGGTCTAAGCTTTCATGACTTTTAACAAATAATATGTTTTAATTTCTTATCAATTTAAAAACAAAAAGGATCTTTTGTGAGGTAATTTACAGTGAATATTGCTGTTTTCCCCCACTATAGTTAGGTTTTTCCATTTGTTTTGAGCTCTGGCAGAGTGTGGAGAACACTTACCTGCAGCTGCCTATTTGTTGCACAGCTTTGCCGCCAAAGTGTAGGCTAGTGAACCAAACACTGTCACAGTTTGAACATGATGGAAGTATCCTCAGCCTAGAGATGATGAAGAAACCAGCTGTTTTTTTCTTTTGTAATCCCACAAATATCAAAGTTTTTGTTAAAATATGAAATGAAAAAATTGTTTATACTGATCTTAACTACGTAAAAGTAGAGTTGTTACAGTGGCCCTTTAATCTTTGTGTTGGTAAATAGGATTTCAATTAGTGTAAAAAAAAGCTGTTGCCAGAGAAGTGGCTGAGAATTGTTTAACCTCTATAAAGGTCACTGACCCATAACCTGGCAGTGTGGTGTTGTAGCTTTAACCCTTTCAGAAGCCTAAGCGCCCACCCAAACCTTCCTTTACAGCTTTGCACATAGTGTGACATAAACATGCCGCACCGGTTGCATTAACACTAAGGAAACAAAAACAGCTGCTGTACGTACTACTACACAAATAGGGATAGATCCTGATATCTGTATGTACGAGGCGGCAATAAGGAGTCCCAGGAGAGGGGAGGCGTGAAGATGAACAAATGGAGCGGGGAGAAGTGCTTGGAAACCAAGACATCTGCAGCAAGGAAATACATTCTGAGTTACAGAATCAATCTTTTTATAGTCAAATATATTATAATCCTGGCATTCCTTCCAGTTTTTCATATTATTGTGTAAATAATTTAGCACAAAAAAGAACTACAGTGTAAAGGACCACTTCAGTTAAAAATAAATAAAAATAAAATCTTGTTTGTTAAATATGCACCATTATTAGCAGGTGTATATGCCCTGGACATAAAACATTTTTATAGAAAATCTTTTTTTTTTTTTTTTTTTTTAAGTATAGGAATCCATTTTGTGTTTGTTGCATCGCATCCTTAGCGCTGGATGATTATAGAGGGAGGAAACAGGCAGAGCCATTGTTTGACCAGTGGATAAGATTGAAAGTGACATCACACCCCTTCCCTCTCAGTGGCTCAGAATCAGACACCTTGCATCATTCACTGCACAACTTCCACAAATGTTTTGTGTGTACATACAGGATCCTTAAGATACATAATGTTTTTAAAATTAAAAACTAACTATGCATTTTTTTGCTGCATAATATGCTCTTAGTCAGACTCCACGTTTTCACACACATATTTAGCTTTTTTCACTTGTACAGTGGCCATTTAATTGGAAATAACAGACCAGTGGGGATAAAAACACAGTGTTAAAGGGACACCAAAATGTAGCATTGGAAAACCAGACCAGTCTCCAATATTGTTTTATAATTTTTTTCAATACATTTACTTGAAAATAACATATATATATATATATATATATATATATATATATATATATATATATATATTGTTTCCAGTTAATCGTGAGTCTCTAGAAAGAAGGGTCTAATCGACCCTTAAACCTCCAGTTTGTAAGCACTGCTGAGATCATATACAATTTACAAGCTTAAACCTTTATCCTTACCCTAAAGCTCTAATATTGGCAGCAACATTTTGGGAGTGCCATCTTGCAGATGCTCAATGCCACTGCTGGTGGCCCGCCAGCCCAGTCATAACAGGAAAGGACCGCAAAAGATCATTCTAAGTACACTTGCATATCTCACACAGTCCAAAAGACCTATGTTCCCCACAGAACTTCTGCGTAAACAATATTTCAATTGCAGTTAAGTATTCTGGGTAGTGACATGCAAATGAGGCTCAAAATGTATCACATTTTCCCTCAGACCCTCCAACATGACAATCCATTTAGGTCTATAGGCCCTGCTCTCAGGCAGACATAAGATCATAGCAATGGATTAGGGGGCAGCGCCAGAACCCATTCCGTTTCTCCCTTATACAGGGTTATAAGTGTGAGGTTGGGTGTGGCAACTGTGAAATGAGGCTGGAGAGAGACGGACATCTTTTAATTCCTTCCTGGACATACACTTGATGTTTACTCAATCCCCTTTCTACCCACTACTACATATTTATTGTCTTACTTTGTCACAGCCTTTATATTCCTTAAACTAGAAGAATCTCATTTTTTTTTTTTCACATTCTGCAACATTCTCATATTTTTCTATTCAGACTGTGCAGCAATGCTGTCATCCATAATCTCATACTTGTGTGGATCCATGATATAATTCTCTTTTCTTTGCCCTGGGTGTATTTCACTCCAGTGCTCTGCAGTTTGGCATCCAGGAGGATTACAGAGGCCACACACTCGATTGTAACCCACCCAGTACCAAGGGGCCTGCTAAGCATCGCTCTGTGATGATTCTTGTTTTTAGCAAATTTCATACATATACACTTCATGTTCCTGTAAATATTGACACAGGGTCAATCCAGGTATCCAGTTCCTATAAACAACATTTGACATCATCTTTGAGGAAGAGACGGTTCTTAATGCCTTATAAAGCCCCCACTATACAAGAGCATGTACACTTATATTCTAATCCCACAACTAGACTTTCCCCCTTTTTTTTTTTTGCTTTGAATATTATTTCGCTCAAGATCTATAGTTCTCTTGTAAAAAAAATCAAAACAAAAGAACATTCTTATTTGGGATTATGTAAAAAAATGTATAATCCCTCAGCTATGTATGCCACGAGTAAGGGTGGGAATTGCTAGGGAGCCAGAGCTTTTATAATGGGTGGTCCTGGCTTCCTGTATATATTTTTTGCTAAATATAATGTATTTCTACGAAGGGCTTTCTTCCAGGCTCATAGACACAGCCTGTCTGGCTCCTAAGTGATATTTGTTTTCCAACTCTGGCCATTTTTAGAGATTTTTTTTTAAATGTAACAAACTAATATGCTTCATCTGGCACTGTTGGAGAGGGTTATCATACTGTGAATTGCTGTTCTGTTATCAAATGGCTTTTCATAGTGAAAGTACTCTAGTAGCACTGTATAGAGCTTTTATTTGCCTACTATGTATCCCCCATACCTCCCCAATGTCCAATCCTTTTAGTAATAAGAGCAAAATGTCTCTATGAAGATTATTGTGCCTGTTAATTCTAGTTGTTTAAAGGAACAAAAATGTGCTTAAACGGGAGCTTCCCAATATGGGAGGTTCTGATCTCGAGCCAGGTCAACTTCAAATTAAAGGCAGTAGTTCTAACCAGGTATGGTTAGTATGTTCTTAGTTGCTAGAACCAGCCTCCCACTGATGTTCCCCATAGAGGTCAAAACAGCTGTCTGTGAGTGGGTGACGGGGACTACTCTCAAGGCTATGTTCTGAATACTTCCTAATAGCAGCACAAATGTCTAAACAGATCCCATGTTAAGTGGTGTTGAGGCACAAAGACATTTTGAACTTCATGTTTATGTTGCACGCCAGCATCTTTATGTCTGGAAACTGTTCACGGAGTATTTCTATAAGAAAACTGGTACTCTGCCTAATGTAGATTGTCTCATAATGGCTTTTGCATTTAATAACCATATTGTATTTGTTTTCTAGGATGTCAATACCGGAGGGGAGGGAAGTGAATTTACGGACAGTGGAATTGAGGCAACAGCCACGGATACAGACATGGTGTCCAGACGTTCAAATGCCACCACATCCAACTACTCCCCCACTTCAAGTCGAGCCTTCATTGGAAGTGACAGTGGTAGCAGCTCGGGAGATGCCCTACGACAAGGAGTCTATGAGAACTTCAGGAGGGAGCTGGAAATGAGCAGTGCTAGGAGGGATAATTTAGAGGAGGCAAATTCAGTGCTGAGTGATGAACAAAGCAGTGGGACTCTGAGTTCCCCAGGACAGTCTGATATTCTCCTGACAGCCGCCCAAGGCACGGTACGCAAGGCCGGCTCACTGGCGGTCAAAAACTTCTTGGTCCACAAGAAGAACAAAAAAGTGGAATCTGCAACGCGCAGGAAGTGGAAGCATTACTGGGTATCTTTAAAAGGTTTGTTTTATATAATGTTGTAAAAACATGAATATGAAATATAAGTTAGGATCCTAGAAAGGTGAAACATCTAGTCATAAATGCCAATGTTGTGCTATGCATATAGTCTATTAGCAGTTTATAGGTGTTAATGATAGAAGTGGTCTTTATTTAAAGCAAACAAAAATACTGGCATCTACAAAGGTTAAACATCTCAGAGCGTCCAAAATCCACAAGACTAGAGGTGAAAGATCAGCTACATCGGTGAGTTTTCAGCTACGGACTTTAAGACCCTTTTCAATATAAATTTCAGTTCCTCTCCATGACACCAGTACACCTCTCTAAGTATCGTAAATAAAGCCCTATTACTCAGAACTGACCTGAAGCATTCTTTTATCTTTCTATAAACTTCTTCGAGGATCCAAGATCCCTCCACCCAATTTACCTTTCACAAGAGTGAAATCTTTTGGGATTTTTTTTCTGGAACCCTACTGATCTACATGGTTGATTTTAATTAAACCAACTGCTTAATTTATAAATAAGAATTTTTAAGACGGACTTCGAAATGGTCTTATTTCCTCCAAGATCGAGTGATCATGACATGTTTGCACAGCTTGTTTACTACAGTGCTTCCTAATCTTTACACGTCTTAAGAGTCTTTCTTAAAATGCAGTTATAGAATATAATTGAGTGACAAACCCTTTATTTTATGTCCATCAGAACATCTCGATTGTGTTGTTCTCCATGAATCAGAAGTATTGTCTATGCAGCCATTTACAGTCTCGACAGAACAGAGTACAGTTTTCTATATTTGCTATTTTCCAGGCTAAAGTCTCAACGCTTTGATATAAAATGATTACTTTATCTCCCAGTACTGAGGGAGTTCCATAACATTGGCATAGATATACATGTTTGTTGGAGTATAAAGCCAATAATCTCTTTTGGGAAAGCTATGTTACTGTTCTCCTATCTTCGGCTTGGCCTGATTCCTGGCATTACCATTGTGCAGCTCTCTTAATTGGAAGAGTTCATGTTAGGATTTTCTCACTAGAGAAGAGGCTGAAAAGCAAGCGAGTTGTTGGCAAAACACAAAGTATTTGAAACGCACTAATGTGTAGCAGTTGTATAGATAATTACTGATATTTTTAACACCACAACTTTTTTCCATGTTGTGCTGTCTCAAATATTGAGAAAAATTATGACCGGATGTAGAGTGAGCTGCCATTTTTTTCAGCCCATGCCATAAATGTGTTTTTGTTTCGTTTGTCCTGAACATTTTTTTCTTGTAACCGGTATATTGTAGTATAGTTTTAGTCATATTACGGTGGATATCTCAGGAATGGCTTAATGTAGGGAAAAAACTATTTGTTATCCGGGTGACAGTGCCCCTTTCGGTTTCGAGAGACTGTTAATAGAATAATATGGGTGGGATTATTTCTTGGTCTGATTACACATAAAAAAATAAAGTATTTTTTAAACCTTTGCTTCCTGATATTTAAAATAGATTGCTTATAAAGATTTCTTTGAAATGTTAACGTAGTAAAACAACTATTGGGTTTACTGAGACGCAATTTCATTACAAAATTTGTTTCCGTTCCCTACTCAGGTGTAGGTGGATCAGACAAATAGCTTTTCTGTGTTGTGTTCGTATTAGTCACCCTTTAAAAATACTATGGGCCTTATTCAATTGCGATTTGGCCAATTGAATAGGGCTCTAAATAAGCACATCGCATATTTTTTTTAAATAAGTTTTTAGTTAGTAAAAACCTTGCTTTTGGATAGATACTTACTAACTAAAAACTTATTTAAAAAATATATGTTATGTGCTTATTTAGAGCCCTATTCAATTGGCCAAATTGCAATTGAATGAGGGCCTATGTATTTAAAAACATTGACACCTCAAAACTACCATTGGGATTTTATAAATTTCATCAACAAAGAACGAATGCATTTGTCTGCAGGAATTTGCCTTGGCCCATTGAGTGAACAATGGGGTAACCAGTGTATTGAACTACAGTGTATGACTTGTTTTAGGGTGTCCCGCAACTAGTTTGCACCAGTTTGTCATGCATCCAAGTAGTTAATTTGAAATTTTGTGACTGCACTGAGATAGATGAGTTTCCACAAGGTGAATGAGATGATCCTGATGAGAAACGAGGTTACATTTCGTTAAAATACTTGTATACTGATAACGTCTTTTTTATTATTTTCAGGATGTACGTTGTTTTTCTATGAGAATGATGGGCGTTCTGGAATAGACAACAGCAGCATCCCAAAACATGCAGTGTGGGTGGAGAATAGCATCGTACAAGCGGTGCCAGAGCATCCAAAGAAAGACTTTGTGTTCTGCCTCAGTAATTCTCTTGGAGATGCCTTCCTTTTTCAGGTCAGTTCTCTTTTGCAAAGACATTTCCTAGTATTCAGGTGCAATGATTCAAGTAACTGTGGTATTTAAGAAATAACACAACTATTGTTGGAGCTTTCTTTATGCTTATTCTGTCCCAAAGCATATAAGTTTGCATCAGGTGGATCAAAAAATGGTAGATACCATGTCAAGACAAGTCTTGAGATTATGACTATATTTATTGAGTATTAGCATTACTACTTTCTCAAGAACAATTACAGAAAGAATAACTGATCTAAAACTCAACCAAACATTAATTCAGGTATTAAAGAGACAATATATAAAATATTGGGGAAGGAGAGAAAGTGGACATAAATAAGTCTCCAAACAAACCTTGTTTACTTGGGAGTGTAAGCTCTTAATGGCAAAGATTTTGAAACAAATTGTTTTTTTTTGTGTGGAAAAAGTGCTTATGTTGTCATGTAACTGTCTTGTGCTTTTTCTCTGTAAAGCACAATGCACATTTATATACAAAAAAAAAGAAAACAAAAAACTGCAGCATTTTGGAAAACGCTAGTTATGTTGGTTTAAAACCAAGATGTGATTTGTTACTTTTTCTGATCACATTTGATATTGTGTTAAATATGTTTAACAATCCATTTACCTGCTCCATATTTCATCTTTTTTTATTTTTATTTTTTTTATTTTTATTTTTTTTATTTTATTTTTTTTACAAAAGCAAAACAATATAAAAATACAATATATAACAAAATAACCTGCTCCATATTTCATCATCGGGAAATATTTCATAGATTTTTATTCAATCATATGAGTTCATGTTTTCTTTAACTTGGACTACTTTAAATTATTAAAGTACATAATCAAAAGTGCTTTTTATATTGCTAGTTCCTTTTTTTTTTTTTTATACGTTGCCATGATTGAACCAAAGTAGCAAGCAAACTATCCCATAACTTCCTTTATTAAATTTATTTTTGTGTTCTGCCAGCCAATCAGTTCTTTATTTGCAAGCCATAGTTGTAATAAAAATGGTTGGCAGCTATTTCAATCTTACGACTGAATCAATATTGCTTAAAATGTAATCCGTATTTAAAAATAAAATACAAATACAAATAAAAGAAAATATGAACCATTAGTGTTTCTGCATAGATAATCTAAATAGCAATTTAATGGAGCGTCTTGCTTACCTTGTGGCTTTCAAGTTTCCATGCATCCTATTTTTTTTATTTCAAATATTGTATCTTACATAGACACTCACACTGTGTGCTTTGAACGTATTAAAGGAAATGCATATTGTTTTTAGGATTACATTCACTATAAAATCACAGGGATGTGTAGCTTTAAAGTTAAGTAAACATAGAAGTGGAAGAAGAAATGTTAGATAAAAATACTTCTTTAAAAAAGAAAGTTTATAATCATAATCTAAGAGCTCTCTGTAAATAATAGAATCACGTGTTAAGTTACACATCATGGCCTTTTATTCCTTATTTCTAAGGAAGGAATTCCTGGAAATGACATGAATGGATCATTACCAAACATGAGTGAACATGTAATCCATGAGAGGACCGATTGTCGTATATAAAGCAGGAGGCGACTGAATTAGGGTCACGCACAATTCCATAACTAACCCGTTCTTTCAGGATACAGATTTATTTTGGCGACGGGTGTGTTTCTGCCCAGGACTAGGGCAGGACATTTCAGGGGGCTGCAGGCTGCCTGAAGTTGCAGCGCTGTACATTGAAATATGTTTGTATATGTACAGAAACTTCTAAATACAGTTATATTTCTGTATACGTTTTTGACATTTTCTGACATATATACCATATATAATTTGAGAA
Organism: Discoglossus pictus; assembly: GCA_027410445.1. Lineage (NCBI taxonomy): Eukaryota > Metazoa > Chordata > Amphibia > Anura > Alytidae > Discoglossus > Discoglossus pictus. The sequence goes on from CM050164.1 coordinate 38,170,239, forward strand.
GTAGAAATGACAAATGATGATCTGCAAGTAGGATGTGGTAGGCCTAGGGCCGCATAAAGCTTGTGCATCCATGGTTGGTGAGTGACCATACAACGGAGTCACTTGTGGACATTTCCTTTCATTAAACTGATCTGTGTATTATGGCAGCTAACATGCTTTTTATGTACCATATTGGTCTGAATAGAAGCTGCACCCACATATAAGCCGCACCTGTGAAATGCAAGAAAAGAAAAAAAAGATATCTGAATATAAGCTGCAACTTACCTACGGTAACTTATTTTGCGGGTTACAGTCCGAAAATCGTAGCTTGCAAAACGTTACAATCGCTAAAATCGCAAATCGCTATTCAATTGCTACAATTACACAGGCACTCGCACCCGTAAATGGTAAATGTAAAAGAAAATCCTACTGGTTCCAAAAAGGACCTGCAAGTGGGTTAAATGTAGCACCGTAAATGCAAATAAAAAATCAATACTGCACTGTAAAATAAGGGGAAAGCGATACAGGTAAAGCGATAAATGACATTAGAATTACTGTGACAGTCTCAAACCCTCAAATTGGCAATCATTTTTTTAAGTCGCGAATATAAGCCGCACCCGTAATGTCCAAGCTCGGAAATCGGGGAAAAAATGTGCAGCTTATATTCGGCCAATACGGTACGTATTTGGCGCATAAACCAATGGAGGGTTTTAAAGTGACCAAATATGGTATCTATATGTACGGTAATAACAAGTACTTTGAGTTGAATGTTCTAAAAAAACGTATTTCCTATGATAATGTTGCATTGCAGTTTGTAACATTTGTCTTTTGTTTTAGCCTTTCTTATCCACCTACTAAGGAAAAACTAATATCTTCCTGATTCGATATTGGTTCCAATTGGTTATCTAATTGATAATACTTGCCGGATCCCTGGTAGTAGTTTATAGAATCAGCCTACATATGCCAGGGTTCTGAGTATGCCAAGTTTGATGGCAATTTGCATCAGAGCCACGGGGTACTTAAGTTACTGGTAATGATTAAGAGATCGTTCCAAAAATCCTTTTTTAAAGACCCTCCATTCATAAGGCACATGTTATTACCTGTAGATTAAAATACAGAACCTCAGCTGTGTTCCTTTTAAGTATATATAATTCAAAGAGGTGAAATGTCCGACTACAGCAACGAATCCCGTTGGGTCTTGCCGTAAAATAATAAATCTGACCAGAAGACTGTGTGCTCTGAACTGATGTCACAAGTTGAAGTGGATGTTCAGAGCATTGTAAATATCAAGATTACGCATCCAGATTCGACGTTACCATGACAAAAGTCAAAGCCAATCTATTCTCTTAGCGCTTGGTGCGTGACGCGCCATTACTGGTAAAATAATCTCCCAGAACTTTCCTGAATGCATTTTGTGTTTGGGTAATGATCCACTGTGATCTGTAGTTATGGGCCCAGGCTTATGGCATGTCATGTGTGGGACAGGAAAATAAAAGCAATGGTATATTTTATTAATCTTGCATTATTAGATCATTTTATCATCCTCTGAGCGTCCATTCTTTTTAGAGGTATTTGCAACATTATGGAAAGTACACCTTTTGTGAAGTTTAATAATTTCAGTTTAAATATTACGGGGGTGTTCTATTTCCTATCTGTTAATTTGTGTAAAAAATACAACAATTAAATATTTTTATTAATCATTGGCTCTATGCCTATCCTTATTTTTCTGTGCAAATAAATTAATATTTCTAAAATTATTTTCCAAAGTAACCTTAAAAAAAACATGCTTAGCTGGCCAGGTTGTCTGCATCTTTGATCATCTTTACACTCCACCCATAACAACCTGGCACATATTTGGCAACAATCTCCAATTACTGTTTCTTTATATGAGCAGTGCTGCTCTACAATGACATTAGTAGGCCACAGGTGTGAAAGAAACAGACGAGCGCAGCTCCTGAATACAAACAGGAAGTCAGTGCATATAGCTTGAAATCAATTGTAAGACAGGTTGTCACCTTATTCTAATTAAAGGTATATATGAGTGTCCTGGGTTTCAAATGTTTGGTAAGAAACAGGCAATGAGTATCAGAAATAGATGTGTTATGCAGATAAGTTCAGTGTACTTACAAATTTATAGGCAAGAAAGTAAATTCCAGCTGGGCACACCCAGAGGAAACTGACATTACCAAGTATGCAGAGGAAATGCAGAGTTTGACCTTTCAAAGGAAGTACTTGGTGCTGGATTGCATCACATGGTTGGGTGGGGTCTGAGTTTACAACTGAATCAGATCACAAGGCTATATAGAGAAATTGGCTACATATCCCAGGCTTCTTTGCAACACGGCCACTCCAGAGTATGATACAAATGTATCTGATTTCTCCTAATTGGCCAAAACAAATTATGCTAATCTTCGCAGGGATTTTCAGGGGAGACAACGAACAAAAGCATCAGCTTGCAAATTGAAAAGATTTAGCAAACATCAGAATGAGTTTGTAAATGTTTATTTTGGGATTTTTTCATGCTAAAAATGTTTGCATAAACTACTGATTCTACTCTATTAGATGCATTCATAAGAAAACTTAAATATGCCTTTAAGTTTTGAAATATGTTCCTTTTGTAATTAATTAAATGGAAAAGTTGAAAATATATATGTATCTGCTTATAAAACTAAAGTTCACCCAAGTTAAGACCGTGGTAGTCCTTTCTTTTTCTGTATGATCATTTAGGTAAACATGATTTTTTTTTTAGAAAGGAAAAAATATATAAAATTACACAGCCTTTAAATATTTCACTTTTTTATTCAATCACTCTTTACTGTGGGGTTCAGTTTCAGCAGAAACCAAAATGGCGATTCCACTACAGCATATTTGCTTGCAAAAGGTTGTATTTTTATTACTTTTTAAAAAACATTTTCTCTATCACTTTTATCAAGTGAGTATGTTTTAAATATAAACTACGACGGTCCTTTCACATTCTAAATGCACAAGTTTCAAGACTTTTACTCCTAGACATATGGTCACCATCTGTCCAAAACCTGGATTCAGTATAGTCCAATTCTGTACTGAACACAAGTAGTCCAAAGGGTATACATGTGAAATACTGATCTAGGTCTTCACCTTTTAGTTACATACTTTTGAACATGGCTGCCAGGAAAACATTAGCTAAAGTCTCCAAACATTTGCACATGACATTAAGGTCCCATCAAGGACTCTCCATTCTCGGAACGCCTGTTGTGAACTTTTGCTTCCCTTCCTATTCCAGCAATAATACACAGCATTCCCAAACAGCCCAAATGATTTTCCTAGCGCTAATGAGTGTTTGTTTTAGTAGATCACATCAATCTTATTATCTGTCTAATACAATTACATGGAGTAAGAGCTATAATATCTGCTTAAGTGCTTCCACTTGCTTAAATATTAGTGTTTCTAAATCGTTCTGCCTCCACCTAAGTCCTTGATTAGTTGACATTACTTTTATTAAAAAAAACATTATGTAGAATGTGGATGTGAACAGGTCCGTGTGCAATCTGTGAAACATTAGATGGAAATTAAGACAACATATTAATACTACTTGACCTATCCATCGCTCTCTCTGTCTATTGCTCTCCTCTTGTTTTCCTTTGTTTCTCATTTTTTGCTTTTTCCATCTATACTTCGCTATCTTCTCTCACTCCTTTTTCTCTCCCATTTTTTTCTGTATTTTCTTCACTGATTGTTCTCCTTTCTCTCTTCTCTCTCTCCCCCTCTCTCCATCTCGCTCTGTTACTCTTCACCCTTCCTTCGCGCTCTAGCTCGCCCTCGCCCTCTAGCTCGCCCTCTAGCTCGCCCTCGCCCTCTAGCTCGCCCTCTAGCTCGCCCTCGCCCTCCAGCTCGCCCTCCAGCTCGCCCTCGCCCTCCAGCTCGCCCTCGCCCTCGCCCTCCAGCTCGCCCTCGCCCTCCAGCTCGCCCTCGCCCTCCAGCTCGCCCTCGCCCTCCAGCTCGCCCTCGCCCTCCAGCTCGCCCTCGCCCTCCAGCTCGCCCTCGCCCTCCAGCTCGCCCTCGCCCTCCAGCTCGCCCTCGACCTCCAGCTCGCCCTCGACCTCCAGCTCGCCCTCTAGCTCGCCCTCGCCCTCTAGCTCGCCCTCGCCCTCTAGCTCGCCCTCGTGCTCCAGCTCGCGCTCTGAACGGCTCTAGCTCGCCCTCTGAGCTGCTCTAGCTCGCGATGTAGGCCGCCCTTGCGCACTAGCTTGCGCTCTAGCTCGCCCTCTCCTCCTGTCTGCCTCTCATCCCTTTCAACAATAGTAATAGCTAATTTTAGAAAACTGTTAATGCATTCTTGAAGGGCATAGATAAAGCATTATGACAATGTGTTGCTCCGACTAAAATACACATGCAAGTACATTATTAAGCTGAATTAAAGGTTTCTTCATCCAGTTCCATTTGAGTTAATTACCTCCTTATATATATATTTCTTCCCCCGTAATCCTAAGCAAATCCTTTGCTAAAACATTTTCTGATGTCAATAACAAAGTTAACAAATTAAAAATGGAATGAAATAATGTGACGGGACAAAGGAATGACGACCAAACAGGACCAGCATGCAGGCATTTCATTAGCTTCATATATATATATTTTATTATTAAATAAAAATGTGTTCAGTGGGTAGTCATTCTTAATTCTGCCGTGCTTTTATTTTAACTTCGTCTAACTGTAGAAAGCATGCATCATCTTTGCTGTCACAATGCACATTCACTCTATAAATATCACATTTCTAAATAAAACTACTTTTCTTAGTGATTACTCATTATCAGTTGTTCAGTTCTTGAGTTGAAAAGTTCAATATGAAATTCTTTGTGTTGGCCTTGACTTTCTATGTGGTAACCATATCTCTCCTTTTCATGAAAATCCTAATTTACACAATATCTTTTACTATAAATCCTATCCAGTATTCACTACCAATGCGTTTTTTTTGTTTTTGTTTTTTTTCTACCCGTGTGTGGTTTGCCAGTTATTATTGTACATTTGAAATAGAGGATTTTTAATATCTTATATCTTTGCTTGGACAGACATTCAGTCAGACCGAACTGGAGAACTGGATCACTGCCATCCATTCGGCCTGTGCTACCACGGTGGCAAGACAGCATCACAAAGAGGACACGGTGAAGCTCCTGAAATCCGAGATCAAGAAGGTGGAGCAGAAAATTGATATGGATGAAAAAATGAAGAAAATGGGAGAAATGCAGCTCTCCTCTGTAACAGATACAAAGAAAAAGAAAACCATCCTGGATCAGGTATGTTCTGGCCACACCAACTCCATTATTTACTTAACAAACATGTAGAAATTATTTGCTAGCAGATATAATATGTTGTTAAATAAAGCCAACTTAAGATAAATTAAGGCTACTTTCGCAGCCTGTCTGTGATGATTCAAAAATGCCTATTTGGATTGATTCTAAATAAACCTGTCAACCAATCAGAATCCGCAATTAGGTCTCCATTGCATTATCTGTTTCTTGTAGCTTTATGAACAGTTAGAAAAACAGTAATTTTTCTATAGCAGACTGAATTATATTGAAAAAAAAATAACAAAATTATCATTGTCCAGAGGTTGGTGGTCAATTACTGGTTGGGAAACAATGGTATTTTAAATGGCTTTTTTTTTTCCCCTCTAAAAATTGGATCGAAAAAATAATTGCTTAATGCATTTTTGACAACAGGTATTAAAAAAAAAAAAAAAAAAAAAAAAAAACATGAGCAAAAGAACATGTGATGACATCCGCAAGACATTACTTGCTTATCTAAGTATGACTTCATGATCTAAACTCTCAAATTAATCTTTGTCAAATGTAATTAATGTTCCAGGAATTAATTTCAATAAATTAATATAAATCAACAACGTCTTGGGATCACTGACTTGTGGGTGTTTATGTCACCAGGTCAGTCACGTGTTTCAGCCTAAATGTTTAAATCCTGAAAACATGGCTGATCAGTCCCGTACAAAGACATCTAGAGAGGAAATAAAGATCTCTGAAAAAAATAAACCTACATCAGTACCTGACAACTTAAATTTGTCACTGTTGTTTGGGCGCTTTTTGACCAAGGGGGGGAGTGTTCCCTTCCAGAGATAGCTGACCTCTCAAGAATGTTCCTTTAAGGCATAGCCATACTTAACATTTTTTTCTGACTAGTTAGAAAGAATAATGTGCTCTACAAGTCTTTTACATGATGTCTAGGCTTCCACCCATAACCGCTGTGGTCCATAAAATCGAGAATCGCAATATTTTGTTGTACAACTACACGACAGAATGGCATAAGAGTTAATTTTAGGTTGGGTTTCCTTGTATTTTATTTTTGTCACCACCACCATTTTTTTGAGTGCTTCTTTCTTTCCACAGATTTTCGTCTGGGAGCAGAACCTCGAGCAGTTCCAGATGGACTTGTTCAGATATCGCTGCTATTTAGCCAGTCTTCAAGGAGGAGAGCTGCCCAACCCCAAGCGACTTCTTGCTTTTGCAAGCCGACCTACTAAAGTTGCCATGGGCCGCCTCGGAATATTTTCTGTCTCCTCATTTCACGCTCTGGTAATTATGATTTCAAATTGGAAAATATGCGTAAGGAAATGTATGCAAAGATATACATCTGGTACTCATGCATGTCCTAAGGTGTAGATTCATGAGCATATAGTATTAGATTTTGATTTGAAAGTCTAAATAGCCATAGTCACTTGTATTTAAAATCTATTCGTATTTTGGTAATAGAATATTAAATTGTTGCTTTTTCTCCAGCCCCAATTTCAATTTAATATAGATCATTAAAGAGCCCTATGAATGCCCCCACAATCTGCAAATCTCTTTATCTTTTATATCATTGCTGACTATTAATTGCTTTTACTTAAACTTGCAGTGCTTTTCCTTGTAGCACTACATTTGTAATTTACCATTGAATGGATTAAACAGAATTATATTGCAATTTTACTGTAGACTACATCATGATATAGTGTTGTGATATTATGGCAATTATTTAACACTTCACGGTAGTCTAGTAAATGAAGGCTACTTTGTCACCATGTTTTATGATTGGCCCTAATTCTTTTCTGCATTTTTGTTACCTATAAAAAGATAATTCTTGTTATGGAAAGCTTTCTTTTCTGCAGACTTCTAACTCCATTCATATTAGGATTCCCCAAGGGACCCGGCAGGTTTCTGGATTTCACTAGGAATATAATACCTATGTATCTCTGTACTATTTTGTTTTTTAAGGCCCAAAATCTTACAAATAGTTCCTAATTGGTTTCTCATAGTAACATACTGCATAAGACGCATCATTAACAGGCTAATTTGAAACACTCCTCTGTGTATTCATGAGCTACAGAGGGCAGACCCAAAAAGGTGCAAATTCCATGATTTAAGGCCGGAAAACAAAGCTCATAAGCACTTCTTAATAAAATAAAGTATGTAAAAGTAAATAGATGCATAGGTATATTATATTCCTAGTGAAATCCAGAAACCCTCCATGTCCCTTTTTAAGGACAGTTGTGCAGTTATGTTTTGGAGCCAACACAATGCATTACACAAGAGCATTGCTACATTGTTGCAAAATCAAGGGAACTGATGTATGTATTTATATTTAGATAGCGCCATCTATGTTCATACTTGCAAAATTGTTATATGACGTCTTGATAGCTTACTTTAGACCATTAATTCAGCCTACATTAAATACTATTTAAACATTTTGTTGCATCACATGACAACATAAAGCTAGATGTACATATTTATTAATGTGCATTTCTTGCAGAAATTCAGTATTTGACCAGTTATCTAAATCATATGTGTCACGGCCTTTCCGTCTTCATAAGTCAGCCTTGACACTCAATGTAAACGGTACACTCAAGTAACATATTTGCTGTTTTTGTATGTAAAAGTGATAAGTCTGATACATTGTTGCAACAAGAATTTGTTTTTCTTTATAAATGTAAGGTTCCACTGCCATTTTAACTCTATCCATAACCCCCACCAAAACTCAAATCCTAATCTCAACCCTTAATACTAACCTGTAAAGAAATTGAACATGTGATGGCATGCTTTTCTGAAGCACTTTCCTTAACTGGCAAATATTTTAAAAAAAGTAAAATTAATTAAATACTTTTGAGTGACACAGCAGAGGTTCCAAATATGGTTTAATTTAAAACTACGAGTAAATAAGTACTTTACAGTAGGAATGTACATTTTTCTAAATCGCATAAAATTGGTAAACTTGAATTTTGAGCGGTCAGTCAGCCTTCCCGATTTTACCAATAATCATAGATTCTCATTGTTTGTTAGATCACTGCCATTAATTACTGATTAGTCTGTGAAGCATTGGGTTCAGTCACCTTCACACTAGGCACGCTCCCCGCATGGGTGTAGGAAGTGGGGGAACGAGGGGGACAACCCCCCCCAGATTTTTTAATGTATGTGTTTGTGTAAAGAAACAGTTGTGTGGTATTTTTAGACTATATGCGGTATCCCCCCCCACCCACCCAGATTTTTTTGGGCTCCCACACACATGGCCCCCTGTGTCTTTTTGTGCAAGCAGTAACACTCAATGACTCAACCAGACAATGGATCCAGTACCTTAGGTGCCAAGCAGTAATTAAGGACAATGATCTGACATATTATACTATATTTGAAATCTCTACTATATCACTTAGTTTATTAACTTTTATATTTATTTATATGTTCTAGTGTGGAACTTGCTATAGGATTAAATGGAAGTGCAAATTACAATAGGTTAAACCTATTATTTTCCATTATCAAGTTCTTTAAACTACATATATATCACTGCCACAATATGATTCTGGATAATTAACAATGTCTGCAGTTGTCTAGTCCTTTAAGAACTACAATAAACATGCAGCTTTGTTTTCATATTTTTGTCATAGTACATGTTTTAGATATTTTTTTATTTTATCACTAGGCTTAAGTGAATTTGCCAATTTTATATAGAAAGCAAGTTTAACAAGATCGGGTTTTGTTTCACAACTGTATTTTATAGACCAGCCAGTTCCTTTAATGTTAAACTTGATGATATATTTTTTGAATTTCACATTATATATTTTTAGCCTTTTGTAACATGTCTATGAATATCCATAATCGTTCCCTATTCATGTAATTGCTGCGCTTGTTGCTCAGAATGATTGCAGCTGTGCTGCGTCGCTGCACCTTCACCCTCTACACAGAATCAGTTGTGCCACTGTACAACTTTATCATAAATTTGGGATTTATTGCACCTTACATAAAACATTAATTTGCAATGCTCTTCCGGTTTAATTACAAATATAAATGTTATAGGCCTTCAAATTAAATACATTTACTATTAGCTGAATGTAAATCTGTATCATTGTGTAAGTCCATGTGTGTAAGTACAGAAGTCTATTAATAATAAAATAATAAAAAAAACAATAACTATACATACGGTATGTAGAAAAAGCAACAATGAAGGAACTTTGTTTTTCCAGCGTTATACTGCTCCTTACTACTTAAAAGTAATTGAACATACCCTGAAAATTTGATGTTTTCTCCTGATCTTTAGGCTGTAGCTTCTCATCCTAATTTATCAGGCAGCAACATGAACTTCAGAACATTTCCATAGATTATGCTTGTAAAGTGATGCAGTAAATGGGGAAACTGCAAGGAAGTGACATCCAGGCCGTGTCGCAGTCTAAAGATGGTGGGAAGCCTAGTTGGGCCAATATCATGGAGGTCCAAGTGCGGTTTATGGGTTAAAGGCCAGTAAAAATCCCAAATAAATTTGTTATATGGGGAAAAACTTTGCCTTTGTAAACTAAAGAAAATATGGTCAGTGGAGAAACAGTTCTATAAATACTATTTTAATATATTTATAATCTATGTAATGTTTTAGAATTTGTCAATTACACAGATGGTTCTCAACCCTTATGACCTCCAGTGGCTGGTTACCTTCCAACAGTTATGGAAACCACCAGGGCCGGGTGATGCCACATGTGGCAATGCTACATCAAGATCTTCACAGATAAATTCCTCAATCTCTCTCTCTATGACTAATCGTAGTGATATGTTTAAAGTGTTAGGGTCTCCTCATCACTCTTTGTCCCTGAAGACCATCAGGCAAATGTCTCTGGGACTGATACCGGTCCCAGGACCATGTGATGAGAAGCAGGGTTTTAGACCATGCACAATTTTAATCAACCTCCAAATGTAGTCACACCCGTTTTGTATATATAATAAAAGAACTGGGCACCATATACTTTCAGGCAGAGTTTCTAACCCTTTGACAGAAGCAGCCAATACTTTACAACGCTGAGTAAAATAAATGAATAAACTGAATGAGGTGGTAGAGCATAGAAGAACCCAAATGAGCGGGACACACAGCAGAACAACTCAGTATAGTGGTGACAGACTCTCCTATTCTTTGGCCACGTTCCTACAAGTGCAATTTTATCAACTATACTAGTTGTCAATCTGCAAGGTGTCGTCACGCTTGCGGGGCTCGAGTAGCGAGCGCCGCAACGAGGGACGCACACCGCAGTTGCGAGGGCGGAGGCCCGCGGGATGTAAAAATGAGCCCTAAGCAGTAACACTTAAACCAGGGCAGTAACACTCAGCCGAAGGTGCTCAAGCGCGAGTCCTATAAAGTACACAGGGGGAGGCTTGCAATGCGCGGCAAAGGCGCTCATTGCGAGCCACGCAATGAGTACCGAAGGCGCTCACGATGAGCGCCGAAGGTGATCATTGTAAAACAGGAACGTTGCGGCTTGCAACAAGCACCAAAGGCACTCAGCGCGGGTCTCACCATGAGTTCTGAAGGTGCTGCGGGGTCATTGCCTCCAACTGTGTGCCAAACGGCTAATTAGTTAACTAATATGGCAATTGCCTGCAAACATGTAATTCAGAACTTTAACATGTTTTATTATTGTTTTATTTGTAATATACCAACATATTCTGGGGTAAAGGTAAAAAAACGATATTAACATATTGCAAATGGATGGCGGGCCCTGTCGATGAGCTTAAAATTAAATGTAGATAGTGTTTGTTTCCAGTGTGCCTTACAAGATTGGAAACGTGCAAATTTACAATAATGGATTTTAGAATCTAAAGGACTTTCTAACAATTAAGAATCACTTTTATAGGACCTTGGAATCCGATAAAGTATTAGTTACTTCTGTTATACTGTAAGTAACTAGTTAACCTTTTCTACACACTGCTAGGTTACCAAACAAACAAAAGGACACCCCTATAAATGTGGCATTTTGGTGAAGTTTTGTGCGGTCTTCTAAATTGCTAAGATCAGTGCAAGTTTCTGGACTTTACTGCTATTATCGAAGTCTTTCTTCTTTTACAAGTCAGGAGTGTGTGCCAGGAGCGGCAGGTGTCTGAGAATATGGGCACATAAACTGCCAGCTGAACTCCCACGGGCAATCTGCCTTCTGCCACTTACACATGAAAGTCATTATCTGCAAGTCTTCAGAATGGCTGCATTTGACTTTTTACCCCTAAAATAGCTTGCACTTTTCACACCACTGAAAGCTTCCAGTCAACGGTGAACAGCAAGTTAAATGATTTATACGCTGGGCCTTGTTGAAAGAGAAGCTGGATTTTATGTACGTAATGTGTGGGAACGTATTAAACAAGGCAGAAAGCAGATTAATATCCAGTTCTGCAGGGTGGGTGTGCCGCTTTTATTGGAAAATCTGTTACCGCTGCTGTCTCCTCCAGTACTAAAAGAATACAAGAACAGGCTGTGGGTGGGATAATGTAAAGCTGGGATATTACTTGAATCCCACGTGTAGATTATAAAAGAGCCATCATAATTGGTAATCAGGGCCTTTGACAGAAGACAAACAAATGATCACACTAGAATTGTCAGAGTACAATACTATTCATTTTTACTTCACTCAAACGTGTATTTGTACCCCCAACATTTTGTGTTTTTTAACCCCTTGCATATCAGACATTTGTTTTCTTTCTCTCCCTCTTTCTCTTGCTGCATCCCTTTTGTGTTTTTGAGCTCTCTCCCCCTTGCCATCAGAATTCATCCATCCAATTCTCTCCCAATTTCTCTCTCCCCTACTCTTCCTCTTTCCCTTACCTTCTGCTTTTTCTGCCCCTCCTCTTCCTCACTCTCTCTCTATTCCCACATCTGTCTTCCCTCATCCTCTCACGGCTCTCCATCTTTCTCCCCTCACCTTCTCTCTCTTCCCCCATTTTTCTTCCCTCACCTTCTCTCTCTTCCCTCATCTTTCTCCCCTCGCCTTCTCTCTCTTCCCCCGTCTTTCTCCCCTCGCCTTCTCTCTCTTCCCCGTCTTTCTCCCCTCGCCTTCTCTCTCTTCCCCGTCTTTCTCCCCTCGCCTTCTCTCTCTTCCCCCGTCTTTCTCCCCTCGCCTTCTCTCTCTCTTCCCCGTCTTTCTCCCCTCGCCTTCTCTCTCTCTTCCCCCGTCTTTCTCCCCTCGCCTTCTCTCTCTTCCCCCGTCTTTCTCCCCTCGCCTTCTCTCTCTTCCCCCGTCTTTCTCCCCTCGCCTTCTCTCTCTTCCCCCGTCTTTCTCCCCTCGCCTTCTCTCTCTCTTCCCCCGTCTTTCTCCCCTCGCCTTCTCTCTCTTCCCCCGTCTTTCTCCCCTCGCCTTCTCTCTTCCCCCGTCTTTCTCCCTTCGCCTTCTCTCTCTTCCCCCGTCTTTCTCCCCTCGCCTTCTCTCTCGTCCCCCATCTTTCTCCCCTCGCCTTCTCTCTCGTCCCCCGTCTTTCTCCCCTCGCCTTCTCTCTCGTCCCCCATCTTTCCCCCCACGCCTTCTCTCTCGTCCCCCATCTTTCCCCCCACGCCTTCTCTCTCGTCCCCCATCTTTCTCCCCTCGCCTTCTCTCTCCTCCCCCATCTTTCTCCCCTCGCCTTCTCTCTCCTCCCCCATCTTTCCCCCCTCGTCTTCTCTCTCCTCCCCCATCTTTATCCCCTCACCTTCTCTCTCTAGCTAATATTAATATTTCAACAAACTATGCACTCAACTATTATGTACTTTTTAGAAATGGTTGTATATGTAACATCTTTTAATGGAAGATGTTAAGATGAAAGCAGGTGCCTCCTACTACATAATCTTAGTATTGTGCACATGTTGGATATGTTACCTGTCTGTATTCTAGAGAGATGCTACTGCTTTTGTATACTACTGCTTTATGTAAAACTGATTTACTAACATCATGTACATATTCTATTGTATATAGGTGGCTGCTCGCACTGGCGAGTCTGGGGTGAGAAGACGAACTCAAGCAATGTCTCGCTCTGCAAGTAAGAGGAGGAGCAGGTTTTCTTCTCTTTGGGGTCTAGACACATCATCTAAGAAAAAACAAGGAAGGCCTAGCATCAACCAGGTATATAAAAAAGATGTTCAGAAAACCGGGGATTTTACCATAATTTGGCTTCATCTTCAGGGGCTTATTTAGGTTTGAAGCTGCCCTGGACCCATTCATACTTGTCTGCTCCTCATACCCAAGTTACCACTCCTCATTTCCTCTTGCTATATGCAATTTCATAGGTTTATGTGCATTTGTGTTCATCCAAAGCATCAGGCACACGTTTACATACTGCATATAGACATTTCTATTCATAGGCACATATTCCTTGGCAATGCAGCCTGCTGTCCATTGAAAAAATCCATTAGTCTGGGTCCCGTGAACCTAGGAAGAAACAAACCACTTGCTGACGTGACTACTTTCCTCATACATTGTAGGTCTTTCAAGTTTTCATAGAAGTGTTAATCACACAAAAAACATATTTGGAATAACTAAAAAAAAAAATTAAATGTCCTTTCGGACTTTGTTTTATTGTTTGCTTACCTCTAGGGATATTTTTTTTCCCAGTGTCCGTTTGTTTTATTTCCCCCCACTTGTTCTGTATCATAAATTGCTGCATTGTTTACTTCAACAGATAAGAAGCGCTGCTTCAAAACAGTGCAAACAATTTCACCTTATATACTCAAGCAGAGCTCAATACCCTTCATTTAAAAAACGTTTTCTTGTATACTCCATCAACTTTACCAGTCCACCATCTTGTGTACAAAGCGAAAGATGTCTATTGTCACAGTTATGTTGGATCAACCACATACATTTTTATGGACAGGAGGATAAAGGAGCATTACCTGCTTACATCTGCAAAATAATATAAAAAATAAGATTTCAGATCCTTTATAATAAAAATATTTTCTAATGTTGGTGTTACATTTTGGTGCTTTAAGTTTAAACGGCAATAGTTCATAACAAGGTATGATTTAAAACGATAGGTCACAATAAGTACTTTATCAACTTAATGCAATGTAATTTGCAGTTTTTACCTGCTAGCCTTTCTGGTCCACCCACTTTTGATATCTCTTGCCAATTGTCACTTTAACTGTACCTTTAAACGTTTAATATTTAAACTATAGGTAGTAGTAGTAGTAGTAGAAGTAGTAGAAGTAGTAGAAGAAGCAGTAGAAGCAGTAGAAGCAGTAGAAGCAGTAGAAGCAGTAGGTTTATTAAAATAAAAATCTAGAAACTACAATTCAATTTTTTTTATTTTTATGAATGAGGCTTTTTTTTCTAATCACTTTTTTTTTCCAGCATAAAACTAGTAACAGCCATTATTAAACTTTTGGCAAAAGTGACAACATTTCATGTGAATGGTGTAATTTAACATTTTCTTTTTTCATTTTCAAAATATTTAAGAAATTGCATTAAACATTCCCTATTTTGCCATGTTCCTGAATATACAATGCAATTAAACACTATTTTCCCCCTTTTAGGTATTTAATGATGGTTCAGAGCCCGTCAAGAAGTCGCTGGAAGGTGTATTTGATGAGACCATTTCTGAAGATAAGGTAATTTAATCAAGAACAGAGGCGATGCTTTGCAGGTCTAATTCTCTAATTACTTCACTAAAATTAGATTCTGATGTTCCTCTCATTAATTTTAGTACTGTTAAAATTAAACTCTAAATTATTTAAATGTACTCTGGCTTTGGTAACAGACTGTAGACAATTGATTTAAAGGGACACATGGAAGGTTTCTGGATTACACTAGGAAGATAATATACCTAGGTATCCATTTACTTTTATGTACTTTAATTTATAAAGAAGGACTTCTAAGCTCGTTTTTGCCTAAAATAATACAATTTGTACCTGTTTGGTTCTATCCTCGGTAGCTTATGAATACACAGACTATGAAGTCCAGCATTTCAAATGAGGTCAGGGACCTCTCTCAAGCAGCAGGTTGCAGAATGTTGACATTGATTGTTTACTATGAGACACTGCACACCTTGTTCTTAAAAGTACACCGACTTCATGAGCTGCAGAAGGGAGAAACAAATAAAAAAATGTCTGTAAGCTTTTGGCAGAAAAAAACATTGCTTTTAATCATTTCTTAATAAAGTACACAAAAGTAAATAGATACACAGGGATATTATATTCCTACGGAAATCCAGAAACCTCCATGTCCCTTTTAAAGAAAAATTTCTGCTTAAAATTCTCCATGTGTATTTTATTCATATAGAACAACTCTTTTTGGGCAGAAGTTACCCTTTCAATATTTGAAGAATATACATATTTTTTAGAATAAAAAGTGGGGAAACATCCATTTTATGATCCGTTTAATGTGGTAAGAAATTAAGATGTGTTTGAGGAAGTATTATATTTACAGAATGGGTGGTTGGTGGCCTCCCAACTGTCTCGTAAGAAAATGTGTTTTATGCATTTACCTCATAAATACCTTTTTTGTTCTTATTTTTGGACAGAAGGAGAAAGAGGTAGTAATGACCACTGTCCATCCTCACAATCCTGATACGGACATATGGGTCCAGGAATACTTAACCCCTTCTTGGGTTTGTCTGCCAAATGATCAACCTGTCCTCATGGTCATTCATCCAGAGGATACTGCAAAGGATGCCTTGGACTTTATTTGTAAGGTAAATATCATTGCCAGTGGTGATGGGCCACTGGCACTAATCAAATGCCCATTGGGCACAGGGGGTAAAGAGGTATTTTTTACAGTGTAGAACAACATTGGGCTTGGGACAGTGATACAGTGAGCAACATTTGGAAGTCTCTCAAAACTAGTAAAACAAACTATTTGAATTAAATGCCTATATATAATATATATGTTCTGAAAAAGCGTCTAAGAGCGTAAATGGACAGGAACAAATATCATAAAACTATTTTTGTATTAGAGTAACACATTTGGATGCCTCAGCTGGTCTGTGGATGTATCAGGTTACATTTATAAGAGGGGCATTTACATTTCTGCTGGAGCAGGGCTTGCTGTTATGCTGCTTGTTTCTTTGCATGTATCATTAAAGGTATGGGTCAAATACTAAAACCTCCAATGATTTAGCAAATAAATTGATATATTCAAACAGATTTTTTTTTTTGTTAAAATGGTTTTGTACACGTTTTACACAGTTGCTAATGTTTATTACATAGTTCACAAAAGTGAGTTTTCCTTAATGCAGTGATCCTTTAAAGGTAATATATCATTTTTAAATTTGTCTTGTGTCTTTAAAAATAATGAAGACATCTACATTTTCAAACAGATTGTTTCTTTCTTGTTTTCTTTAAAGGGAAAGTTTAACCTACACGCAAGTTGCCCTTATGAACAAGTATACTTATACATAGGTAGCATCTGCTCAAGCACAGAAACAAGAAAGTAACTGCAGTCTGATTGGATCTTGAGCTGGTTTCCCAACTTTTGACTTAATCAGCTCACAGTAAACATGGAGGCAAACTTAATAACGTTTACATACATATTGAGTCTTCTCGAAGGCTGAACTTTAATATAAAAGAAACTTAATTTTAGATGTAACTTGCCCTTTAAGTGAAATAATTTGCCTACCATGGATTTATATTCCTGAAAACATGTTGTTATATCATTTTTATTTGTATACTCTAGAAATCTAATTGAGAGACTTTGTTTTCTATTGGTTTCAGACACATCAGCTGGACTACACCGCCCATTACCTGCGCCTGAAGTTCCTGACTGACAGCCATATACAACACTATGTCCCCAAACCTGAAGAGGAGATCTATGAGTTGGTAATTAATTACTATTTTATCTTCTTTGTATAGAGATGTAATGGTACAGACGGGCACCGGCAGCCCGGGGTTCTCCCTCGGTAGACGGGCACCGGCAGTAGTGGACTGAGCATTTGGAGTGTATAAACATACTAATTTTCTTAAGTCTTCTTCATATGAAACCCATTTATATTGCACATATTATTCTCATTAAATGGTCTGAGCTTTTCCTTCCTTATTTGCTCACCTTGAGCAGGTGCCTGTAGGTTGTTGGTTTTGTGGTTACTGCTTGGAAACTTATACAACCTCAGTACAATAGCTCACGTGTTGGATGTTTATGTCAATAGTTCAATGCCTTGCGCGCCAAACCAGACACACCCTCCTGTTTTATTTGGAGTATATTTATTAATTATTTAAACTTTTGGATTCATATACGGTTTTCCCTGTAGAAGGCTCATAGTGTTGCTCTATTTATAGACACTTAAAGGGATACTGTATTCATATTTTTATTGCAGTTTTTCAAAGAACTAGAATTGCTAATTTACAAAATTGTTTTTAGAACATAAAAAAATCTAAATCAACCTTTAAAGGGATATGGGAGGTTCTTAGATTTTACCAGGTATAGAATATCCCTGTTCCGTTTACTGCCTAAAATCAAATAAATGGTCCCTGTATGGATCTACACACTGCAACATATGCAAACACAGACTCTGTAGGGCTGGATCTGCAGTGTAGTGCACTAGCGTATTAGGGATCACGTCCGTCTCAACAGGGGAGGGAGATGGTGGGGGGGGGGGGGGAACGGGACACAGGAGAGGGAGATGGGGGGGCACAGGAGAGGGAGATGGGGGGGCACAGGAGAGGGAGATGGGGGGGCACGGGACACAGGAGAGGGAGATGGGGGGCACAGTAGAGGGAGATGGGGGGGCACAGTAGAGGGAGATGGGGGGTGGGCACAGGAGAGGGAGATGGGGGGTGGGCACAGGAGAGGGAGATGGGGGGTGGGCACAGGAGAGGGAGATGGGGGGTGGGCACAGGAGAGGGAGATGGGGGGTGGGCACAGGAGAGGGAGATGGGGGGGAACGGGAAACAGGAGAGGGAAATGGGGGGGGAACGGGAAACAGGAGAGGGAAATGGGGGGGGAACGGGACACAGGAGAGGGAAATGGGGGGGGAACGGGACACAGGAGAGGGAGATGGGGGGCACAGGAGAGGGAGATGGGGGGCACAGGAGAGGGAGATGGGGGGCACAGGAGAGGGAGATGGGGGGGGGAACGGGACACAGGAGAGGGAGATGGGGGGGGGGACGGGACACAGGAGAGGGAGATGGGGGGGGGGGACGGGACACAGGAGAGGGAGATGGGGGGGGGGGACGGGACACAGGAGAGGGAGATGGGGGGGGGGACGGACACAGGAGAGGGAGATGGGGGGGGGGGACGGGACACAGGAGAGGGAGATGGGGGGGGGGACGGGACACAGGAGAGGGAGATGGGGGGGGGGAACGGGACACAGGAGAGGGAGATGGGGGGGGAACGGGACACAGGAGAGGGAGGTGGGGGGAACGGGACACAGGAGAGGGAGGTGTGGGGGTACACGGGACACAGGAGAGGGAGGTGTGGGGGTACACGGGACACAGGAGAGGGAGGTGTGGGGGTACACGGGACACAGGAGAGGGAGGTGGGGGGGGACACGGGACACAGGAGAGGGAGGTGGGGGGGTACACGGGACACAGGAGAGGGAGGTGGGGGGGTACACGGGACACAGGAGAGGGAGGTGGGGGGGTACACGGGACACAGGAGAGGGAGGTGGGGGGTACACGGGACACAGGAGAGGGAGGTGGGGGGGTACACGGGACACAGGAGAGGGAGGTGGGGGGGTACACGGGACACAGGAGAGGGAGGTGGGGGGGTACACGGGACACAGGAGAGGGAGGTGGGGGGGGACACGGGACACAGGAGAGGGAGGTGGGGGGGGACACGGGACACAGGAGAGGGAGGTGGGGGGGGACACGGGACACAGGAGAGGGAGGTGGGGGGGGACACGGGACACAGCAGAGGGAGGTGGGGGGGTACACGGGACACAGGAGAGGGAGATGGGGGGGGACACGGGAGAGGGAGATGGGGGGGACACGGGAGAGGGAGATGGGGGGGGACACGGGAGAGGGAGATGGGGGGGGGGGGAACGGGAGAGGGAGATGGGGGGGGGGAACGGGAGAGGGAGATGGGGGGGGGGAACGGGAGAGGGAGATGGGGGGGGGGGAACGGGAGAGGGAGATGGGGGGGGGAACGGGAGAGGGAGATGGGGGGGGGAACGGGAAGAGGGAGATGGGGGGGGGAACGGGAGAGGGAGATGGGGGGGGGGGAACGGGGAGAGGGAGAGATGGGGGGGGGAGGAACGGGGAGAGGGAGATGACTGGGGGGGGGTGGAACGGGAGAGGAGATGGGGGGGGGGGAACGGGAGACGGGAGATGGGGGGGGGGGGGAACGGGAGAGGGAGATGGGGGGGGGGGGAACGGTGAGAGGGAGATGGGGGGGGGGGGGGGGACGGGAGAGGGAGAATGGGGGGGGGGGGGGGGAACGGGAGAGGGAGATGGGGGGGGGGGGGGGGAACGGGAGAGGGAGATGGGGGGGGGGGGGGGGGAAACGGGAGAGAGGAGATGGGGGGGGGGGGGGGAACGGGAGAGGAGATTGGGGGGGGGGGGGGGAACGGGAGAGGGAGATGGGGGGGGGGGGGGGGAACGGGAGAGGGAGATGGGGGGGGGGGGGGGGGGGAACGGGAGAGGGAGATGGGGGGGGGGGGGGGGGGAACGGGAGAGGGAGATGGGGGGGGGAGAGGGAGAGGGGGGGGGGAACGGGAGAGGGAGGTGGGGGGGACACAGGAGAGGGAGATAAGGGGGGGACACAGGAGAGGGAGATAAGGGGGGGAGGAACGGGACACAGGAGAGGGAGATAAGGGGGGGGGGGGATCGGGAGATGGGGGGGACGTGACACATGCAATATTATACCGTCATTTATGACGGAATAAACGACTCTAAAAGTGACACAGCCTTAAAACTATTGGTAATAACAAGTACTTTTATCAGTTGAATGCAAGTAAACATTTTTTCTTACAGTAAAGTGAAGTTTGTTTTCACCTGTCGGGCAGCCTTTGTAATCCACTCAATGCAGTAATTGTTAATAATTGCTAAATAATCTCTGGGATCTGTCTGCATTGGTTTTATTCTAAAGCCATCTGACAAGGATGAGCTAATAAGTGACTTACACGGGGTCCTTTATGTAATTCATCTAAATTATTTGCAGCATGTTTTTCCTGAACAATAAACCACACTCTACAGTACTTCTCTCTAAGGCATTAGTCTTTTTTGCCTTTGTTACAGTATTCAGTAAAACTGGGGGACAATGAGATCATTATACAATTTCCTGACTATAACCGTTACTATAACCATATGTTCACATTATAAATGTACAGTAAGCAGCACTCAGCACAATATACCTAATATTCTACTTATTATCAGCGTTTTATAAACCCTGCACATGTTATTCTGCACCTGGAATCTTCAGATATTATCAGCAATTATAAAATAAATTAATATCTAATTTCCAGTGAGATCAGAAGACTTTAAAAACCTGTATTTTGAAGTTAAAAGGAGAGAAAAATGTTGGTTTTTGATCTTTACAAAACATACTTTCATATGAGGTGATTAATGCTCATCATCACTACGAGACACAACTACGAGAGTTGATCACCTTTAGTAGATAGGGGAAATCTTAGGTAATTTTTGCATTAAAGCTTAATTATTTAATATTTCCACTCAATTCTTAAACCACTAACCATTTCATTTCTCTTTATGTCTATATGTACTGTTTATTTCTGTCATGTCCCATAAGTAAAACCTATTTACATTTTCTTGAAACATACAGTAGATATGTAGATGGACAACTTGGGAGTCTTGCCCCATTAGCCAATCAGAATGAATACAGCTGTATTAATGTTATTTGACTGACCCGCCAAGGTGAATTATAGATGCATAGTTAAAAGAATAATGATGGAAAAGTTTAATAACTTGTGATCTTTCTTCCAGCTTTATAAGGAAATTGAAATCTGCCCCAAAATCATACAGCTCATTCAACTTGAGAAGAACGAAGGCTCATCAGACAATTTCGGTAAGACGTATGTCCACAGAGTTTAATATCCCACACCGGTGTTGCTAATGATAAAGGTTTTCTTACATTCCTGCTCTAGTATCGGTTAAATAGATTACTCCATATGTGCAGCAAATAGTGAAGTGTATTATATTTATTTAGTGGTATTTCTGATTATTTGCTGCTATAAATGAACTTCAGAAGAAATCAAACAGCACCATCTAGTGGACACTTAGTTTTTTGCAGTTATGGCACTTGCAATACATTTATATATACAGATGCAGATATAGTAGTTGCAGTATATACTTATTTTATTAGATTGACATTCCGAGATAATTAATGTCACTCAATATTAGGTTAAAACAAAATCTATTCTAATTTAAAACTTATATGTGGTGGAAGTTAAGTTATTCAGTATATTACTTATAATCACTTTAATACACTTTTTCACGCAACGGTTTATTTAAAAATGTTTTTATGTAGTGGAACCTGCAGTTGAAGACCTGTTCTATCTTCCTTACCAATTGTCAGGACAGCCTTGTTCACAGGTTTTCTTTGTGATGTAATATATCCGAATGAAAATACTAATACATATTTAAAATATTGCTTTAAATACTTAATTGGTCGGCGTGCCCCCTATAATAATCACAAAAGAGTATTTTTTTGTATTTGTATTTTCATTGCAGTGACCTTTGAGATTCAGGATCCCCAGAAACGCTTCTTCCAGTGACATGGATCTGAGCTGTTGCTCTGCCTATATGTCTGGGGCTCATGCAGCTCTTTATTTTGGCCACTAGGGAGACGCATGCAGACTGTAAACCTAATTAGCACATTGAAGCAGCCAATTAATATGTGCAAGCTGCTCATTTGCATATAAATACAGTGACAACATGGCGTTTCCCAGGATTGATTCAAAAAACGAATAACACAAAATATAGCCAGTTTTTCATGCTCCTTTAAGAATAAAAAAACAACTTGATTTTGGGGTGACTGAGTCCCTTTAAATTTTAGCTTAAAGGTACATTTTTCATACAAAAGTGTAAAGTTTAAATTTAGAGATGTACAGTACACATTGTCTGTCCACATAATTAATGCTGCTCGTTATATCTCCCAAATTCTACAATGACGCTCAACCTGACTTGCATTATGGAAATGCATTTATTACCATGCCCTCTGTATAATTTGATTTCATTGAGATGTATGTATATGTTTGTTGTTAAACCTCATATTGTTCTAATTTTTTCATGACTTTTGTCTTTAGGGTTTTCTCTTTCTTCGGTGGAAGAAGAAGGCAGACATCACATATATGTCCATAATGTCAAGGAGTCCGGCTTGGCATTTAAAAAAGGTAATGTCATATCATAGGGTACTAAACATAGAAGTGGATGGGGAGTAGAGCAAGAATCAAGAATTAATCATGTGCTTACTCACAAAACAGTAGTATTGGTAAAACAATGACAGCAGGCCCCTACGTGTTTCGTCCAGACAGGACTTCTTCTGGAATATTTTGGGTCATAAAGAATTATCAAAAAAATATCAAAAGATTTGTGTATGTTGAATTTAAACTAATGTTGAGCTATTTTACTTAGTCATTTCAGTTTGGGGTAGTTTTCTCATTTTCACTATTTTATTACACTTCTATTTAGGTATGATTCCTGTGAGCAATTTTATAAACACGTATGTACAACTCTAATTTTTTTTAGAACAAGTTCAGATTTCTTGAGGTACTATTCATATTTTTATTGTAGGTTATGTTTAAATGATAAAGAGCTACAAAATAATGCTTTTGTTTTGATTTTGCACTGTATAATTTTGTGCATTCTCAAATTGTTTTAGGGTATATGTAAGTGAGCTGGGTTATTAAAGCATCTGATAGAGGAGAATTTATAGTGTCTGAAAACAATTGTTTGCATGAAAAAAATCCAAAGTAAACAGTTAAACCGTTCTCCTGAAGTTGGCTGAATTTCTTGCTTTTGCAAAGAGTTTTCTCTTAATGTTGACACCCCCCGAAATCCCAAAGGATAATTAGCATAACTTATACAATGTTTCTTTTTGGCCTGGGGATTGTGCAGGCATGCTGAGTTAGCACCTGTAGTCTGCCCTTCCGTGGGAAGATTTCAGACACTTTCCTTTGCTTTAGCCAATCAGCATTCTCATGTGCTGCATATTGGATATCTCATTAAAAATGAGATATCCAATATGCAAATCTCAGTTGCTGGGTGGGATCTATTCTTTTATGTGCACGGACGGCCCCGGAAGCCTCCTGGTGGCGGCCCTGATCGAGTCTCGATGTACTCCCTAAGCCCCTAACCCCCTACACCAGTTACCGACCCTAACACTAAGCCCCTAACCCCCTACACCACTTACCGGCCCTAACCCTAAACCTAAGCCCCTAACCCCGTACACCCTTTGCCGGCCCTAACCCTCTTAGCCTAACCTTAACCCACTAAAAGTAACTTCCTAACCCTAATCCCCTACACCACTTTCCAGCCCTATCCCTAACCCTCTAAACCTAACCTGAAAACCCCTAACCACTTACCGGGACGTTGGCGGCACTCTTCCTGTGCGTACACATAACAGGATAGGTCCACTGGGGGTGTCTACATCCACCCCAGCACATTTTTTTTCTTTTCTGCTAGGTGGGTTATGATACCTTCTACAGGATGCATTCATAACCCACCTCACTTTCATATACCTTAAACTTACTGATTTTGTTGACTTATTTCTTTAGCAAATATCTGTTATCATGTTAACAGAGATGGATGAAAACGTATGCATGTGTGTATATACGTATTGTGTATACGTATGCGGGTGTGTGTATAAGTATGCGGGTGTGTGTATAAGTATGCGCGTGTGTGTATAAGTATGCGCGTGTGTGTATAAGTATGCGGGTGTGTGTATAAGTATGCGCGTGTGTGTATAAGTATGCGCGTGTGTGTATAAGTATGCGCGTGTGTGTATAAGTATGCGCGTGTGTGTATAAGTATGCGCCGTGTGTGTATAAGTATGCGCGTGTGTGTATAAGTATGCGCGTGTGTGTATAAGTATGCGGCGTGTGTGTATAAGTATGCGCGTTGTGTGTATAAGTATGCGCGTGTGTGTATAAGTATGCGCGTGTGTTGTATGTGTGTGTGTATATATATATATATATTTATATATATATATATATATATATATATTTACTAGCAACTTGCCCATCATCAAAAATGACGGCAATAACATTTGAAGCCATGGCAATGCTGCTTGCCACACAATGCAAGGCTTTTGCTCCTCTGAGGACCTTCGGCGCTCATTGCGAGCCTCTCCCCTTGTGTACTTCAAGTTTCCTCCTTTGCAACGATCCCCTTCGGCGCTCATCTCGAAGACGGAGATATATACGTACAGTGTAAAATATACAATTTTTTTATTACATTGAATTAATAAATTAATATTAATATACTTTACCTGTTATATTTAATATGCAGCAATCAATAACCTGAAGAGCTAACAATCTCTTTGAATTTTCCTGCATCAGAAAATGTACAGTTGGACTGTTGATCACCTGAGGAGAAAGTATCAGCAATGTGCCAAGTGTGCAGTGTAAATAGGCTGCATGCGCAAGGCTAAACTGTTTGTGTAGGCGGGTAAAGCGCCGTTTTAGAATTGTAATGTTATTCTTTGCAAGTTAGTGTTGTAAAATGGTGGCTTTTTTCTATCTTTTACTTGGCTCGCGAGCATTTTCCGTCCATTGTAATGGTATATTTTGTATCTCCTACGTTCCTGGCTTACTCGTACATGCCTGGCGGGGATTTGCGCATCTCGGTCTCCTTTAGCCTCCTTTGAATTTTTTTCGCCAGACATATTTTTTTTTTCTCGCTTCAACGATTTTCTAGTGCCGAAACTCTGCAAATTTGCCTTAAATTTGTGTGAAAACTCACTTCCTGGCATTTCCCCCCGTGCTGTGTGTGTGTTTTTTTATTTTTTTAATTTTTGCGAGGTCCCGCCTTCCTCAACTGCTTGCAGCCTTAGTACGTCCCGTGGTCCTTAACTGCTTGCAGGCTAAGTCCCTCTTGTTTCAATGCCTCAACTGCTCGCCTCGCAGGACAGGTGCTCATCGCTTAAGTGCTCCAAGCTCGGAAGGCTTCTATGCATTAACGGCTCTCCTCGCTTTGCGAGGCAACTATTATATGTGATATATATAATTATCCACCAAAATATCTCACACAATCTCATTGTATCAAATATACAGAATTCTAAACATGAAAGCCAAATATCTAGAGATTAAATAAACCCCTAATCTGTATGGGTTATATGTCATTGTCTATAAAAGCTCCCACAATGCACCTGAGCAGTAAGGATTTTTACATCTGACTATTTTATTGTTATTTTGAAACTCTGAGGGGTAGGAGCTTAAATACATGCAAGGTCTTACTTCACAAATATTTCTACCATCAATGCTTTAGATCATATAGACTATGTACCAAAAATGTAGGGTCCATATACCTTTGTGTAAAATACCCCACAATATCAGCAACAATTTTAGATAAGTAAATCAGTTCTATGTTTTTTCTGAATGTTTTGTTCTACGTGGACTCACAAATGTTCTTATTTATAAGCAAAAACAACTTTTAAACTAAAGTTAAAGTGGTTATAAAATTAAAAAAAATCTTGTAGTCTAGAAAATAATTTAAATTTTTTGTAACTCTGTATTTTAAAATAATTATTATAATAACATTATTAAAATGTTGTTTTATTCCTACCAACAAAGCGCACGCACATACGGTGTGGAAAGACCTAATAAAGCACTACACTTGTCATTCAAAAATAAAAAAGAAAATATGTATATTTTATAAGGAACAATATTTTCCATGTGTGCATCAAATTGAAGCAACATTATCAAAACCCTGCTTAACTCACATCTTGAAATTTTCCATATGTAGAAATGAACCAAATTTTTTGGAAACAGAAAATGCTATTTCTGAGGGATTCTCTATAAATGGACTCTTTTGGAACAAAGGGGCAGATACGAGTAACAAATAAGCTACCTCTGATGGTTTAAACATACAATGTCACAGGATAAATTCTCAACTGAATCTTGTGAAACTCCCCTCACCAAATAAACCCTTAAAAGTATTTAATACAAAAGTGTTGACAAACAAGTTAGACTGGGACCAATGGGGCCTCAGATTTACTTGCGATTTTATATCAAGAATCTACGCTGAAAACCTTCCAGCTTCTAGTCCAGATAAGTAATCTCCAGAGAGAACAGTGGCTACAATACCCAACAATTAATAACATCTTGCAGAAATCTAGATTTTCAGAAAATATTGACAATCTGACATTGGATTTTGAAAACTTGATAATAGACGAGGAAAGTTGATAACCAACTGTATCAAAATCTTAAAACATTAGAAGCACAACAAGACAAATAAGATAATAATGTGGGGGGAAAGGTACTTGGACTAGAACTGGAAACTAAGGTTTGGTTTAAACTTTTGTCCCAGTAAGAAAAACATATTTTAAACTGATACAAAGGTGGCACTTATCCCCTGAAAAAGTGGCAAGAATAGCTTCCCTCCCAGATTCTGGAGAATGTTGGAGAGGATGCAAAGAAAAAGGGAGCCTTGAACATATGTGGTGGAGTTCTTCAAAAATTTTAAAATTGTGGGAAGAATGCATCCAACAATTATCGTTGGTTACGAATTGTAAACTACAATTGGTACCAGAATTAATTCTCTTCCATATCTGTTTAGAATCTATTGAATATAAGAAAATTAGCATTATTAGTAATGTATTAGCAACTGCCAAGTACCTTGTTTCATTAAGATGGAAAAACTCTGAAGTCCCATCTTGGCCAGAGATTAAAATTCTACCAGACAGAAATAAACAAATAGAACTAGATTATCTATGGTCGGAATCCAAGAGGCACAAGAAGATAACCTTAATCCCAAGGGGCCAATTTACTGATTTATATAAATACAAGAATGTATTGGTAAGGGGGTGTTGAGCTCTCCCTCATGTCTCTCTAAAATAACATGAATTCCCCCCCCCCCCCCCCTCTTCTTTTTTTTAACTTTCTGTCTCTTATCATTATGCTCAATTCCCAAGTCTCTGGTCTTCAAAATAATCAAGCTCACAAACTGATTTAAAACAAAGAAATATGTAATAACTACTATACTATAGTATAAAATACATATTTTGTATTGTTTATTGTCTTTTTTAATCTTTTATCCCTGGTGTCTATTGGTAATAGACCTCTGGTATACAGTGAATTCTAGTCATCACAACGTGCTCCTGCGGAGTGTGTACGTATACACCCTCACACTGTAGCATGTATCTATACAATTCTTTTCCCTCTATAATTCAGTTTTGTGATTTTTTTAATATATATATATATATATATATATATATATATATATATATATATACACACCTATATATGTGTGTGTATATATATATATATATATATATATATATATATATATATACACCTATATATATATATATATATATATATACAGTAGATGATTTATAAAAAAAATCTAAAAATAATCTGCCACTGTAAAGCAGTTTTGCAATTCTTTTTGTTTTTGTCACTTAAATGGTTAAAGGGCTACTGTAACGCCCTAGTAGTAGGAGCTAGTCATTTTAATTATAATAATCAATAAAATTCCTATTTTAATAATTTACAGAAATATTATTCAATATGTAATTAATTTAAGAATTAAAGTATCAGCCTCCAGCTTAATATGTGTCTACACCCCGATAAGGGGAGGGCGTGGTGTTGGCTGAGAAACAGATTTAAGAAGTTTTAAGAACAATTAGATTTGATAAAAGAATAGTAATTATTACACTGCTCTAGCAGCAAAAGCATGCAGTCTAGGGAAACCTCTAACAAGTATCCATGAAGTGGAGATCACAGTGTTGGGACCACTTTGTGCCTGAAAACTTATCCGCTGCCTGTTGCACAAAGCCACCTCTGCCACTGACCTTATAGTAGGTGGATCCGAGCAGTCTAAACATTAAAAGTAAGATTAATGTTACTATATTTTAAATAAATTTAACATGAATTCTATGAATCAACTAGCGACTTGCCTGTCAAAATTTGAAGCCTGGCAATGCTGTTTGCCCCCCAATGAGCAGCTTTCCCGGTAATTGCTGGCATGCGCAAGCCCGTAACTCCCCTGTGTCTCTTTGCCCCCTTTACCTGCCCAGTATTTTTATTTCACCTCATCTCCCCCTCTCCCTCCCCTGTGTCTCTTCCCCACCACCTTCCGTCTCCGCTTTGAAAACATTTGCGGGCTTGGCGGCGGTTAAACCTGTAACTTTTTTTCAAGCCCGCAAGGCTTGAATCATAAAATCGCTATTGCTCCAAGATTCGCGGGTATATAATAGATTTTTGAACACCCTGGTGGGAGACCAGACTTTTTTATTGTATTTTTATTCATGTATTTATTTAAGATATGTATTCCCCTTCCAATCCCTGAAAGTAGTGAGGATAAGGTGAGCTTGTCTTTGCTAATAAATGCCCACTCTGGGACGAGCTAGAAACATCTCACCCTCTAGGATGGTTAATAGGCTGATATTTTACATTTTTTTGTGAGTGAAGCTTTGCCAAAGCTAGTAAGAAGAACATCTTTCAGTAGTGGTTCCTTTGTGCAAAAACTTAATTACAATCCTGATCCTTACTACTTTTAGTATTGAAAATTGGATGATGGCATTAGCACATAAGCAAACCTTTCTACTAGTCTTTGTTTACTTTGTTCACCAGGTTAGCTTACACTGTGTCTTAGTGTAGACGTTGGATTTATTACTATATACTTTTAAGTGAAGGATTTCGCACTAGTGACAACATCAATAAAGGCCATGTTATTCTTGAATGTTTCTTCACTAAAATGTAACTGTGTCTCCAAAGATTTTCTCATTAGTAACACAGGAATTGGAATGGTGTCATTGGGTTTGTCACTAGATGACAACTTTTTTGAGGTAGTATTGCCAAACTATATTTTTCTTCATAGATTTTTTAGGTAGGTTACCATTATTTTGCTGGCATGTTTATTTTTAAAGGGACACTTTTTAGCTGAACATAAAGGCAAACAGCTCTGTCTTGATGGTTCCATGATATGTTAAAACCTGATCTACTACATTTTCAGACCAAAATGCTCACCGTCTCAAGCCATCATTCAATTCTATGGACCGAATACGGTTGTGGATCAAGCTCCCTTTGCAAGAATTTATCACCCCAAATTAAAGTTTTATTAAATATGTTTTTTCTTAAACAGCATTAAAACAGTCCATAAAATGAATAAACTCTTTCTCAAGGAAATTGTTCTTGAAACTATAGCAACTTTAAGGTTGTGCTGCTCATTAAAATGAGTACTTGAATGTTGGATTTTTATTGATATCTTAAAATGTTTACACAACTTCTGTGAAGGAAGTAGGGACGGGGAAAGATTTGCCCAACTGAATTCACAATTCCAGAGGATAGCAAGAAGAGACCAGGAGACATTCTATAATGAGCAATGTAGATTAAGTAGAAGATAACAGAATGGGAAAGTAAAGATATCTGTTCAAGGAAGTTAGGGATCTCAAATTAACCTTTTATGCCAAAGTGGATGTGATAAAAGACAAAAATTGTAGGGACTTAACAGAAGCAGATCCGATTGGTTGGAATTCACAGAAGATCTATAAAAGAAGGATCTTATCAGCATTGGTCACCTTAAAAGTTTTGTCCAATGAGCTGGAGCCAGACATCTTGGAGAGTGAAGTGACACAAGACCTAGGATGCCTTGTTGGTAACAAGGCTGCAGGAGTTTTTGGAATCCCAGCTGAACTGTTCAAAACCCTACAAGACGATGCTGTGAAAAGTGTTACTTGCTTTATGCCAATAAATGTGTAGGACTCAACAGTGGCCAGTGGACTGGAAAAGGTAATTCTACATTCCAAT
Source organism: Discoglossus pictus (assembly GCA_027410445.1). Classification (NCBI taxonomy): domain Eukaryota; kingdom Metazoa; phylum Chordata; class Amphibia; order Anura; family Alytidae; genus Discoglossus; species Discoglossus pictus. The sequence continues at coordinate 38,200,301 of CM050164.1, forward strand.
CCCCAAAAAAGGCATTGCCAAAGAGTGCTCCATTTATCCAACCATTGCATTAATAAGCTCAGCTCCAACAATATATGGACTAAGAACTACCAGAAGTGCAAGCCCGTTTTTTCACAAGCACAAGAGATAAAACTGCCAATGTCCACTGGATAATATAGAAATCAAGAGAGTTTCAGAAAAAAAAACATTTACCTCTGCTTCATAGACTAATCTAAAGCCTTTCACTGTGTGGATCACAGCAAGATGTGGCAAGTTCTTAGAGACCGGGATACAGGACCATCCCATCTAACTTCTGAGGAATCTGTATGTGGACCAAGAATCAATGGTCAGAACTGTGTTTGAATGGTTCATAATTGGAACAATTGTATATTGACTCCTCATTTATTTAATTTACAAGCATAATACAGCATACGTAAGGCCAGGCTGGACTTATCCAAAACCAATAATAATATTGTTGTGAGAAATATCAGCCATCTCAAATATGTGGATGATACTATTCTGATAACTTATAGGGAGAAGCAACTGAAAACTCTGTTGATAAGATTGAAAGAAGGGAGTGCAAAAGATGGCTTGCTGCTCAATGTTAAAAAGCGAAGATCCTGGAAAACCGCAATCTCAGTTCCAGGCAAATAGATGGAGAAGCAGTGCTGGCATTGACAGATTTTATTTTCCTGCTGGTGTCTGCAGCCATGAAATTAAGACATTTTGCTTCTGGGGAGGAAAGCTATTGCAAGTCTGGACAAGCTGTTAAAAAGTAAAGATATTATAATATCAAAAAAGGTCTGTATAGTTAAAACGTACATACGAATGTGACCATAAAGCAGTAGAATTGTGGTGCTAGAAATAACAGCTCAGACTCCCTTGGGATGCAAGAAGATCAAATCCATCAATACTACATGAAATCAAGCCAAACTGTTCACTGGAAGGTATGATCCTGAGGCTAGAGTTTAAATATTGTGGCCATATTATGAGAAGACCGTATTCCTTAGAGAAGACTGTTGCTGGGAAAGATTGAAAGCACAAGAAGGGGATGGCAGAGGTGAAGATTGATAGATGAGGTCATTGAAGCTATGAACAAGGGGGAAGTCAGGGGGGCAGAGACTGACAGATGTGCCTGGGGTACTGAGGTCCATAGGGTTGCGACACGACTGAACAGCAACAAATTATAGCTGATATCAATATGTTGATCACAAATTTAAGTTCTGGACTTTAAATTCTACTGCTTTTACCTTTGTACGGGCTTTGGGTTTGGTACTTCATTGGTAGTTCAACTAAGAAGTAACTATTGCTGCAAACAAGTTGCATTCTTGTATGTGATGTTCTGATGCCCATAGTCCTATATTTCTGGACGGGGGGGGTCGTTCTGAAGCTCCATCACATGACCAGCCAGACAAGCACCCCCCCAGGCCCCCCCACCCCCGAATTCCAGCTCATATATTCTTCTTTCTACATTTCGGGTGGGTGTACACATCAGCCAGAATTTTCACACAGCCCCACGTCATAGAATTAAACACACACATGCCTAAGTATAGACAGGAGATGTAATACCAGGATATAACACGTGCACTGACAGGAAGATTGAGCTGCACATCTGTCCTATTGTGTTTGTGCTAACTTTATATTTTATCCTTTTCCTTTCCTTTGTCAGTTATACAAAACTGCCAAAAATAGACAAAAGCACTGCATTATCTAGCTGTGCTATAACACTGAAATGACAAGCATTCAAACTTTTATTATCAATTGTTTCAGTTCCTAGTTCAGTCTTGCAATGTGGCCCCTAATAGTTTTATAGTTGAAAAGAGCCAGGAAAGCAATACAGGAAACACATTTTTCACTCTGCTTCCACAATACAAATTTAGTTAAACTTTTTCTTTAGTTAAATATCTTTTTTTCTTTTCCCTCCATCATTATATACATATATAGACTTAAACTAAATCAAATAAATCACTATATATATATATATATATATAATTATATATATATATATATATATATATATATATATATATATATATATATATACATATATATACATATACATACATAGGTTTTTTAACTTGTTTTAGACATTAAACACAAGTTTCCAGCTCAGAATTCAAAGAAATACAGTTATTACTTCATTCTGGTAAGCTGAGCTTGGACTTGCAAATGTGCCCACAAATGCCTCGCTCTTCAATCCACTATTGCTCTTTTGCCCACCATATATTATTGTGGTGAACTACTTACTCATAAGGTCCACAACACAAGCTAGCATCCCGCCCCATGTTGATGCTAGGCAGTAACCTCGAAACGGCTGTCCGTAGGTAGGATTCCCAGCTTGTGTATAATCCAGCCTTGGCTTTGCAAAAAGCTGTGTAATGCAGCGGGCATAGGCTTAAAGGAATCCATGATTAATATGGTCTATGGATTGAAGAGCGGGGCGTTTGTGGGCACATTTGCATGTCCCTACTCCGCCTCCCAGAATGCATTGTAATAACTGTATTTCTCGTTATTCTGAGCTGGGAACAGTTTTTTTAACTTGTTTTAGACATTCAAATGTACTATTTATTTACTGTACAGTGGAGGGCTACGATCGCTCTTTTGGCCATGATATATTAAATGATTGTTGTGGAAATATATATAATTTAGTAGACATGTTGAAGCTTGTAATCTCCAATTATACATGGATAATAACTGTACATTTCAGGTAAATATGTATATTAGAGTATACAGTGGATATAAAAAGTCTACACACCCCTGTTAAAATGTCAGGTTTCTGTGCTGTAAAAAAATTAGACAAAGATAAATCATTTCAGAACTTTTTCCACCTTTAATGTGTACAACTCAACTGTACAACTCAATTGAAAAACAAACTGAAATCTTTTAGGTGGAGGGAAGAAAAAAAAAGAAAGAAAAATAATGTGGTTGCATAAGTCTGCAAACCCTCTTATAACTGGGGATGTAGCTGTGTTCAGAATTAAGCAATCACATTCCAAATCGTGTTAAATAGGAGTCAGAATACACCTGCCATCATTTAAAGTGCCTCTGATTAACCCCAAATAAAGTTCAGCTGCTCTAGTTGGTCTGTCCTGAAATTTTCTTAGTCGCATCCCACAGCAAAAGCCATGGTCCACAGAGAGCTTCCAAAGCATCAGAGGGATTTCATTGTTAAAAGGTATCAGTCAGGAGAAGGGTACAAAAAAAATTCCAAGGCATTAGATATACCATGAAACACAGTGAAGAGAGTCATCATCAAGTGGAGAAAATATGGCACAACAGTGACATTCCCAAGAACTGGAGCTCCCTCCAAAATTGATGAAAAGACAAGAAGAAAACTGGTCTGGGAGGCTACCAAGAGGCCTACAGCAACATTAAAGGAGCTGCAGGAATATCTGGCAAGTACTGGTTGTGTGGTACATGTGACAACAATCTCCCGTATTCTTCATATGTCTGGGCTATGGGATAGAGTGGCAAGACGAAAGCCTTTTGTTACGAAGAAAAACATCCAAGCCAGGCTACATTTTGCAAAAACACATCTGAAGTCTCCCAAAAGCATGTGGGAAAAGGTGTTATGGTCTGATGAAACCAAGGTTTAACTTTTTGGCCATAATTCCAAAAGATATATTTGGCGCAAAAAAAAAAAACTGCACATCACCAAAAGAACACCATACCCACAGTGAAGCATGGTGGTGGCAGCATCATGCTTTGGGGCTGTTTTTCTTCAGCTGGAACTGGGGCCTTAGTTAAGGTAGAGGGAATTATGAACAGTTCCAAATACCAGTCAATATTGGCACAAAACCTTCAGGCTTCTGCTAGAAAGCTGAACATGAAGAGGAACTTCATCTTTCAGCATGACAACGACCCAAGCATACATCCAAATCAACAAAGGAATGGCTTCACCAGAAGAAGATTAAAGTTTTGGAATGGCCCAGACCTGAATCCGATTTGAAAATCTGTGGGGTGATCTGAAGAGGGCTGTGCACAGGAGATGCCCTCGCAATCTGACAGATTTGGAGTGTTTTTGCAAAGAAGAGTGGCCAAATCTTGCCAAGTCAAAATGTGCCATGCTGATAGACTCATACCCAAAAGACTGAGTGCTGTAATAAAATCAAAAGGTGCTTCAACAAAGTATTAGTTTAAGGGTGTGCATACTTATGCAACCATATTATTTTATTTTTATATTTTTTCTTCCCTCTACCTAAAAGATTTCAGTTTGTTTTTCAATTGAGTTGTACAGTTTATAGGTCACATTAAAGGTGGAAAAAGTTCTGAAATGATTTATCTTTGTCTCATTTTTTTACAGCACAGAAACCTGACATTTTAACCGGGGGTTTGTAGACTTTTTATATCCACTGTATAACCTTGGTCACAAGATTGTCCGAGATGTAATACATGTATCTGTCTGTCTGTTATACTTGTGGTCCCTGTATCCTGTTTTACCCAGTTTGTTGGTACACATTAATATAATGCATAATACCTTGTTGCTAG